>OY978527.1:22052056-22507056 GCA_963854835.1 Megamerina dolium
GCAAAAATTGTATGAGTGTTTGATGTTTTGGTCATGCTGGTCTTGCTGGGATGGCATTTAAATTAAATTAAATTAAATTTGGCGATTAAATTTTGGCCTAAAATTATTATTTTTGAATATGAAAATTTTTAAACGAGAATCAAATAACGATATTAAATTTTTATTTTGCGATATTTCTCTGTGTAGTGAGTTTACAATTAAAGAACAATCGCTGTTGCATTGGAAACTTATTCGATATTGCTCGTCGTGTGGGTCATATGTCTGTGGTAGCATCGTCGAATTTAGAAGAAGCACACTATTACGTACCACATTATTGAATGCTAAAGCCTAATAGCATATCAACAAAGCTTCGAATAGTGTTCAACGTTTTATGCGTACGACTTGCTTTTGATGGGGCGTACAATCCAACCAGAATTGTACGTATTGCTGTTGTGCTTCCGATTGTACCGCTGTTTTATCAAAATGTACAAGTACTTCTTACAAAAGTGATTATAAATTTCAGTACATTCCTTTGCAAGCTTCTCCAGACTTAGGGGACCCACCACGTAAAAACTTCCCCCAATGAATAACAACTTCTCAGAAAAAATTTTCTGTTTGCTGGCAAATTAGAAGTAATTTTTCTTAGATAATATGGCTACACAGAATCCAAAAGTGGCTTTCCTTTTGTTCCATCAGCTCTATTTTCTGAGATGTTTCGAAAAATCCGTTTTCTTCTTAATGCAAAATTTATTTAAAAAAACTTTTTTGTATGCAATTTTTTTTCACAAGAATATTTCGATATGATGCTATGGGTCCCACTAAAAAACATTAAATCATAAAAATTAAAAAATTTAATCCCCTTGAAAATCATTTTACTTCAACAAAACTAGATTTCTTAGCAAAAAATTGAAAATGTTCAAAATTCAATAGCCTGTTATGCAAAATCGTTATCCCCTATTGCAATAAAATTTATTAAATTTTTTTTTTTTTTTTTTTTTTTTTATTGGATCTTTCTAAAATTACTTAGAAACTAACAATATGTAATCAAATCTTACAAACTAAATAAAATTATGTGATATTCCCAACGTTCCATCACAATTTGTTGAGTCACGAGGTATAGCAATTTCACAGCATATTCAGTGTGTCTTTTCTTTTTAATCGACGATGCCCCGTGCTCAGCAACAATTGCCTAGCAAGGGGATTCGGATGACTGTGTAATTTTTGAATGTAGCTTCTGCAAGACATTGCAACTTCCTCAGAAATTGTGGGTACATTTAAATCTCGATGGATGTTAACGTTCCTCATATACCAAGGCGCGTTTACAATAATTCGCAGACACTTGGATTGTATTCGCTGCAAATTTTCGATATTTGAGGGAGATGCGGTGCCCCAAAACTGAATACCATAAGTCCAGATTGGCTTCAGGATTGCTTTATATAATAGCACTTTGTATTCGAGATTCAACTTTGATCTTTTGTGTATCAGCCACCATAACTGATTAATTTTAAGTTTGATCTGAGTTTTCTTTGCCTCTATGTGATTTTTCCAGGTCAGCCTTCTGTCGAGGTGAATACCCAAGTACTTTGTTGAGGAACATTGTGGAACTGATTGGCCATTAATTTTAAGTGGGGGACATGTATCTGGCCTTAGCGTGAAGGTTACATGTACGCTCTTTGATTCATTGACTTTTATACGCCATTTTGATAGCCAGATTTCGAGAGAATCGATATGAGTCTGCAGGAGTTTAGTAGCTTCTATGGGGTTAGAGCGAGAGCACAATATTGCCGTATCATCTGCAAAGGTCGATATAAATGTATGGTTATTGCTGGGCATATCTGTAGTGTATAAGAGATACAGTAAGGGGCCCAAAACGCTTCCTTGAGGAACGCCAGCGTGAATATCCAATGGATTTGTTGTGTAATCCTTGTGATGTACGAGAAATTGTCTTTTCGTGAGGTAGCTACTAAGCAATGAAGAGACATTTGCAGGCAGTAATAGTTTGAGTTTGTAAATAAGGCCATCGTGCCATACTTTATCGAAAGCTTGAGTGATATCAAGAAAGACAGCTGAGCAATACTTTTTTTCTTCAAAAGTGTTCCTTATCAGAGTTACAATGCGGTGGACTTGTTCTATTGTGCCGTGCTGTTTTCTAAATCCAAACTGATGTTGAGGAATCAGTTGGTTGAGATTAATAAATGAAGTTATATTCATGACAAGTAGCTTTTCGAATACTTTAGAAAGTAGAGGCAGGAGGCTGATAGGTCTGTACGATGCAACTTTTGTAGGGTCTTTTCCTGGTTTTGCTATCATAATAATTTTTGAAGTTTTCCAGCATTTGGGATAGTGTTTAATACGAAGGATAGCATTGAAAATGTGTATGAGATGAATTACTGAAGCCGGAGGTAACTCTTTTATCATTTTACCGGTAATTTTATCTGGACCAGGTGATTTTTTTGGGTTTAAATCTTTAAAAATTGCTTTGAATATGTCCTTTTTTTTTAATTTTGAGCGTTATTGAGCAAGGTTGAGAAGTTAATTTTGGTAATGAGGACTGTGAAGAGGGTGGATTGGGTGTAAAGACACTTTTTAGGTGGTTTGCAAAAGCCAAACCCTTCTCACAGTTGCTTCTAGCCCAATTACCGTCACTCAAACGGATGGGGGAATCAGTGAGAATTGGCCGATTTGAGTTTTTTGCTGATTTCCACAAAGAGTAGTCTGACGCTTCACCAGGTGTTAATTTCGCTATGTGCTCTTCTAACTCTTTGTTGTTTTTATTTTTTAAGGCTTGCTTTAACTTTCGAGTGCAGTGCTGTAGCTGTGTTTTCAGATTCGGTGATCTGAATTGTTGCCATTGTCTTCGGAGTGTTCTTTTCTGTCTTACTAGCAATTCAATGTCGGCTGGTGTGTATGGGCTATAGTTTGATTGCTTGCATACCTTTGTGCAGGTGGCTGAGCTGAGAGCTAATGAGAGCAGCTGGTTGAATTTTTCGAGTGCTGAGTCTACATCGTGTCCATTTCTTAATACAGTACTCAGAGGAAGATGGGAATTTATATATTTCTTGAATTTTAACCAGTCTATTTTCTTTCTAACGCAATTGCTTTGGGGGCTTGGTGATTTTATAGATATTACCGTGGGTGAGTGGTCAGATGATAGATCATAATTACACTCTGTGGAGATATTTTCCATCTGCAAACCTTTGGCGACTCCGAAGTCTATGAGATCGGGTATTTTCCTCTTGTCCGTCGGCCAATATGTCGGTTGACCATTTGAAATAACATCGTAGCCGTGGTTAGTGATGATTGAACATAGTCTTTTGCCTTTTGGAGTTATTAATCGGGAGCCCCAGTGAGTGTGTTTGGCGTTGAAATCGCCAGCAACCAAGAATTTGCTACCAAGAGTTGAGAAAAATTCTTTATATTGCTGTTCGGTAATACTGTATCTTGGGGGACAGTATATCGCAGATATTACTAGCTTAGAGATGTATTCTTCCAGACATATAGATGTTGCTTGCAAGTAGACGCTACTAGAATCTTCGAGAACATGATGTTTTATTCTGCTTTTTATCAATATGGCAGTTCCTCCGCGTGCCTTACCATGCGGATGATTTGGGGTACAGTTTGTAATATGGTATTTGGTAGCAATTTTTGTCAGTGAAATGGGTCTCAGATATCATCATTATGTCGATTTGGCTGGATTCAAGGAATTGAATTAGCTCCAAACGGTGCTGGCTTAAGCCGTTGGCGTTCCAGTGGCATATCTTGAGACAACTCATGGTCTGGATAGCAATGTTTGGAGTAACATCGATTGATTTTTCATCATTTCTTGCATCATTGTTTGCATTGAGTTCATGAATTGGCTCATATTCTGAATCAATGTTTGAAGCAAATGTTCAAGGGTACTTGGCTGTTGGGTGGGCAGTGAGTGTTTCTGCTCATTATTTACATTGCTTTGTTGGTGTGGGTTTTGTTTTAACACGCTAGCGTATGAATTGGTTTGATTCTTGTTTGGGATTGCAGAGAAGAATTGTGTTGCATCAATATTTTGTCTCTTACTTGAGTTGGCTATCTGAGTTTGCTCAACTGGTTTTAGAGGTTGATTGCTAGCGGAGAAATTTAGCTTTAGGGTTGTATATACTGGGCAACCTCTATAATTTGCGGTGTGATTACCTCCACCTTTAGATTTTGGGCATATGTTTGATTTATGGAGATCTCCACAAATCACACAAACAGCTGGCAGGGTACAATATGTCTTAGTATGTCCATATTCTTGGCAGTTACTGACTGAGGAGGTCCAGTTCTCTTATGGGGTTCTTCGATTGTGATTTTGCGATGCAATAAATATCGAATTTTATATATGGGGTGTACTTCACCTTTTTTTAGGGGTTTTGTTTCAGGCTGAAGCTCAATACGATATAACGGTTGAGGTATATTGCTCTTGTTGAGAATGTTGAATACTGTTTTGGCTTGAAACCCTTCTTCCTGAAGGGCAAGTTTGATTTCGTTAATGTCAACGTTGGGTTCGACGCCTTTGAGTACAATGATTAAGCCCTTACTTCTTTTTAGCTGATATGTGTAGTAATTCTTTTTTACAGCATCAAATTCCGCTATTACTTTGCGATAATGGGTTTCGCTGTAGATTTGCACTTTCGTTTCCTCAATTTGGCCTTTGCGAATAGGAACAACGTGGAAATTCTTTGGTCCTATAAGACTTGTAATTCTAGAAATCAACTTATCTGAGTTGCGTTCTCTTAAGAAAATGGGTGGGGGTTTGAAATTTTTCTTGGAGATAATATTTTCGTCACTTTCATCACCTGAAAGCAAAGCGTATCTATTTTCCGAACTAATAGGGGCAGTGTTCTGCTTTTGAATTTTTGTTGAATTCATTTGTTTTGAATTTTGTGGACTTCTTTTTCGCTTTACTACAGTAATGTAGCGATCAATTCCAGTTTGAACAGCAACTGGTTCTTTATTAGTCATCGCACTAGTTGCTTTAACTACTGGGTCATGCACTTCAGTAGAAAGGCCGTTATTTGTTTGCTTTGATGTTGTAGCTGTTGGTGTTACAGCAGGAGAAGCGCATTGTACACTCCACGGTATAGAGGGAGATAGTATATCACGAGAGAATAAACTATTTTTTTTGTCTGTATTTATTGTTGTTGCAAATTTTGATGTAGTGTTAGAGTGAGGAATATGTACAGGCAAAAGATTAACACTGTTACTTTCACTTGTGCAGTGTGTATCAACTGTTTTTTTTGATAATGCACTTATCGGGGGGGTTTGCGCGGGTGATTGCAAATTATTGTTTACACACACATTAACAGGCGATTGCCGTTGCCGGGGAGGAGAGCGCTGAACACTCATATTATAAACAAATTGTTTGCAAACGATATTATTTTATTTTATTTTTTTTCTAAAAAAAAAAAGAAAACAAATCACCGAAATAACTCCTTGAGTTTCTTAGCGTCTTTTTGCAAAATATTAAAATTTTTTTTTTTTTTTTTTACCGAAAACAATAACTTTTCCGACTCTATCAAACACGTCCACTCTTATTGGTGACTTTCACAGCAATTAAATTTCTTAAATTGGTAGCTTTATTTATCTATTTGGCGTAGTCAAAAAATAATTAACTAAATGGCATCAAAATCAACCAGATATGTAAAAATGAATATTTATTTGAATTTATGTTTTTGGCAAACGAATGACTCGCTAAATAAATTCTGTATACAGGGTAATGGATCTGGATATGTTCTTTTTTCCCAGCTTGAAATAAGTGTATTACATAATGGTGAAAAATATCGTTTCATTCCTTTGATCATTTTACAACGTTACATTTAGAAAATTTATTTTCCGGGGTATTTTACTATGAATACTTGACGCCCGATCTCTTGTTAAGCTCCAACAATAGTCATGTAAATATACCATGTTCTTTAGTAATGGTATCCCATTATTTTAATACCCTGATGAAATCGATTACCTTGCTCCTTATGAACGGAACCTAAATTTTCTGGAAAATGTAATAAATGGCAGTGCATAATTCACGAACCCAATGACGGATATTCAACGATGTGCATGGTCACCATTTAAACTATAATAGTTGTCACAAACTTATGGAATTATGTGGAATTAGCTTGATGGTTTTAAAGGTCTAGCTTATTTTGCAGAGAATTTAGGTGACACTAGTGAGGAGTAAGGTGAGCGGATTCAGAAGAATACTAAAATAATAGAAGACCATTACCAAGGAAGATGTGATATTCATATAATAATTGACTATTTTTGAAGCTTAATAAAAGATCGGTGAAGGTATTAATAGTAGAATGTCCCAAACAGTAACTTTGTAAATGTAATGTTGTAAAATGAAATGTAAAATGTTTTTTCACAATATATCCGAAACTAGAGCTAATGGAGGAAAATGAAGACCACTTTTGGATTCTGTATGGCCATATTACATTGAAAAAGTTATTTATAACGCAACACCAAAAAGGCTTTAGAGCAGTGTAATCAAACCTTGCATTAAGAACTATTCCTTTTGTTGACGATCTCCGTAAACGAAATAAAGAGTTAGATTTACGGATATGCACCTGGAATGTTCGGTCCCTCTATAGAAAAGATATCTTTATCCAGCTGGTTGATGTCCTCAACAAATACAAGGCTGAAATCACCGCACTTCACAAATGCGATGGACGGGACAGAGTTGCTCTAAAAGTATCCTGTGATATATGTTACAATTGTTATGATGTGAGGCACAAATTTGGATGTGGATTTGTTGGCAGTAAGAGACGACGAAATCTTGTCTCACGATTCACACCTATGAACGAGCGGCTGGCAACAATCCGCATAAAGGCAAAATTTTCTAACATCAGCTTATATATGCCCACGCACCATCGGATGAGAAGGACGATGCGGCCAAAGAGAGCTTCTTTCAGCACCTCCAAGCTGAAAGAAGCTCTGTCGGCTTCTGAGAAATTAGTGGTATTACGCCGACTACAGAAAAACCCTGCGTGCAGGTGCTACGCGTGCTGTTAAGGAGCGGAACAGAGAGATGAGGAGTGCGAAGAGACGTCTTTTCAAGTGAAAGAAGAGAGAATAAGAAAGACGCGGGTGTAAGGAGATAGATATGTGTAGAGACATAAATGAGCATAAGCAGAATATGGCCTCTCTCTCGTACACAATTTGCACCAATTATCATGGAATAAGTGTTCTTAGCATCGCATATAAGGTCATATCGAGCGAAATGTGTCAAAGATTGATTGGACCTTATCAGTGTGGCTTCAGATCTGGTAAATCTACCATCGACCAGATTTTCACAATACGCCAAATCCAAGAAAATCAGATCGACGCACGCTATGTATTTGTTGATTATAAAGCCACTTTTGACAGTCCAGTAAGGGATTACCACTACACAACAATGTCTGAGTTCGGTATTCTTGCAAAGCTCATTCGACTTTGTAGAATGACACTGCATAACTCCCGTTGTGCAGTGAAAATTGGGAAGGACCTCTCCCCACCGTTTAATACCGAACGGGGTTTCAGACAAGGTGATCCGTTATCGTGCGACTTCTTCAATCTTATTATGGAGAAAATAATACGAGCTGCTGATCTACGACATAATCGCACTATCTTCAACAAAAGTGTCATGCTGTTGGCATATGCCGATGATATTAATATAATCGGCATGAACACGTGAGCAGTCAGTGCAGCATTCTCAGAGTTGTAAGGAAAAGAGTTGGCTGGCGAAGCATTCTAGATTCTGCCTAAACAATTTTCGGTTGTAATGTTCAAATAAGTAAGTAAGTGAGTGTACAGGTGAGTTTCAAATCGGCAGTTCGGCCATGAAGTGAACATTTTATGTAGACGAATTTCTGTGCGGCGCTGAGAATGTAGATGCTTTGCATACGTTAAAGGCTTAAGTCGTTAAGGTGCTTCGGCGTGGAGAGTTGCCGTTATCAAAATGGCACTCCAGCCATCCAGACTTCATAGAAAGCCAAACTACGAAGGAGCTAAACATGAGCGATTTTGTCGTGACTAGCGCACTTGGGGTATCATGGCACCAAAAAAGCGAAGATCTTTTGTTAACATTCATGCCAAAGCAAGTTTACACGTTTGTCACAAAGCGTACAATACTGTCTATCACCTCATCGCTTTTTGACCCACTCGGACTGTTCACCACTAGTGATTCCTTCCAAAATAATCCTTCAAGAACTGTGGCTACTGAAGCTAGATTGAGATCAGTCCGTGCCTCAACACTCAAGCCTGAAATAATTGCTTAGCATCACTCAAGTCGGTACCGCCGTTCAGTGTATTTCGATATTGTCTGCAACCAAATGCTCGCAACATACAAATACATGGGTATTGCGATGAATCGATTCGGTAATACGGCTCGGCGATTTATGTAGGTTGCAGGAGAGGTTGCTCCTCCTCTCTCGCCTATATACTAAGATATAGGAAATATTCAACACTATTTCCATAACTGTCTTCTTTTGCACCGACTTACAAATAGTACTACATTGGCTGCACGAACACTCGGTCACACTATCAACATTTGTATGCAATAGAGCATCTGATATACAAGAGTTGACTGCAGGTGGCTACTGGAGGTTTGTGCGTTCCAAGAAGAATCCAGCTGACCTCGTATCTCGTGGTTGCCTTGCTGCTGATCTTTACTGCTGGACGTTCTTTACGCAGAAAAACGCAAGAAGACGTTCGTAGCAGTAAAAGAAACAAACTTCTAGATCGAAGTCGTTGATGGCACCCGCTCTTATCTCCATTGTCTGCGTCTAGTCGCCTGGATGTTTCGGTTCAGTGACAAATGATGAAAGACATCAGCTTCATATGACACCCCGCTATCGTCTTAAGAATCACATTGCATTATTTTCAATACCCAACGACAACGTTTTTCCGTCGACATTCGTTTGCGCCAGAAAAATCAATGGTAAAGAAGCAATTTGAAATTTTTAACTCCGTTTTTAGACAAGTCAATTGGATTTGAACTCGTTAAGCTTGGTGGCCGCTTGGACTACGCAGACTTGCCGGACTCTCAAAAGCACCCGATTTTGCTGCCTAGTAATTTACAAATTATGATTAAGTATGTTCGAGATCGGCATCTCTGATCTTAAATAAAATAAATAAATAAGTGGCACTTATAAGATCCAAAGGGCTCTTTGGCCGAGATTCGCTTTTATTACTGCTGTGGGTGACAGTATTAGAAGCGACCTACTTGTTTCAGACGGTTCGAACGGCAGAACTCTTGCGACATCACTTCTTCTGAACTTTGTCACATAGTTATTTTAGAAGCTTTTCCAAGGTAAATTGTTACTGGCGGAAGAATAGTAAACTGCTTGCCGACAGGTGGGTATCGTTCGAAAAAAAATCGTTTCGAAATTAGATTTGTTATACTCAAGCCGGGGAAGTAACCCATGACCTACAGATCAGAAGGCCATCTTTGATCTCTGATTTCTGATCGTATACGTTTAAATTACTGGATCGTCAACGCTAGAGATTTAGCTCGTTGCATCGGACGTTCCTTCATGAATTCTGTTCGCTACAAGCCAATGTTGCTTTAACAAGACATGAGACCGCTAGCAGCTGCGCGTCTTACATCTACGCGTCCATTTGAACGTTGCGGAATCGACTTATGTGGGGCATTTAACACGTATATGCGAGTCCTTGGAAAAGCGTCTACCAAAGTCCTCTTTGCTGTTTTTGTGGCATCCGACCATTTAAAAGAGCTTATACAATACCTCTTCAAACAAGTACTTTTTGAATGAGGGTTCTTTCAACGGGGCCGGGAGTTGGATCACCCTAATAATAAATACATAACGGTTCATAAGTGTTAACTGTTACTCATTGCAAATATATACACACCCTGACACATAACTCATCATTTTTTGTTTGTTCATGTCAATATGAATTCTAATAAATTAGAACAGATCAATGTCTCATCGTGTACAGTTGGTTTCTCTTAGTCTTCGCGTTACTGGCAATATATACATATAAATATGTTGTATAATATAAAATAAATATAATTATATCACGATCAGAAATCAGAGATCAAAGATGGCCTTCTGATCTGTAGGTCATGGGTTACTTCCCCGGCTTGAGCATAACAAATCTAATTTCGAAACGATTTTTTTTCGAACGATACCCACCTGTCGGCAAGCAGTTTACTATTCTTCCGCCAGTAACAATTTACCTTGGAAAAGCTTCTAAAATAACTATGTGACAAAGTTCAGAAGAAGTGATGTCGCAAGAGTTCTGCCGTTCGAACCGGCTGAAACAAGTAGGTCGCTTCTAATACTGTCACCCACAGCAGTAATAAAAGCGAATCTCGGCCAAAGAGCTCTTTGGATCTTATAAGTGCCACTTATTTATTTATTTTATTTAAGATCAGAGATGCCGATGTCGAACATACTTAATCATAATTTGTAAATTACTAGGCAGCAAAATCGGGTGCTTTTGAGAGTCCGGCAAGTCTGCGTAGTCCAAGCGGCCACCAAGCTTAACGAGTTCAAATCCAATTGACTTGTCTAAAAACGGAGTTAAAAATTTCAAATTGCTTCTTTACCATTGATTTTTCTGGCGCAAACGAATGTCGACGGAAAAAAGTTGTCGTTGGGTATTGAAAATAATGCAATGTGATTCTTAAGACGATAGCGGGGTGTCATATGAATCTGATGTCTTTCATCATTTGTCACTGAACCGAAACATCCAGGCGACTAGACGCAGACAATGGAGATAAGAGCGGGTGCCATCAACGACTTCGATCTAGAAGTTTGATCTACTTTGAGCTCAATGACGATTTGAGACTGCGTAGTAACAAAATGGACCTTTTCTGGCCTAATTAGACCCTTCCAAATGACTTCTTATACCTACCTACCTAGCGATTTAAAGAGATTTATCGAGAACTTAATCTTCGTTGATTCAAACCCGCGAGATATTTTAATGAAATCAATTCCACACTGCTTTGAGGGTTTTCATATCATACGGGTGGCAAGACCTTGAGTGTGTATCACTCCACTCGCATGCCTGAAATTTTTATAGCGCAGTACTCCATAGCGGTTACTATCCTTGCAACCTGTGGCTCGTTTCGCAACAGTTTTAGGCCAACTACATAATTATAAGCAACCAATCTCTTTTCACGATAATTCGAAGCACAAATATTTCGTGGCGTACGAGAACTCTTTGAAGTATTGGGTAATTAGGGTATTACAGTAGAGCTTTACTGTGTTACTTGATGGCAGGCTTAATTCAAAAAGGTCGCAAATTTCGTTCAAAGACGAAGAAATGTCTCATTCAGAGAGTGTCGTAGGTTTCATTCAGAGACTGCAACCAAGTAATGTTAATAAGGTATCCAATGGCTAACTATTAGCCTCTGCCTCTGCCAAGATCAACAGAACGTGATGAAGAGCCACATTCTACTAGAAGGAACACTGGATAGTATTTCACAATAGTGGAACTAAGGGGAAAATGCTGCAAGACTTGATAGTCGAAAATCAACCCCATTCAGGATATTATGGGACCTGCGTTCTTGTTTGGCGTGCAGCCAAGTGCATTCAGATGATCCCACGAATCAGACGAAGTACTCAGTGTGATAAAGTATGAAAACACACTGAGAAGAAATGGAATATCTTCTTTCTCATAATAGTTGGAGACGGCATTGATTTGTATAGAAATTCATATATTTGGATTATCGTGAAAGCTCAAAGTAAGCAATTGAATTAAATTGGTGGATGATTGAATTTTTAGTCCCAAAAAAAGTTGTTTTTTTCAATGGTTATTCAAACTGAAATACATAATTGAAATATTTGTCTGAACGTTTTTGAATATCTTAATGAAATTTTATATATGTAGCTATTAGATATTCATTCAAATTTTCACAGGCCTCGTATATATTGCTAGACTGTAGTTATGACCATATATGTAGTTGTAGAAGTCATTGATTTGCATTTTGATTTATATATGTATATGTAAACTTTTCAATATAATAAGTATTCATCACTTTACGTCTTTCATCATGTAATGTACTCACCTATTAAATATTCCAATATCATATTCCAACCAATAACAAATGCAACGAATTCACCAACCGCCACATATGAATACATATAAGCGGAACCGGAAGTATGTGGTACTCTCACACCAAATTCAGCATAACAAGCTCCTGTTGATAGAGAATACAAGTATGTAAGGCATAATAAAAGCATATGTTATAGAAATATTTTTAATTGATTTCATGAAAAAATAGCATAAATAACAACAATGATTGATTGAAATTACTCTTTCGAAATGTCAGTATGTGGCGAATAATGGAGATAATTGCATATGTATAAGCACATTTAATAACACATTTTAAGTATTTAAATATAAATGTACATACCGGAAAATATGCTTGCTATTGCTGCTATGATAAAACTAATTATCACACCTGGTCCGGCAATATTTTTCGCCACCATTCCGGCTACCAGATACATGCCCGTACCACAACATGAACCAATGCCCAGTGAGGTTAAATCTAATGTATTCAAACATTTCTAAAAATACAAATATTATTAATGAATAAATGCTCTTGCTATTGAATGAAAATAGATGTATGTTTGTGTGTGCATGTGTGTGAGAGCACATGGACGTACTGTTAATTTTGGTTTTGTTGGTTGTGCATTGCCATCCTGAAGTTGCTTAATATCCTTTGTACGTATTAATTTGGGTAGTAGTGTCCCTGTCGTTACACCCGGTGGTAAGGGAATTTTAAATTTTATCTGAAATAAAGAGAATTATAGAAATAAAGATTTCCTTTTTAAGGATTCTTTGATATGTATTATTATTATGATGGCTGTAAACACTTTAATATCCTATTAAAGTATATTATACAACAAGTTTGGCAATTGGCTTAAAGTAAAATTGGTACATATGTAAAACTACCGATTTTCAATAGGAAGTATATAGTATTTAACGAATATCATAAACTAAATATTTTGCTACGAACTTAGATAGATAAAGTTTAATATTTTTGTGATGTGATTTGTCTAATAAAATAAAAATTTTTTATTTATTATTTATGATGACATCCCATACCTAAGAATTTATTACCTTCATCAGACTCTAAAATCTAGCTCTAAAATATGGCAAAAATTTCGTCTGAAGTTTACAGCGGTGCAAAAATAATTGTGGCATTTTGTTTAAGTAGTTTCAAACTCTGTAATTTGACAACTGTCAAGTATAAATGTAAACAAAAGGGACATTTGTTTAGTTCTACCATTTTACAATATGGATCGTAGCTTCAAACCGTATTGAAATCGTAAAAACAAAAGTGGCTTTTCTTCCGTGGTCTCGTTTTTTTTTTAACAAATATCTTGTTTGCTTTAATTGTCCAACTCAGTTTGCTGTGGGTAAAATATCAACACAACACACACACTCTACAGAAAATATTGGCACATGTAACGAAAATATGGCGGATGACGCAAATGTGTTGATCCCACGGCATGCTCAGCTGTTCGTTTTGTCCAAGAATTATCCAGGAACGAAATTTTAGAGAGAAAAAAGCATTATCTCTTGCGAGTTAACAGAAACAGCTGATTGTGAACTTCAATTTCAATATCAAAAGGAAGCGATTCCAAGCAACTTTTTGCTGAATACTGGTTCAAACGACTCCAATTAACTAATAAAACCTAATTTGTTTGTTATTTACTTACTTCATTCATTGATAATTTTTTATCTTCAAATAATTTTATATTTATGCACACTTCAAGAATATTTTTTGTTGTCATATGTTTTTCAATCATATGTTTCTTGCTTACAAATTCTTACAAATCAAAATGTATCCAGTACAAACTTTAAGTTCTCTTACAGCGAACTGTCATTTTACGCTCTCATTTTCTCTCCCCTTGCAATTTTTTAATGTTAACAAACACCATTTGACAAAAAATTACGATAATTTGTACGAATCTGAATGAATTTTCAGTAAAAAATACATACATATTATTTTAATTCTTTATTTCTTTGCTCTTATCGCTGGATAAGAGAATAAGCAGAAATGCCATATGTAGAGAAGAAAACACCCACAAGCATCTTAGGAGAGGCCAATGTATTTTGAAAGATTTTTCTCTCTAGAATATATTTTGATCTGGTGGCATCATAGGTCCGTAATTTTTTTCGAGAATCATGAAGGAGCCATGGTCTTTCGTAATCCACCTAAAAAAAAAAAAAATATGTGGCACTTAAAGCCCCAAAGGGCCCATTGGCCGAGCTTCTCTTCCATTACTGTTGTGCGCCTTAAATTTGGACATATTAGAAGGGACCTACTTATTTTAACCGGTTCCGAACGGCAGAGCACTTGTGACATCACTTTTTCTGAGCTTTGTCACAGAGTTCTTTTAGAAGCTTTTTCATGGCAAGTTGTTACTGTTGGAAGAATTGCCAATTGCTTGCCGACAGGTGGGTACCATTCGAAAGAAAAATCTTATCGATATTAAATTTGTTATGTATCAGCCGGGGATTGAACCACGACCTACAGATCAGAAGGCGAACACACTAACCACTGAGCTACGGCACGCACCTACTTGAATAAAATACAAGGCTTACTGATAAACCTCAGTTCCTTAAGATGGTCGTGGACAAATGAATGATGAATGTTTAATGTCTCTGTGAGATCTTGAGTTGCTGTGTACGGGTTTGCTTCGATCAACGCCTTAATTTGGTCGCTATCAACCTTAGTCGGCTTCCTCTAGTTGAATTTGAATTCCAGTACGAAATTTGGTATACCACTATAGAAAGAACTTAGGCCCATTACATGTGATTGCACCTATTACAAAGTATGCCAGAATCTTTTCAATAACCCAATCAAAACTCATTTCATTAAAATCGCCTCTAACGCTTGAGTAGTACTAGGATGATTCCATAATTCCAGTATAAATAAAATAAAAATGAAGTAATTAATATACAGTGCAGTACAACAGCTGACATTATGTTATGTCAACCATACATCAACGAATGAATCTCTTAACAACATATGTATGTACGTATGAGCTAGTCAATTGGACTATAAGTAATGGTGTGTGATAGGAAATGCGGACGACGTGTGGAGAGGGAAAGAAAAAAAAACAAAAGAAAGCAAACCAAACAACTCCAACAACAAAACAATACATAATAGTAATAATAATAAACTCGCAATAACAATATGCCACAAGTTGTTGTTTTCCGATGAATGCTCTTGAAAAGTGTCACTAACAGCTTGTATGTACCTTTAAATACTCGTTTATGTACATATTCATATACTCGTACGAGTACTCATATAGGCATGAGTTTATCGTCGTGGTGCTCTTATTGTGCTTTTATCTTTTATAAAGTTCTTATATTAAATGGAACAGACTTGAAGCTGAGAAGGGTATAACTTGGTTTCTTCTCTATGTGTTTTATTTCACATTTAACTATTTTCATTTTAATTGAGTTTTTTTGGAATTGATGTTTTTCTGTTTGTCGTTTGTGTACGGCTGAAATGCAATGAATTTGAGACGCGCGAATAAATATGTCCTGTATATGGAGCAGAGATAGATACATTGTATTATTGCGTGTAGTTACACGCTATGTTGGGCTTGTTGCTTTACTTAAATTCGTATATGTATTTACATAATTAATTGGATACATCAAATTTATTATTATATAGATAGCTAATAGTTATATTAATGTTAAATAAAAGCCATAATTTTTTATGACTCTATCATATTAGAATTTAAACACGACTATATGAATTACTTGGGTGGCGTAGCTCAGTGGTTAGTGTGTTCGCCTTCTGATCTGTAGGTCGTGGTTCAATCCCCGGCTGATGCATAACAAATTTAATATCGATAAGATTTTTCTTTCGAATGGTACCCACCTGTCAGCAAGCAATTGGCAATTCTTCCGACAGTAACAACTTGCCATGAAAAAGCTTCTAAAAGATCTCTGTGACAAAGCTCAGAAAAAGTGATGTCACAAGTATTCTGCCGTTCGGAACCGGTTAAAATAAGTAGGTCCCTTCTAATACTGTCCAAATTTAAGGCGCACAACAGTAATGGAAGAGAAGCTCGGCCAATGAGCCCTTTGGGGCTTTAAGTGCCACATATTTTTTTTTTTTTATATGAATTACTTTAAATTGTAAAAACTTATGAATGTAATACACACGTATGTCTTTTAAATAAAAAGATTTGATTTCTAAATAAATATCAAATACAACGCCATTCAGGAATGAATCAATTGAAAGGTCAACATTTTCTCAATTAAACGCACCAAGTTCATGCAAATCGAATGAAAGGGAAACCCTGAACATTTAACAAATTATACGAGTTTGTGACTATATGGAATAGACTTAATTAATTTTATTCCATGTTTGTTTCTGCACCTGTATTACAATATTTTTCAGGTATTTTATACTTAAAATCGGAGTTATTCATTTGGACACACTCAAAATTATATGTCGATCATCAATAATTTCTTTATTTACAAGCCATTTGAAGTTGACGTGTCAGTTGCAGTGTGCAATAATAAAATCATTTGTTTTGGAAGATTTATCAGCAACAGCATTTCATAAAAAATGGTGAAAGGGGCAAAGGAATCTGCTCCTGGATTTCCAACTGTGCATCGATGTGTTTTAGAGCTTAAACCTGGTCGTACAAGCGTTGAAGTTGAACCAAAAAGTGTAACAACACCAGAAATCATGGAGCAAGTGTATGATATTGTTTGTTAAGATTCAAGTTTGATTAAGCGAAGAATTGATGATACCATAGGCAAATGAAGAATTACATATGAAAACGCTGTTCGGGAAGTTAGTGCCACATTGGTTAACAATTCAACAAAAACTGAATCGAAATCAAATTTCAGAGAACCACAATGAAAGTGATTTTGTACATCGTTTTATAACTATGGATTAAATCATGAGATCTACTACGATCGACAAAAAAGATATGGCATAAAGTTTTTTTAGATGGAAAAGTGATTTTATTGATTGAATACCTTTTGGATCATCTGAATGATTTCTGTGAAAAAAGACTTGGTTTACAGAAGAAGAAGAAATCATTTATCATCACAACAATGCACGTGCTCATATAAATATTTTGACAATGGCCAAATTGAATGAATTAAAGTACGAATTGCTTGAAGACCTACCATATTCACCCATTTGGATTCCAGCGACTACTACCGAAAAATCAATTACCTTTGACAGAAAAAAAGAAATTCTAAACCACTGTAAAAAAAATTGTGACGTAGTGGAGCAAGGTAAGGTATATAACAGCCTGTAATGAGGGTGCCATCATCTAGCTGGCTGTGTTTCCTATGTGAAGTCACCTTCATTTTTTTGATGGGCGTTAAATCAAAATCAACTCAGATCACTACCTTGTTGCAGTTAAGGTACGAACACGTTTATGTGTCGCAAAAAACAAAGTTCCACACAGAGAAAGCTTGACGTCAATAAGCTGCAATCACTACTCGATTATCGGATCTGCTTATGCAGAGCACTCCCCCTCTTGATGATAAATGCGGACAGTGGACACCCATATCCCACTCCATGGCAACTGCTAAGGCGGAGGTAATCGGTTTCTACCGGCCTCTGAGGAATGAGTGGTATGATCAGGAGTGTCGTGACGATACCACAGAGAAAGACATCGACTACAGAACACCCTTAAAGCAGTTGCTACGAGAGCAGTTATGGAGCAGTACAGAGAGATGAGGACTGCGAAGAAACGTATTTTCAGGCGTAAGAAGAGGGAGCTAGGAAGAGGCGAATGTAAGGAGATATTGAGATTGAGACTTGAAAATTCTTTGAAAAGATCAAGCGCCTGAGTGGCGGTTTAAATCCCGGAGCCTCCTCCCGTCGTGACAACAATGAGAATCTGGTTACAGATGTCCAGAGTGTATTGAGCTTATGAGAGGAACTCTTGTCTACGTTACTGAAAGGCGGCTCCGCGAATAATTCCGTTAGTGGAGAAGGTCTCACGAACTCTCCAATCACGGATAATGGTGTAGATGTACCACCACCCGACCATGACGAGGTCAGAGAGGCCATTTGTAGGATGAAAAACAACAAAGTTGCAGGTGCTGATGGTCTGCCTGTCGAGTTGTTTAAGACCGGAGGCGATGAGTTGCTTACCTGCATGCTCGATCTTATATACAGAATATGGTCGGACGAAAGCATGCTCGATGATTAGAGACTCAGTGTTCTCTGTACCGTACATAAGAAAGGATACCCCACTATTTGCTTCGCATACAAAGTCATATCGAGCGTAGTGCACCAAATTTTAGAGAAGACCCAAGAAAAACAGATCGACACACACCATTTGTGTCTGAGTTCGGAATTCCTGCGAATGAATACCGAATGCAGGATGCCACTGTGTAATTCTCGTTGTGCCGTGAAAAGTGGGAAGTATTTCTCCCTGTTGTGTAATACCGAACGGGGTTTCAGGCAAGGTGATTCGTTATCGTTCGACTTCTTCAATCTTATTATGCAGAAAATAATACGAGCTGCTGATCTACGACATAATGGCAATATCTTCAACAAAAGTGTTATGCTGTTGGTGTATGCCGACGATATTGACATTATCGGCATGAACACGCGAGCAGTCAGTGCAGCATTCTCAGAGTTTGAAAGAAAGTCGCGTCGTATGAGTCTTTCTGTGAACAAGGGCAAGACAAAGTACCTAGTGTCAATAAAAAAGAGTCCTGGCGTCTTGGACAGCATGTCACTGTTGATAACTACGCTTTTGAAGTAGTAAGGGACTTTATCTATCTTGGAACCAGCATTAACACCAGTAGTGACGTCAGCCTGAAATTATTGCGAAGGATAACTCTTACTAACGGATGCTACTTTGGGCATCCGTGTTGCCGAAGACCCGAATGTGTCGATTCCTCGTCGTTCTCAGGAATTAGGACTGTCTTACGGCACATTATGGCGTATTTTGCATTTGGATCTACACCTACATCCATATAAAATCCAGCTCACACAACAACTGAAGCCAGCTGACCATTCACAACGTCGTAGATACGTCGAATGGTGGCTTGAACAACAGGCGGTGGACGGCGATTTTTCGAACAAAATTTTCTTCAGCGACGAAGCACATTTCTCACTCGGTGGGTATGTTAACAAACAAAATTGTAGTATTTGGGGTTCTGAGAATCCTCAAGTAATTGAAGAGAGGCCACTACATCCACAAAAAGTCACTGCTTGGTGCGCTCTTTGGTCCGGAGGTGTGATTGGACCTTACTTCTTCGAAAACGACGATGGAACGACTGTCACCGTCAATTCGGAGCGTTATGGTCATATGATAACTGACTTTTTTTTGCCTGCTATTGAAGAATACGACTTAGAGAATATGTGGTTTCAACAAGACGGTGCCACATGCCACACAACTTGAGCGAATATGGTTTTATTGCAAGATAAATTTTCTGGCAGCGTAATTTCTCGTCGTGGCGATATCAAGTGGCCACCAAGATCATGCGATTTGACACCGCCTGACTTTTTTTTGTGGGGCTACGCGAAAGACCGTGTTTATGCAGATAAACCTTTAACTCTTGAGCACCTAAAAACCAACATTCGTCACGTTATGGCTGAGATACCGCCCAATATGTGTCAAAAAGTGGTCGAAAATTACCTCAAAAGAATCGATTCTTGCAACAATTCGCGTGGTGGTCATTTAAATGATGTAGTATTTCACACATAATGTCAACGTTCAAACTTTATAATAAAAAAGAAATATCATGATAAAAAATATTTTATATGTGTTTTATTTACATTTACTTTTGAAACCTATATATATATATATATATATATATATATATATATATATATATATATATATATATATAAATATATATATATATATATACAGTGGCTCACAGCTTATTTCGTACAGTGTATATATTTTTATGTACATGGCTGTAACATCGAAACTAAAAAACTTATCAATAAGTGTTTAGTAAACCTAATAAGAAAACGGGGAACCCCAAAAATTGTTCTTTTTGTCATGCAAGAGAGAAAAACTATTGATCAGCTGATTTTCAGCTCACATCTTATTTCGTACACAAACTTCAATGTAAGTAAGTTTCATTCTGCCGCGCAGTTACAAAGTTTTTTTGAATTGTATGAGTTTTTGGACCTTTTTAACTATTATAACAATTTTTATTATTATTATTTTAAATAGTTAAAGTGCTGTAAATTAAACATTTAGCGTTATGGGTCGTCGTACAACGATGGAACAGCGTAAACTGGTAATTAACTATTTTAGGAAAGGTCAGAGTGTGCGAAAAATTGCTGAAATGACAAATTTAAGTGCCTCAACTGTCCAATACATCATTCAACGCTTCGTTCGCGAAAATCGGTTGGAGAACAAGGGCAGAGAAGCACCTAATAAGATTTTCAACGCTTCAGACGAGCGTTATATTGTACGAAAAATTAAGAAAAATCCAAAGTTATCCGCTCCGAAGTTGGCTGCAGAGGTTCAGCGTGAAATAGGAAAATCATCCAGTGCTGAAACTGTCCGACGTGTGCTGCGCAATCATGACTTGAACGGTCGAGTAGCCCGAAAGAAACCATTCATTTCGAAAATGAATATACAACGCCGACTTGACTTCGCCAAAGAGCATATTATTAATACTCCTGCGTTCTGGAATACCGTTATTTTCGCGGATGAGTCTAAGTTTAATATTTTTGGCTCGGACGGAATGTCATATGTTTGGCGTAAAGCGAATACCGAGCTAAACAAGGAGAACCTTAAGCCCACAGTGAAGCATGGTGGCGGTAGCGTGATGGTTTGGGCCTGTATGTCAGCAGCCGGAGTAGGTGAATTGGTTTTTATTGAGGAAACAATGGACAAAATGAAGTACCTCGAGATTCTGAAAAACAATTTACTTCAAAGTGCAGACAAACTGGATTTGCGGGAAGAATTTCGGTACTACCAAGATAATGACCCAAAACATAAATCTGGGATTGTGCAATCTTGGCTTATTTGGAACTGCCCACACTTGATGTCTCCACCACCACAGTCACCTGACATGAATGTGATTGAAAATCTTTGGTCTATTTTGGACAATAAAATAAGAACACACAAGATTTCTAATAAGCAAGACCTAAAGAAGGTACTGATGGAAGAATGGAAAAAAATCACACCAGACATCACTCAAAAATTGGTGGATTCAATGCCAAATAGACTCCAGGCTGTCATTAACGCTAAGGGATGTCAACTAAATATTAAAATCAACTTACTTTGTTTTTAGTTTGAACTTAAAGAGACTGTACGAAATAAGCTGTGACATGAATTTTCCTATTTTTTTCTTATTTTATTTTTTTATAGTGTCAAACACTAAAATTTTGAAAAAGTAAATTTTGGAAAATAAAAAACAAACCTTCCTTTCTAAAATGGCATTTATATTTTGTTCAAATTTTTGCTATATTAGGAATTACGACTGCAGCAATTTTTAAACTGTCACTGTACGAAATAAGCTGGGAGCCACTGTATATATATATATATATATATATGTATATATATATATATATATATATATATATATATATATATATATATATATATATATATATATATATATATATATATATATATATATATATATATATATATATATATATATATATATATATATATATATAAAGGTTTTGGCCAAAAAAGTTCTAATTTTACCCATAGTACATAGAAAATAAAAAATGAAATCAAGCACAAAAATAAAGAACAATCAAATTAATACAAAACAACACGCACATATGCATGTATACATCAGGGTTGATCACGAAAAATGTTCCAAAATTTCCCCCTAGTTTGCAAGAATATGTTGAATGATTTTTGGGACAAACATATTTTTTTTTTCTTAGTTTCATTGATATTAATGTCTCGTATACGTAAACGTTTTAAAAGCAGTTTCTATAGCAGGTTTTGATATTTTTACGTGGCCTGAAATATTGGCTCAGCAACTCATTGCCTGTGAGATATATTTGGTAGATTTAAGTTGTCCTTTACAACTATATACACACATTAAGTTTAATGTTACTCATTACATTAGGTATTAGCAAAATTCAAGCCAATTGCAATTGTCGTTATGCCTGGTATTATAAATGACTAGAGTTTACAATTCATTATATTCATCCCGGAAAAAATTTATTGCCTACGGAAACAAACTGAAATTAGGCTATATGAGCAGACATAATTGGAGCTGCGCAAGATGACCCATCTGCAACACTTCGTGAATTTCATATGCCTAAAAATGGCGTAATAAATGTTGTTTGTGATGCTGCTTTCTATGGGGAGATATGGATATGGATATAGATTTAGTTATTACTAAAGGGTTTAGAAAAAATATATTTTTGTCCTAGGAAACTTTCAATTTAATCTTTTAAATTAGGGGTGAAATTTTGAAACTTTTTCTTGTATGAGGAGCGATCCACCGTAGTGTACATATATTAACGTGGTTCACATTATGGATTATATATATTGAATTATCCATATGTAGCACTTTTCCCTATGTTTATGGGGGTTTCCCTGGGTTTATGCTCGTCACGGATACACAAACTAAATAACACCCTTCATCCTTTGAGTGAACGATATTAAAAATTCTCCGTTTATCCGGAAAGAAAACAGAAAACGAAGCTGCAGGTTGTAATTCAAAAGCTCAAGATTGGAGAGATTGTACTATACATACATATAATCTTAGATGGCATAAAAATGTGTAGGATAATAATTTTGTACTCGAATTCTAGTTCTCATATGCTAAAAATATTCAATTTGATAAAATACTACTACATACATACATATATACAAAGTTGGAAAAAGTTGATTTCATAACTTCTCTGATTATTTAATCATAAAATCTAACTTCGAGATGGGTTAATTGTATGATCGGCTCCTATTAATTTTCTTACCTTGATATTTTCCAGAAACTTACTGTTGCGTACTATTTTTCCACAGCACTTAGTAAGTACCTAACGCACAAGATTGGCACCTAGACCTAAGCTCCTAACTGTCCCTCGAGTCTAACACACTAGTTGGCTGAAAAAAAGCAATTATATTTTATTAATGATACTTGCGGTTTTTTCGCTTTTCGCTTTATTGCTGGTGTTTTGTATTGAGCACTTTTACACTAATACTGGAGGGCCTCCTAAGGATCGCAGTATTTACACTTTTTCTTATGTGCTAATACTTCGGTGTAAGACTCACAACTGAAAAGCGACTGCCTTCGGTAAGCTGGCAGCTTATATCCATTTTGGTAACACTAGCCGCATATCAATCTACCCACATACCAACATATAACATACCATAATATATTCACACATGGAGAGTGCATCGATCGTGTACATAAACACATATAGTACATACAAACATACTATATGTGTTTATGTACACGATCGATGCACTCTCCATGTGTATATATTCTACATGAGAAAGCAACTTTTTGATATTCTCACATATGAGCAGACCGCGTGATTTTAGTTGTCATGTATGCTCACACAGGTATGCTTACGTAAGTGCAGAACTACGAATTGTGTGGGAAAGTGCTTTGTTAGCATTTTCACACCCAACTGCAACTCAGTTGGCGCAATGTTCTGACATTCCACAATTATAAGTAATATTAGTATGGATTGTGTATATCACAACTTCGAGCAATGTTGGTATGCGTATTGACAAATATGTAGTTCCCAATTTCGGGAAATATGTCGCGAGGCAAAATATGCATATGTGCATATTTCATATTTTGGCTCGCAACAATACTTACTTCTATAAAATTTGCTTCTTCCGCTCCGCGCCCACAATATTTTATATATCGAAAATATTTCGACCCCTTCGAAGTATTGCACAATTTTTATAAAATATGCAACCATCATTCCAATGGTGTGAAATATGTAACCGACCCCCATTCATTTTGGCATTTTTTGTAAAATGAGTCTCCATCTCTTCCAGGTCTCCGATAACTTAATGGACCTTTTTACCTCAACGTTTCCCTCCAACATACTTATCCCAATCTACACCCTTTATGGGGGCACCCATACAAAATATATGAAAAAAAAACACCCTAATAATAAGCTCATTCCGTTTTTAATTCTATTCTAATTACGCTAAATAAGTGAAATTTTATTGTTCTTCGAAAATGTAAAAACAATTCATAGATAGAAGCTGACTACGTGAACATTTTTTGTTGTTAATTTTGTATGAAAGCCTCCTTAACGGGTGACGATAGGGGGATATAAGTTCGAATGAAATGATGGGGAAGTAAAACTAATGGGAGTCGGAGTTACATTTCACCCTCCTAGAGACCATACCTTGTCAGCTATAGTTATTTGTAAATTTCCTTGTGTTTAGCTTAGGATATAAATATGTGTGGTAAATATGCTTGGGAAAAAATGTTATGATAAAATTAATGAGGTTAATCGTAAATTTTACTCAGTTAGGAGCATTTTCGAAGTGCTGTGAGCGTAGTTTATAAAAATGTCCGATTTATAAGGGAGGGAGTGGAGGTAGACGATAAATATGTTCCGCAAAAATATTGGTTAAAAAATTATAAAAAAAGACGAAAATCTACATTTTTTCAACTGTAGGTCTCATGAGTAAGTTCTAAAATGTAATCAATCAGGACGAAAGTTTCCATTTTGTATTTGAATAGCTGTCTAGAATATTTCTAGCCTATGAAAGCTAGAATTCGTGTTCCGATGGTTTCTCCCACCACCTTAATGTACACAACAATTTTGCATCATACAATAAATGTAATATAACATGTGCATTAAGGTGAAGTGAAACCTATTTTTTAACAGTTTGAAAACACCTGTAAACGTTTCCATACCGTTTAACTTCAAAAGTAAAGACACAAAATTGGTCTCATCGTATGTTAAGAAGCGCACCTAACGTTACGTTTTGAAAAAAACAGTTTTTGCAGGGTACCGAAAATAATTTTTTTATCGTCATGGAATACACTCAAGATATGTGTTCAGAAACGATTGGAACAAATTGAAGTTTTTGTTTGTTTCATATATCGTAATACTAATACTTTAATACTATATCAAAAACCAAGTTCTGAACAAGGAAATAATAGCATTCCATATATAATTATAGAGTTTATGGATGTATAAAATAAGTCTGACATCAGTATAAATCTCAAAATGTCATTATAAGAAGATTATATTTTGTAAGATTTATTAACTGATATAAAGGAAACTTTTCATTTTTATTTTATGAAAGAAAAAAAAAAAGGAACTGCAGACAAACTCACTCCACCTTAATGTGCATGTACTATACAAGAAATATAACTTTTATTTGGCATTGGTTTTATGTTTTTCTTAGTCTCGTCGTAAAGTTGAAAGTAAGTACTTATCTCAACCAACAAATCATATACGACATTTTCGATCATAGTACTTACCTACCTAAGTAATTATGAAATAGTATATTTCAAGTAGAAATGCATTCATTGTTATTGCCCTTTAATACCTCATGATCTAATGTTTGAACAAACCAATGAGAGTAACTGTTTATTTAATTTTAATTTAATTCCTTATTTCCTTCGATAGAACTCAATTTCTCTACAGCATTACGTTTCTTGGTGTCAATCCTGGCTTTGCCACCGTTTGCGAAGCTTCACCTCGCTTCCATGATATACTTCGCTCATTATTGTCGTGATCACTATTGTCATTACTGTATGTGATCCATTTTTCATTTGCTTCAGAAATGGTTCGATTTCGCTTCGTTTTAGCAGTGAATCGAAAATGGAAATTCGGTGCATTACATTTTTCACTGTCAATTCATGTGGCACCCAAACATGAGCTTCTTTGTGTATCCAGCTTTCTGTCTTAATGTCTTCTAACAAAGCAATTAATATTATAATTATTAATTCTCTACTGACAATTTGTTAATGAACTTTTCGAACACCAATATATTAAACGATTTCATAAGCCCATGAAAAACTCACTTGACGTCTCCACTAGCTAAGGATTCAGAGAGTACCAACCTTCAAACACCTACTATCAAAATTTCAGACAGATCCGATATATGTATGTCTATACATATGTACATACATACATACATATATATATATATATATATATATATATATATATATATATATATATATATGTATATATATATATATATATATATATATATATATATATGATATATATATATATATATATATATATATATATATGTATATATATATATATATATATATATATATGATATATATATATATATATATATATATATGATATATATATATATATATATATATATATATATATATATATATATATATATTTATATATATATATATATATATAATATATATGATATATACATATACACGGTGCGACAAATATGTATTAAGACCGCCTCTAGAAAAAACTATTAAAACACGATATCTGCTAATTTTTCGATATATTTATTCGAAATATTCTCCTCCTGATTCAATACACTTGTTACATCGATTTAATAGTGATTCAAACGCGTGTTCCAGCTCATTTTTCGGAATTGCCTCCAGTGTCCTCTTCGAAGCCCGTTGTATGGTCTGAATGTCATCAAAAACCATCCTATATATATATATATATGTATATATATATATATATATATATATATATATGTATATATATATATATATATATATATGTATATATATATATATATATATATATATATATATATATATATATATATATATATATATATATATATATATATATATATATATATATATATATATGTATATATAACTATTCTAATTTGTCATTTGAAACATTTATTTTATTTAAAAAAGACATTACTCATTACAATTCTAAATTCATTCCTCTCTCGTATATGGACATCACATTTCTTTACAAGACGTAAATAACGCAGTGTTTGGCGATGTTCCACAGGGATAAAAAGCACTTTAAGGTCCATTTTGTAACTATCATTTTCCTAACGCATTTTGCTATTGCTTCTCCAGATAACTTTTGATCGCCAATGCGATATGAATAATATCCGATGGTGATCATTTAACGCTGTTAAAAGTAATAGATGTGAACAACATGGCTCGCATCTTGAAGAAACTGTCTGCCATGACCTTGCTGGCTGACAGAATCACCTTGTCTTCTTTGGCTCCGACTCATCATGAAAAGCTCACTATCACGACTGGTGTATTGTGATGAATATTACGATTATGAAATGGCGCAAAAACTCGAACGAAATGCGTTTGAACATCGCCAAGCATTCTTTTGAAATTGCCAAATAATTGCGTTTGTACCAAGGTAGATTGAACATATAGTACGAGAAGAACAACAGATTTGAATTTTTTTTTTATTTTGCTTGGTCTTAGAAACGTCAAACATTGTTTTCATTTCATTTTATGTTTGACAGTAATGTCAAATACCTACAATATTATGCAAACAAAAGCAACAACTTTGTTTTTGTTATAATTTCATGGTTTCAAGGCATGAGTAAACATTTTGCAATTCAACTTTCAATTTCTAAAATTAGAACTAGAATTAGAATTTAATTTTTAAAATTAGAAACAATGAAATTAAAATAAATACAAAAAAAAATAAATATGTGGCACTTAAAGCCCCAAAGGGCTCATTGGCCGAGCTTCTCTTCAATTACTGTTGTGCGTGTTAAATTTTGGACAGTATTTTAAGGAACCTATTTATTTTAGCCGGTTCCGAACGGCAGAACCCTTGCGACATCACTGTTTCTGAGCTTTGTCACAGAGTTCTTTTAGAAGCTTTTTCATGGCAAGTTGTTACTGTCGGAAGAATTGCCAATTGCTTGCCGACAGGTGGGTACCGTTCGAAAGAAAAATCTTTTCGATATTAAATTTGTTATGCATGAGCCGGGGATTGAACCACGACCTACAGATCAAAAGGCCAACACACTAACCACTGAGCCACGACCATCCACATTATAAATACAAACCTATTGGAATTATTTTGCACAATACTGTATATTCATATGTGTGTATGTGTCTGTCAACTTTTCACAGTAGGCTGCTAGCTGCGATTGACGCTTTCAGTCATAAGGGCATCAACAAAATACACGCAATTGTTGTTTTTTTTCTAGCGCTACTACCTCTCCAATCTACCTTGGTTTGAACGCAAACGCTACAGCCACCTTGCGGATAACTTTTTCATATTGAAATATTGAATTAATTTAAGAATTATGCTTCTTTTTTGGGTCGGCTGAGGCAAGAAATCTGTTTGATTAAAAAAATATACATAAGTTAATAAGATACAGCTTTGAGTTACTGAGTCCACGAGCCAATTCTGACCTCGAAGGTCATTGGCATCTGAGAAGTGCCAATGCGGCAATGTTTTCAACGGCATATAATATCTTCACATCGGTAAGCGTTAAACGACAGCTTACCGAAGACATTTTAAACTTTCTCAACGATCCACCCTAATATATATAATTATATGTACTGTACATGCTTACGTACATACTTAGCTATCTACGAATATGAAATATGAAAATAGGAAATGTATAAGTATACATACTAAATAACATTCAACAACACAATAATGACAAAGGAGCTATTTAATTAGCTCATTGTACATGCTATGAACGAGCAAATAAATGAATGTATGAATTATAGCTTTTTTTAGAAAATTATTATTGGTAAATATGTAATTATTTATTACGACTGTTATTCCTGTCGATATCGTTATTGTTCATATTAAACTGGTTAATTTTGTTCGAATTTTAAATGGTCAAGATATAACGGGAACTGTCTTATTTGTATACATTAGTCACATCTGTCGATTATGAAAGATGCCTTATCGACAGGAAATTCGTTATATTCATATATTGAATAACAAAATGTGTTATTTTAATACTAAGTGATTAAACCATCATGGAATTAAGAAAAATAAATATTAACATAAATATGATCATTTGAATGGTAAATAAAATATTTATAATAGACACTTTCGAAAATAATATAGGCCACCATCTCAAAATCATAAGAAAGTTAAAGTACAAAGTCAAAAAAATAAAATTAAAATAGAAGTGATAATTTGTATACCTCTCCATATTTATTTAAATTTATACTTTCAATACTGTGATTTTTAGTTTAATAACATTACACGATAATTTTTTCCTCTTTTGCAAGTAGGTCTAAAAAGTGAGTTTTCTTGGATAACCTAAAGTTGCTTCATTCATTTCTCCAAAGAAGTGTTTTCGAAATATTCGCGAAAAACGTGTTTTTGCTCTTTTTTTAGTTAAAACAAAAATCTTGGAAACAATTTATCTATTAAACATCTGCATGGACATATCCAAAAGTGGTTTCAAAACACTCGTTTATTTTGAGTACTGCTTGCACTCTTTACACACAAAAAGCAGCATGGATAAGTAAGTAATCAGAGAATTTGTTGTACCGTTTCTGTACAAAAGCAAGTAGATACAAGTTGAGAATATGAAACAAATATTGAGTGCAACACGATAAAAATACAATAAGTATTAGGTGCAATACACCAAGTACACCAGTTACTGCAGTTATCAAAGCAAATTGATATTGAATTTGAGTTTGATGGACTTTATTCATGTTATTGTACTGCATTTGCCTCCTTTCGTTCTATATTTATCTAAATTATTCTTTTATTATAAATTAATACGCAAAAACAAGAAATGGATTTACTTGGTGTACTTGGTATATTCGTTTAATTTGTTACCATTTTATCTGATCGAGTAAGTATAAGTGTGTGAAATCGGATTTGGAATTGGATGTGGATGTATACTGTAGAGAGAGCAGCCAAGTACTAATATTACCCATTACTCTAACTCTCTGTACACTCTGTATGGTGTACACTTGTGTTTACCCAGCCATCCAAATGCGGGTGCTCCCAAGTAGTATTGAAAAGGGACACCCACAGAACAGCTCGAAGGAGTGTTTCCACAAAAGTCCAGAAGAGCACCGCATGGAAACGTTTACGGAGTGTTAAATCACGTTTTGTCGTTTTATTTTTTTATCTTATTATCTTGTTCTTTCTTTTTAGCATTTGCTTTAGTTGCGAATCCGAGATAATCATATACATATGTATATACATGATGCATTTCCCGTTAGAATTTGTGTGTGCATTTCGTTTGCTTCGCTGAATACGTACGCTTGAGTTTATTAGTGTAAACCATAATAGTCTAGACAGACGGCAGCCTAATTCCGGATTACCTAGTTAATTCGAATTAACTCGGGCATTAACTGCAGCTAATCCGCATAAACTCGATGAGTTAATTCTCAAAATAAAAGAGGATTAGGGCAATTTGCGATGGCAACACTGCTGCAAATTGTCTATTGTGAATTTTTCTCCATCCATTTTACAAAATATTAGGTCTGTTCGCTAACGAAAAACTTTCAACAATTGTTTACAGTTTTCAAAATGAAATGTATTGGCGAACAAATAAATCCAGCTGTCAATTATGAACGGTGAATGTCAATTTACAAGTTTCTGATCGTTTTCAGTTCATGTACTTCTTGTAGATTTTCTCATATCGAGAGTGATAGATGACAGAAATTGATAGTGATAGTAATGTAAGTGGACAGACCTAATAAAACAGCAATCAGCCGTTTAGTTAATCCGCAATACTGCCGTCTGTCAGGTTATTATTTTCTTCGGATTAAGTGCGCCGGTAATCCGGAATTAGGCTGCCGTCTGTCTAGGCTATAATGTTCTTGAAAGCGGTTCGGTATTGGTAATTATGAAATATATTTAAACAATGTCCAAACGAAAGCTAATAGAAAAATAATCAAAAAGAATTATAGCTTCGTTGACGGAAAGATATGGTTTTAAAAATGAAATTTATAGTGACTTAGCATTGCGGAAAGTAGTGAAGCTGTTATTTTCAGCGATATTTCAGATACAGAAGATGTTGAAAACTCGTATAAGGGAACATACTATTTTGATGCATACGGATGCTCGTCCAATTCTGTGGAGGATTTTGTGAAGCTCGATGATAACGTCAAGAAATCACATGAACTTAGAGAGAAATTAATAAGTAATAGGGCTTGGGTTTAAAGTAGTTTGGTTTCGATTTCATCTATGCCACAATTCTACTTATGGCAACTATAATATATAACCGCTAATGTAAAATCAAATAATCCATATCATACCATATTGCATATCTACTTTTCATACAATTTATATAAAATGGAAGATGAAATTTTCAAACAAGAATGCTTGATCCATCCAAGTTTATTTGCTTAATATGGCGCAAAATTATGGATGACAACGTGGCTTCCCAATATTCCTGGAAAGGGAAACTGAACAAAAAGGCTATTGACGTTATGGCAGTTACGAAAGCATTTAGAGGTAAACAATTACGCATAAAATTATTGACTAATATTAACATTTTTCAGGCGCATGTAATAGAAAATTTGTTGGCCATGCCAAAGAATTTAATCGAGCGAGCACAAAGTGGTTTCAAACGTCAAGGAACGTCTTTCCTAAAAAGCAAAGCATTAATTTTACTTTATTTCTTCATTTTTATTAATTTTTTGGGAATATCTATACAATGTTATATGAAAGTTTTTTTTTGAGTAATGTTTTATTTAATAATAAGAAAAAATGAAAAATAAAATCAAATGCTTATTAATTTAAAAATTAGGAGCATTTTTGGGATCCATATGGACTCCTCTTCGGTGCATTATCGGAGCGCAAAATAATCCCTAAAAACTAATTTTGGGTTATCTTCAGATGATTTAAGGGGTTCTTTTCCAAAAAATTATAAGCGAATAGAGGAGTCCGCACGGAGTTTTTGCGGTTGATCTGAGTGAGCATTCTGGGACGCCGAAATTACTCATTTAATGAGTCCTAAAGGGATACTTTTTTTTTTATATAAATTGAAAGGCACGGCAGATATGCTCCTTTCGGACTCTTTTCGGACACTTCCTAGGAGCGTCAGCACGCCGCAAAAGGGAGTCCTAATGGTGCACCTTGCAGACTCCGCTGGTTGGCTGGGTATGGAGTAAGTAAGTTACATACACTGAAACGGGTAAAGAGAAGAAATGAGTGAACCATTGCAGACCTTTATTATCTATTCGAAAGCCGTGGAATTCTTTTTTCCAACAATGTGTCGGTGGGATTAAAGCTGACTGAATTATATGCGATGACATTGAATAGGAAGACACATTACTCACTTTTTGGAAATTACTCAATTTCAGTTGTTCGATTGACATGGAAATCATTTTTTCATATATTTTTAAAATTGTGAGTAAAAGATAAAGTTATGGTGAAAACTTTGATTATAATATTACTAAAATTATTAATTACTAGGAGGCATTAAATTAAGATAGGAAATTAGATTTTAGGGTGGTCTGGTGGTGTTTTCGCAATGTAACGTGTCTAACTGCCTCAACCGGGTGAGGCTAGCGCAATCCTTGTTGTACTCATCGCGAGTCAACTCACTTACTGTCATGTAGTTTATTCTGAGCGCTATGTGATGACACCTTTATTTGTTAATGAAGGGTAGTTATGTAGCTTCCTCTGCTTACAATGTGATGGCACCTTCGTTATTAATGGGAGTCCTCTACTTGGCGTCCACCGGGCAACATCCTCCTAGCACCCGCTGGGAGGCGGCTAAAATGAATGGCGAAAATCTCCTCGGTTAGAGGTTGTGTGTTGGGTTTAGGATCCGCCACATAAAAAATCACTAACGCTTTTGATGATGACCCCCTTGAACGAAAAAAGGACCACGATTTACGGATATGCACCTGGAATGTCCCTTTATAGGGAGGGTGCCTCTATCCAGCTAGTTGATGTCCTCGAAAAATACAGAGCTGACATCACCGCTCTCCAGGAAATGCGATGGACGGGACAGGGCTGCTCCAAAAGAGCGTCCTGTGACATATACTAAAGTTGCCATGCTGAAAGGCACGAATTAGGATCTGGGTTTTTTGTCGGCAAGAGACTACGACTACGGCTGACCACAATCCGCATCAGGGCAAAATTCTTTAACATAAGCCTTACATGTGCCCACGCTCCGACGGATGAGAAGGACAATGTGACCAAGGAGAGTTTCTTTCAGCGCCTCGAAGAAGCTTATGACCGTTGCCCCCGCCACGATATCAATATCGTGCTTGGCGACTTTAATGCGAGGGTGGGCAAGGAAGGTACCTTTGGTCCAACTGTCGGAAAATTCAGCCTCCACCAGAACACCTCCGATAAGGGAATGAGGTTGATTGACTTCGCCGCAGCATGAAACATGGTAATTGGTGGTACCAGATTCCAACATCTCAACATCCACAAAGCGACATGGCTGTCTCCAGATCAACGAACAAGAAATCTAATTGATCATGTGGTGATAGACGGAAGCCATGCTTCCAGTGTGATGGACGTGAAATCGATCCGTGGTGCCAACATCGACTCAGATCACTACCTTGTTGCAGCTAAGGTGCGCACACGTCTATGTGTAGGAAATAACAAGAGAAGTCCCACACAGAGAAAGCTCGACGTCAGTAAGCTGCGATCACAAGAGAGAGAGAGAAGAAATTGCCACTCGACTATCGGATCTGCTTATGCAGAACACTCCCACACTTGATGATACATGCTCACGGTTGACACATATATCCCACTCCATGACTACTGCTGCCGTGGAGGTAATCGGTTACTAGCGGCCTCTGAGGAATGAGTGGTATGATCAGGAGCATCGCGACGCTATCGCAGAGAAAGACTCCGCCTACAGAAAAACTCTGAGTGCAGGCGCAACGCGAGCTGTTAAGGAGCGGTACAGAGAGAAAAGGAGTGTAGGCAGGTAGAATGGCTGCGACCCTGGTCGCTCAAGTAGCAAACAAAATGCCGTTTTGAGCCAAAAGGAGTGTAGAGATACGACTTTTCAGGCGCAAGAAGAGGGAGTTGGAAAGACGCGAGTGTGAGGAGATAGAGATGAGTACCAACAAGAATGAGACTCGAAAATTCTTCGAAAAGATCAACGCCTGAGTGGCGGTTTAAATCCCGGAGCTCCTTCCTGTCGTGACAACAATGGGAATCAGGTTACAGATCTCCAGAGTGTACTGAACTTATGGAAGGGACACTTCTCCACGTTACTGAATGGCGATGCTACGAACAATTCCGCCAGTGGAGAAGTTTGCCCGATAACCCCAATTATAGTTGATGGTGTTAATGTTCCACCACTCGACTATGACGAGGTTGAAACGGCCATTTTAAGGCTGAAGCACAACAAAGCTGCAGGTGCTGATGGCCTGCCTGCGAGTTGTTTAAGACCGGAGGCGATGAGCTGCTCGCCTGCATGTACCAGCTAATAAGCAGAATATGGTCGGATGAAAGCATTCCTGATGATTGGAGGCGCAGTGTTATATGTCCCGTATATAAAAAAGGAGACCCTACAATTTGCGCCAACTACCGTGGAATAAGTCTTCTGAGCATCGCATACATGGTCCTATCGAGCTTATTGTGTGAAAGATTGAAGCCCATGCTCAACAATCTGATTGGACCTTATCAGTAAATCTACTATCGACCAAATTTTCACGCTGCGCCAAATCCTGGAGAAAACCCAAGAACAACAGATCGACACTCACCACCTATTTGTTGATTATAAAGTCGCTTTCGGGAGTGCGGTAAGGGATTACCTCTACGCAACAATGTCTGAGTTCGGTATTCCTGCAAAGCTCATTCGACTTAGTAGAATGACACTGCATAACACCTGTTGTGCAGTGAAAATAGGAAAGGATCTCTCCGCACCGTTTAATACCGAACGGGGTTTCAGACAAGGTGATTCGTTATCGAAAACTACACTCTACAAGTCTCTCATCATGTCTGTCTTACCATATCGCGCTGAAGCCTGGACAATTTCCACCTCGGATGGGCGAATACTTGGAGTTTTCGAGAGAAAAGTTCTACACAAGATCTTTGGGCCTCTTTGCGTTAGTGGCGAGTACCGAATAAGGTACAACCATAAGCTGCATGAGCTGTATGCCTATATTGACATAGTAAAGCGCATCAACAGGCGCCAGCTAGGGAAGAACAGAGATGGCTGGCGGAGCATGTTATATTCGGCCTAAATTGATATTCGGTTGTTATGGCCACATAGTTTTTAGACACAAACTCGTTTGTATATGCAATACATATTAGTGCATATAAATATAAAGCTATGGAGCTGAAACTCAGTACGTAAGGTTTGTTTTAGCAGAGAACTAATATAGCTAAAAATAGATGGAATTGGATGGAAATCTATTCTACCTCCCAACATTTTCTTGTTTAGTGGGCCAAATATAGTCTAGAAAACATACTGTTTAGGTCCTTTTTTTCTGTTGACTAGTATAATTGAACAATATCAATATTTGGAAGTTCAGAAGAATTACTGAATTTCTGGTTTTATGTGGGTACATAGGAATTCCGATTGAGACTTATGTGATTAAGTGATTGGAAAAATACATACTAAAAGAGGCGCTATCATGTATTATTTGGGAACAAGTGCAGAATACGGATTCAGAAGGAAAAAAAAATAAAAAATTGCCTCGGATAGAGCTTCGTTTTGTGAATATAAAAAGTAAAAAATTTGTCTCTGCAAATGCCCATACAAGGCGTGGCTCAAGGTCAAAGTTCAAAATTGAGGTCGAGATTATTCGATACAGACGTAATTTTTTTCTATAATATGGGTATCATAAGAAAGGTTTTTTAAATACCTTTCTACTGATATATATAATTTAATACCCGGTCTTCGGCCGGGCGCTAAAAAAATAACCCTTATAGGCCCGACGCCGGCTTCGCGACCAAGAGTATTTTAGGACAAAAGCTTTTTTGATAGCCGGCCTTCGGCCGGGCGCAAAAAAAATAACCCTTATAGGCCCGACGCCGGCTTCGCGACCAAAAGTATTTTAGGACAAAAGCTTTTTTGATAGCCGGCCTTCGGCCGGGCGCTAAAAAAATAACCCTTATAGGCCTCACGCAAGCTTTGCGACCAACGTTTTAGCATTGAAATCTCTTTGTAATATTTACTATTGAAATTTTATTAATTAGTTTCGATATTGTATTCACCATCAGGGTAATCTACAACGCAGGGCTCTAACGGATTGTAGAGATTTCCTGCCATTTTAAAAAAGTTAGTCGATTCAAATAATATATTTATTTTACACAAATTAAGTTCACTCATTTCAATTTGTATTAAAAATCCTTGCTAAAATCAAATCAATTTTGTCTTACTTGAAGCTAATTCGTAACTTTTGAAATAACGGGACTGAACAGTGTAACCTAAAATTTTTGTATTCGCAATTAACAATAATTTTGCTGGTTGCGCCAATACACAAACAATGTTGTCTTTATCAGATTAATAAAAGAATTAGTTAATTATACTATTTCATCCTATTAATAGGGGACATTTTCGAAAAAAAAATCGGTTTTTACAAAATTTTTATAAAAAATTTATAATTTTCTTCATAACATTTAAAAAGTTAAAAATTCATATAAAATATTATATACCTATAAAAAGGTATTAAAATTACCTGTGTTTTGATACCCGTATTGTAGAAAAAACTTGTTTGTCTCTCGAGTAATCTCGACCTCAATTTTGAACTTTGACCTTGAACCACGCCTTGTGTGGACATTTGCAGAGAGAAATTTTTTATTTTTTATATTCACAAAACGAAGCTCTATCCGAGGCAATTTTTTTTTTCCTTCTGAGTCCGTATTCTGCACTTATGCCATTATTTGTTTTTCATTTCGCTTTTTTTGCTTGTTTTTTAGAAAAAATACCCAAGAGTATTACATGATCATATTATTATTATTATTAGTTTGGAGTTTGGAGGAGTGGACTTAGAGTATGGCACTTCGTTTATTATATATCCTGCCTTACTTTATTTCAACATATTCTAGTACCGGCAGTTTTCTTTGAAAAGATTTCCAGTTTTGATAGATGATAATTCAAACTACGGTGTCCTGTGGCTCATAATAATGCTCAGATTATTATTATTTAAATTGTTGAATTCCTTTAATTGGTTTAGTTCACAGGTCTCTAAAAATAACTTGAAATGGGAAAAAGCTGGTAAATTTTCTCAGTATAGTTGTTTTTCATATTCTAATTTTTTTGTTTTCGAGTATAGACATGGAGATCCAGGTCACAGAAGAATTCTGGACATACAAAGAGAATTGGAGCATCCTTCCTGCGAGCTTGTTTGCAAATCATTTTCCCCAACATCAATGTGTCACGGAACCCAAAGGATCCAACACCAAACTTTTACATAAACCGAGAGTAGGTCTGTCAAACTATCTGAGCTGTACACAATTTAAGATTTCTAACACCTGCGATAAAGAGCTATGCAAATGTAACTTACATTAAATGCAAGACTTTTCCTTTCCTTTTCAGTCGTCGTCGATTAAGCCATGCATTGGTAATAAATTCTACATAAATATGAGAAAATCGTAAATGGAGCACCCACTGTACTATCTTATACTGCTGTCTTCACAATGAAGGTAGGATATGGTAGCTACTCTAATACTGACATTTTCAACGACAGTGAGGCTGCGATCTAATCTCTTGCGGGAAACCTAATAAAATTTAAAATTTCTTAGATCCCAAGTATCTCTTAATGAGATATCGATTCTTTAGAGGAAACACATTGTTTGGATATTGAGTCACAGGGACAATTCGAGTAATATCGAAGCTACCTTTAAATAATAATATTTATCGAGGTTATCAGAATAAACTTTGCTTTATCGAGGGTAAGCTTGTAGCCTCTTCAAGTTAGCACCTACACTCGCCTTTCGTCCAATATAATATCGTGGATTTTATCGAAGATTTCTGGTGTTGTGACTTCACCAGAACATTCCGCGTCACTTGTGCTGTCACCACCGCACTAAAATTTAGCAATTGAGTGGTGCATGGCTCCAATCGATGGTGAAGAGTTTTAAGCTTTTATTTTTTTGCGCTAGTAAATCAACTTTTTCCATTTTTACAGAAATGATTGTAGGTGTCTGCTTTTGGGTGCGTTCATTTGAAAGATGTCATCTTCCTAATAGGACATTTGCTGGAAGGTTCGCGACAATGATCTTTTCATTAGGAAATTTTAACAGTTACGTTCAGGGAATCTGGATAGTCAACATTTTCTCGCCTAAGTGTGTTTGCATTATGGGATCGATCACATAACATAACCTAATATATTAAAGTCAACTTATATGCTTTTCACGTATATAATGAATCAACCAACATAATTTTCAACAAAAAAAAATTCCATTCAATTTGGACATTTTAAAAATTCTCATAAGGTCTTTTGTCCCAATTCTATTGTGATTATACAATAAAATTTTATTTTAACACATTACTGATGGTCATTAAATGCATTTGTATATTGTGTACTGCATAACTCTCATATTACAGCCTAATGTTTCGAAAATCCACATTACGAACGATTTGTCAAAATTTTCACTCATATTGTTTTACATACGTTCATGTGGGATAGAATAAAGGTCTTTTAAAGATAAAGCTATACTTTGACGATGTCTTATATGTACGTCATGCATATATTTATTTATTAAATATACATACTAGTACATGTAACATAATCGTATAACTCATTGATGTAAATGTAAATCACAATGGAGTGAGTGCACGCACACGTACTGGATTATATGAAATTAGATATATTAGTGTTGCATATCAACTGTTGTAGATTGAAATCGGTCATTTTATGAAGTTTGAAATATTATTCATATAATATTTGCATCCTTATATTTTTAGCGAGCACATTGTTACCAAATGCATCAGGGTCTTAATAGAAAATATTTGGTTATAGGTAAAAATCAAAATTACTGAAAGTTAATTCTAAAAAAGTTGCATGATGATATGTAAACATTATGGAATAATTCAGTTTCATTGCCAACTTCTACCTATCCATAATATGTAGTAAGAAGAAGCGAATTCAGCCAGAAAAAATACAACTCTGATATGTATCTGCATACATACTCGTATATATCTTCCTTTCGTTTACATTAATCTTGTTATTCATGTTCAAAATTTTATTTGTTTTTACTTTGTTGGTCACAAAATGTGACCAGAGTAGTTAGCAAGTAGTCTGTGAGTAGATGACAAGCTTTTTTGTCTTTCTTATGTCTGCTTTAGCATTTAAGATATAGTCACTCGTAAGTAAGGAGTTGAAAGGAAAATCCAAAATTCTATATAATCTTTCAAAAAAAAAAACTGTTTCATTTGTTATCACTTACCCTTTCCATAAGTATCAGTAAATCCGACGGTTTCATATTTAAAATTTAAAAAACGAAGAATAACTTCAAATCACTTATAATCGTAAAATCTTCATATATTTTCGAATCGCGTCTCAATACACTTCAATTGCGTTTATACCGTTGCTTTAATGTTACTAAGTATTTGTATTTTGTTGCTTAAATTCCTTCAATTGATTAACAATCATTAATCATTCAGTCGGCTAGAGCAAAATAATTACAAGATTATTTGTATTCAACAGTTAGTGCATAATGAAACATATATATTAGATATATTATATACAAGTACTGTATATAATACATGTATATACATATATATAACAGGTACTATATACTTACTTATACCTACTTATATATTATATGCAATAAACTACTCCTTTGGGTTAATCTCTGTATTAAACTTTTATAAAATTTGTTTAAATTAACTTGCAACAATGCACAACGACAATAAGTAAAAAAATTGTCCAAAAATTTACACCTTTAATTTTTATCACTATCCTTAATATTGCACTGCTGCTATTTCCACCATTTTTCCACATTTTAATTTTCTCTGTAATCAAAAAACTTCACCGCTTTCACAGAGAAAATATGTACTTAGTACATATTGTAGGGGTAAAAGCGATTTAAATTCAAATAAATCTATAATTTCTTTTCGTTTCGTTTATTAAATTATTACATGATGATTTAAAATATTTTTTCACTGCGTTTAATTTAATTAATTTGGTTTTTTCTACCCGAAAAAAAAACTTCTCACTCACACTGACTGACTGACTGGACATACACAACGCAAAGGAATGCGATCGAGAACGAGTGACAACGACAACGACAATGAAATGAAGTGAAAGCCTCGCACACACTGATTGGTTAGTTGGTAGGTTGGTTAGTAGCTGCTTGGTGTAGGTAACTACAGTCGTATGCGACCAGTCAACCATTTTATCGATTCTTGAAATTAAAATTGAAATATCATTTGATAATCGTGTAGTTTCAAATTGTTTTGCAATTACATATAGTATTATATCAATTGCAACTATAACTCAGTAGTTCATAATTTCAAGGACCGCTATAATTAAAAAAAATTTCAAAAAATCTAATTTTTAACAATAACTCAGACTAACAATGTTTTTTCAACAAAGCAAACATGGTACAATGTTGAAAGAGGGTAATATACACCCATACACCACCGCTCCATTTACGGCATTTTAAATTACGACACTTTTCGATTCACGACCCATAATGTGATACCGGCAATAAAGTCCAAGCAATAAACTTATTCACCATTATTGCTACTTTTATTCGTTTTAATATTCGATATTATTTCAATTTTATTTGCAATACTGTCGAAAAATATAACATAAACTTGATTGCAAAAATGGTTTGACATGAATACATTTTACCATACAGTTCATACCAGTTTGGGCCATACTCTGTATTATTGTCGCAAAGATGCTTCGACATTATGCATTTGACTTTGATACATTAAACTGACCTTACAGCACACCATTTTTCTTGAAGCCTTAATTTTTGAGATATTATTACAAAAATTCATTAGTTCCTAATTCACGTAGTCTTTAGACCAATATTATGCACGTCGTCACAGCCATTAGTTGTCGTTTTTAATACAAAATTGAAATGGGATTATTATATACAAAAATATAATGGTTCCAATTAAATTTCAATCCATTTGTATCCAACTAATCGACTCGACATACCTAGACCGTATAGGTGCAGGAAAAAAAATTAGAGGTGCAACAATATAAACAATTTTTTCCAAAGAAAGTTATATTCCATTTAGAATTTTTTCTATTCGAATTTCTATGTCGATAAATTAAAATAGATAGAGGTTTGAAACTTGAAGAAAAGTCATACCTTGTAAAATTCGGAATAGTTTTAATTCCTATATTTCACCACGAACTTAGTAAATTAAATTTAGTAATCTGATTTTTCAAAGATTTTTTGAATGAATTTATTTCAATAATTTTTTTAAGCCAAAAATTTGAAAAACCAATTATTTTTCAGTCGGGAATCTTTTTACACGAATACATTTTGAACTGAGAAAAGTTATATATAGTTTTGTATAAGTTATACAAATCTACAAAAAATCGCTAATGGTAGATTTTTATGTTCATTTCTGGCATTCAAATGCAAATAGAACAAAACTAGAGCTTGCATGGGATGTAATTTATTCAACAAAAATTGTTCGCACATCACCGGCATTAAGAACTATTACCATGGGCATTATGTGTGCAATGAAAAAACTTAGAATTGTTGCACTGTGATATTTTTATATAAACAATTTTGAAATTACGCTTATGCACACACTACTTTCTGGCAAGTTTTTGTCTTTATATAAATACTGAAAAAAATATAATCAACCATCAATTAATGAAGTGGTCATAGTAAAACGGAATACAATATTTTCAAAACTGATATAGGCCAACTGTTATTCAAGAATTTTAATTTCGTTTACTGGGATATTAGAAAAATCATGAATGGTTGCAATTCTTCCATGTGTGTAACTTTATAAAAAAGTTCAACAAAAGCAACAACAGCAGTCAAAACCGTAAGATAGAGCATACGCAGTTTAAAAGCTCACTTTGCTCCTTCTCTGCATAGTCACACTTCTACTTTAAATCGCTCTTGGTGTAGGTATGTATATAAAGCTTGTTACAAGTTAAATATGTGTATTGTGCGTTGGTGTTGATTATTGACATTAGATGAGACGGGTGTATGATATGAGAAGAAGTACTAATAAGACACACGACAATACACAGCCACACACAACAAAAACGACAACGTTGGTGAAAGTTTACGGAAACGTAAAGCTAACATACTTGTATGCATATAGACAAGTATATATCCATACGTACATTGAAATTTGCATGTAGACATATAAACACGCGCACGTACTCATACATGCATACATATTATATATGTATAAGTGTATGCATAAAATTTTTATTTGGTATTCGTAAATATAAATTCGTTTATTCGTTCTTTCGCTCGTTCGACAATGTTCGTTTGAATTGTCCTTGCGACAGTGTTGTCCTTTTGATTCAGTTCAAAATGTATTAAATTGATATGGAATAAAAACATTATGGAGGAAATAGTATAACTTTTTTTTTTTTTTTTTAAGTAAGACAATTTCTTGCTCACAAATTAGACGAGCAATAAAACTAAATTATATCAAAATAAAAGAAAAGAGAGTTTAGTGAATTGACATTCTGTGTACGCTTCACACTTCGTTTCAACCAACTCAATATTATTTTTTTAGAAAATTAAAAGGACAAATAATTTGTGGTCTTCCTTAAAAATTTGGTAATTCTTTTGACAATTAAAAATTACTATGAAAAGTGCATGAAAAGTCTCTGTGACAAGTTTTGGAAAAATTTATGCCAAAAGATTTCTGTCATTCGATATAGGCGAAGATAAGTAGGTTCTTTTTAACAGAGTCTGCCTGCAAGTAAAACACAGTCAACTTTTTTTGTAATCGATTTTTTATGTTTGTATTTTGATGTATTCCATTTGAAAAATCACTTAAACAATTAACATCAGTTAGAGATTTAAAAAATTGCCTTGAATAAGATTGTGAAAGAGCTCTGTCAATGTTACAAAAGCTCTGCCGTTCGGTATCGGATAGAATAAGTAGATTTCTTCAATAGCATAACCAGCATGAAAGAGCTTTCGAAGAAGATTTTCTTGGAACTCAATTTTGAAGAATTTTATTATTGTTGTTTTTAGTTGAATGCGTATTACATTTTAAAAGTCTTCTGGCATTTAAAAATTTGGCATGAATAAACTTCTGAAAGTGTTCTGTGACAAAACTCAGAAATATTGAAAATTCCGTAATATGTGTAAGAGTTTTAGTACAGATCAAATTTAAAACAAAAAACCAGCCTAAATTTTTAAAAATAGGTTCTTGATGAACTTTGTTTTTTTTTCTCTATTTCCACATGTATCATATTTAAAAGTGCCAGGCTTCTGAAAGAGCTCTATAACAAAGCACAGAAATATTGATGTCACAAGCATTCTGCTTTTCGGCGTATATAAGTAGATCCCATACAATTTTGGAAGGAAAATTATTAATATCTCACAGTAAAAATATATTTGCTGATATCCGAATGAACCAACATTTATTAAAAGCTCTTTTAACTAACAGGCTTTTAGAATTTATGTGCCTGTCAAAATTAATTCCGTTTCAAAAACATTAGTAATTATACTTTTAGCTAACAGCCTGTTAGCCAATTACACACAAAAGAATTAGAGAAAAATACTTTACACTAATATCTCTGATTCCATGTACAAAAATATTTCTTGCTGATTGACATATGCCAACGAATCAATCTGTAATTCAAAATTATTTCTAAATAAATATACCGAATTTTACAGAATTGTGTGAAACGATGCAAGAAAAAGAAAAAAGATCAGAGAAGAAACAACTTGGAGGAGGAGAAAAATAATCTAATCGATATTGTAAGTCAGTGACCACATTTTAAAGTCGACATCATCATATTCTTTTATTGGATTTCTATGCCTGTTAGTTTTTTAGGTCTTTTAACAAGTTGTTAGCACTAAAAGTGATTGGTGAAATTTTGCTATTTTAGATTTTGACAGTCTGGTAAATTTTAAAATTGATTGGTGAACCGGGCATGAGAATTTTTAAGATTGATTTTCTCGAACACAAAATTATTTTACGGCCCATTACGATTAATAACATAGTATAAACTAATGAATACACCCCTACGATCTAGTCACCCCCTATTTAAAATTGCTAATAATGCATTAGTAGATCTACCAGCCCCTATTAATATCTCAGCTTGATGAAATTTTTTTAGAAAATTAAAAGGACAAATAATTTGTGGTCTTCCTTAAAAATTTGGTAATTCTTTTGACAATTAAAAATTACTATGAAAAGTGCATGAAAAGTCTCTGTGACAAGTTTTGGAAAAATTTATGCCAGAAGATTTCTGTCATTCGATATAGGCGAAGATAAGTAGGTTCTTTTTAACAGAGTCTGCCTGCAAGTAAAACACAGTCAACTTTTTTTGTAATCGATTTTTTATGTTTGTATTTTGATGTATTCCATTTGAAAAATCACTTAAACAATTAACATCAGTTAGAGATTTAAAAAATTGCCTTGAATAAGATTGTGAAAGAGCTCTGTCAATGTTACAAAAGCTCTGCCGTTCGGTATCGGATAGAATAAGTAGATTTCTTCAATAGCATAACCAGCATGAAAGAGCTTTCGAAGAAGATTTTCTTGGAACTCAATTTTGAAGAATTTTATTATTGTTGTTTTTAGTTGAATGCGTATTACATTTTAAAAGTCTTCTGGCATTTAAAAATTTGGCATGAATAAACTTCTGAAAGTGTTCTGTGACAAAACTCAGAAATATTGAAAATTCCGTAATATGTGTAAGAGTTTTAGTACAGATTAAATTTAAAACAAAAAACCAGCCTAAATTTTTAAAAATAGGTTCTTGATGAACTTTGTTTTTTTTTCTCTATTTCCACATGTATCATATTTAAAAGTGCCAGGCTTCTGAAAGAGCTCTATAACAAAGCACAGAAATATTGATGTCACAAGCATTCTGCTTTTCGGCGTATATAAGTAGATCCCATACAATTTTGGAAGGAAAATTATTAATTTCTCACAGTAAAAATATATTTGCTGATATCCGAATGAACCAACATTTATTAAAAGCTCTTTTAACTAACAGGCTTTTAGAATTTATGTGCCTGTCAAAATTAATTCCGTTTCAAAAACATTAGTAATTATACTTTTAGCTAACAGCCTGTTAGCCAATTACACACAAAAGAATTAGAGAAAAATACTTTACACTAATATCTCTGATTCCATGTACAAAAATATTTCTTGCTGATTGACATATGCCAACGAATCAATCTGTAATTCAAAATTATTTCTAAATAAATTTACCGAATTTTACAGAATTGTGTGAAACGATGCAAGAAAAAGAAAAAAGATCAGAGAAGAAACAACTTGGAGGAGGAGAAAAATAATCTAATCGATATTGTAAGTCAGTGACCACATTTTAAAGTCGACATCATCATATTCTTTTATTGGATTTCTATGCCTGTTAGTTTTTTAGGTCTTTTAACAAGTTGTTAGCACTAAAAGTGATTGGTGAAATTTTGCTATTTTAGATTTTGACAGTCTGGTAAATTTTAAAATTGATTGGTGAACCGGGCATGAGAATTTTTAAGATTGATTTTCTCGAACACAAAATTATTTTACGGCCCATTACGATTAATAACATAGTATAAACTAATGAATACACCCCTACGATCTAGTCACCCCCTATTTAAAATTGCTAATAATGCATTAGTAGATCTACCAGCCCCTATTAATATCTCAGCTTGATGAAATTTTTTTAGAAAATTAAAAGGACAAATAATTTGTGGTCTTCCTTAAAAATTTGGTAATTCTTTTGACAATTAAAAATTACTATGAAAAGTGCATGAAAAGTCTCTGTGACAAGTTTTGGAAAAATTTATGCCAGAAGATTTCTGTCATTCGATATAGGCGAAGATAAGTAGGTTCTTTTTAACAGAGTCTGCCTGCAAGTAAAACACAGTCAACTTTTTTTGTAATCGATTTTTTATGTTTGTATTTTGATGTATTCCATTTGAAAAATCACTTAAACAATTAACATCAGTTAGAGATTTAAAAAATTGCCTTGAATAAGATTGTGAAAGAGCTCTGTCAATGTTACAAAAGCTCTGCCGTTCGGTATCGGATAGAATAAGTAGATTTCTTCAATAGCATAACCAGCATGAAAGAGCTTTCGAAGAAGATTTTCTTGGAACTCAATTTTGAAGAATTTTATTATTGTTGTTTTTAGTTGAATGCGTATTACATTTTAAAAGTCTTCTGGCATTTAAAAATTTGGCATGAATAAACTTCTGAAAGTGTTCTGTGACAAAACTCAGAAATATTGAAAATTCCGTAATATGTGTAAGAGTTTTAGTACAGATTAAATTTAAAACAAAAAACCAGCCTAAATTTTTAAAAATAGGTTCTTGATGAACTTTGTTTTTTTTTCTCTATTTCCACATGTATCATATTTAAAAGTGCCAGGCTTCTGAAAGAGCTCTATAACAAAGCACAGAAATATTGATGTCACAAGCATTCTGCTTTTCGGCGTATATAAGTAGATCCCATACAATTTTGGAAGGAAAATTATTAATTTCTCACAGTAAAAATATATTTGCTGATATCCGAATGAACCAACATTTATTAAAAGCTCTTTTAACTAACAGGCTTTTAGAATTTATGTGCCTGTCAAAATTAATTCCGTTTCAAAAACATTAGTAATTATACTTTTAGCTAACAGCCTGTTAGCCAATTACACACAAAAGAATTAGAGAAAAATACTTTACACTAATATCTCTGATTCCATGTACAAAAATATTTCTTGCTGATTGACATATGCCAACGAATCAATCTGTAATTCAAAATTATTTCTAAATAAATTTACCGAATTTTACAGAATTGTGTGAAACGATGCAAGAAAAAGAAAAAAGATCAGAGAAGAAACAACTTGGAGGAGGAGAAAAATAATCTAATCGATATTGTAAGTCAGTGACCACATTTTAAAGTCGACATCATCATATTCTTTTATTGGATTTCTATGCCTGTTAGTTTTTTAGGTCTTTTAACAAGTTGTTAGCACTAAAAGTGATTGGTGAAATTTTGCTATTTTAGATTTTGACAGTCTGGTAAATTTTAAAATTGATTGGTGAACCGGGCATGAGAATTTTTAAGATTGATTTTCTCGAACACAAAATTATTTTACGGCCCATTACGATTAATAACATAGTATAAACTAATGAATACACCCCTACGATCTAGTCACCCCCTATTTAAAATTGCTAATAATGCATTAGTAGATCTACCAGCCCCTATTAATATCTCAGCTTGATGAAATTTTTTTAGAAAATTAAAAGGACAAATAATTTGTGGTCTTCCTTAAAAATTTGGTAATTCTTTTGACAATTAAAAATTACTATGAAAAGTGCATGAAAAGTCTCTGTGACAAGTTTTGGAAAAATTTATGCCAGAAGATTTCTGTCATTCGATATAGGCGAAGATAAGTAGGTTCTTTTTAACAGAGTCTGCCTGCAAGTAAAACACAGTCAACTTTTTTTGTAATCGATTTTTTATGTTTGTATTTTGATGTATTCCATTTGAAAAATCACTTAAACAATTAACATCAGTTAGAGATTTAAAAAATTGCCTTGAATAAGATTGTGAAAGAGCTCTGTCAATGTTACAAAAGCTCTGCCGTTCGGTATCGGATAGAATAAGTAGATTTCTTCAATAGCATAACCAGCATGAAAGAGCTTTCGAAGAAGATTTTCTTGGAACTCAATTTTGAAGAATTTTATTATTGTTGTTTTTAGTTGAATGCGTATTACATTTTAAAAGTCTTCTGGCATTTAAAAATTTGGCATGAATAAACTTCTGAAAGTGTTCTGTGACAAAACTCAGAAATATTGAAAATTCCGTAATATGTGTAAGAGTTTTAGTACAGATTAAATTTAAAACAAAAAACCAGCCTAAATTTTTAAAAATAGGTTCTTGATGAACTTTGTTTTTTTTTCTCTATTTCCACATGTATCATATTTAAAAGTGCCAGGCTTCTGAAAGAGCTCTATAACAAAGCACAGAAATATTGATGTCACAAGCATTCTGCTTTTCGGCGTATATAAGTAGATCCCATACAATTTTGGAAGGAAAATTATTAATTTCTCACAGTAAAATTATATTTGCTGATATCCGAATGAACCAACATTTATTAAAAGCTCTTTTAACTAACAGGCTTTTAGAATTTATGTGCCTGTCAAAATTAATTCCGTTTCAAAAACATTAGTAATTATACTTTTAGCTAACAGCCTGTTAGCCAATTACACACAAAAGAATTAGAGAAAAATACTTTACACTAATATCTCTGATTCCATGTACAAAAATATTTCTTGCTGATTGACATATGCCAACGAATCAATCTGTAATTCAAAATTATTTCTAAATAAATATACCGAATTTTACAGAATTGTGTGAAACGATGCAAGAAAAAGAAAAAAGATCAGAGAAGAAACAACTTGGAGGAGGAGAAAAATAATCTAATCGATATTGTAAGTCAGTGACCACATTTTAAAGTCGACATCATCATATTCTTTTATTGGATTTCTATGCCTGTTTGTTTTTTAGGTCTTTTAACAAGTTGTTAGCACTAAAAGTGATTGGTGAAATTTTGCTATTTTAGATTTTGACAGTCTGGTAAATTTTAAAATTGATTGGTGAACCGGGCATGAGAATTTTTAACATTGATTTTCTCGAATTAATCCATATATATTTAACGCCTTTAAAAATATCTGCAATCTATATATGAAAAAGTCAGAACGATTTCTATTGCTTAAACCTATATGATACTAACGACTAGTATGAATGTTGTATTTGCTATTGATGTAAGCATATACGCTATCACACAATGTGCTTGTGTTAAAAAAAAGTGGCGACAAAAAAAAATGATACATTAAAAATGTAATTCAGTTTACATTTTGCAGATCGTAGCGACTTTTTGATGTTAATGTATGTAACGTTGTTTGTAGCAAAATGTGTCTGTTTTTTATTTTTTTTGTCGAAGGGGGAATCTTTCATAGATACCGTCAACCATGGACGACGGCATGCACGATTCATACTGTTTGCTAAAGGTACACCTCATTCGGGACCACGCCCAGACAGTATATCTTACTATGCTGGACTTGCGAAACAGTACGCCTACTAAACCCTAAACTCCGACGTCTATAGCTTGGATTTGCCCCGCGGAACCGCCATTAGGCATTACTTCGCGAGGCCAAGCTGGGCCAGAATGGCTCTTTACATATGCTTCAGTCTACTCCTCGTTTGTTTTTCGCCTTTTGCTTTCTTCCATAGCTTCTGGAGTGCATTCGCAGACCATTCCTTCATCTTGGCCCACACAATTTCGATTGCAGCATGTGCTTGTCTGGAGTCACTCTCTCTTCTATTATTCTCTCTATGGACGTCCTTTCAGGTACTTATCTCGAACAGGAGAAGAAAACATGGTCTGCATTTTCACTAGCGTTACCGCAGAACGAGCAGTCAATCGCGTCATCGTGACCAAATCTGTGGTCCCTGTAGCAGCCATGTCACTTCAGAAATTGTGTGAGGTAATAATCCATCTGCCCATGTCTTCTCTCAACCCATGCCTGCACATTCACGATAAGCCTGTGTGTCCACATCGCTTTTGTAGCAGAGTTCCAGCGATTTTGCCACTCTTCGATGCCCTCTTCCTCTCCTCCTTGCGCTCGTCCACCATTAACCGTCTGTTAAGGATTTTGGCTCTGTCATATATTCTGCTCAGCTCAAATGCCATAACGTCCGGCGGTATAATACCTGATATTATGCTTCGTATGATACCGTTCTCGCATCGATCATCGTACCCAAATACCGTAACTCCGGTTGCGTTGTAACGTTGTACCCATCAATATTTAATGTTGTCGTTTCCAGCATTTTCCCGCTCGTAATAAGCACCGTCTCCATTTTCTGACACGTCAGCTGAAGTTTCGCCGCCATTAGCCACTCCTTGATCTTCGACGCTGCAGATGGCTTGAATCTGTGCAATTTCTTTGGCAACTATCGTCACCGCGATGTCGTCTACGTATCCAATAATCTCTGCCTCCTTTAGAAATGATATGGGGCAAGTATGCTGAATTGAAAGCGTTTTTGGTGTCTAGCGTGACCATTGCACAATATTCTTTGTCACCATGCATCCACCTGCCACCTTCAATGGCCTTGGCTGCAATGTATGTCAACCTCCTAACTGCGTCGATGGTGGAACGATATCTTCTGAAGCCGCACTGGTTTTCTGACAGACCGGCCGGCTCATTCTCCAGGTGCTGCTCCAGACGCGTGCAGATCAGTCTCTCCAAAATCTTACCCATCGTGTCTATCATGCAGAGTGACGGATATGAACTTGGGTCATCCGCTGGTTTATTTGGCTTCTGAAGTAGAACCAGGCGCTGCTTCTTCCATACTTTGGGGAAAATACCTTCATCAGGCGCCTTGGCATTACCGAACCTCTCCGCTGCCAGAATTATATCTGTCTCGTATTCGTCTTGCGACAAACTTGGAGTGGCATAGCAACTGTTTGGATCCCACAGATTTTGGCTAGCGCGTAGTAGGCTTTATCGGAGAGCGGCTTATCCTGTAAGGTATTTCGCCTAAGAGGATCAACATCCGTGGTTCCTTTAACCAACTCGTGCACCGTAATTAGGTGCACGAATTGGTCGCTCGATACACTCGGGATTGGCGTCGTTGTAGACGAATCCAACTCGAATGCCTTGCTAGCATTATTCCCCAAGCCATCGGTACCTCTACCCATGATGGTAGCGTAAATATTACTGCTGCTATTGGTTTTTGCTCTCAGTTCCTTTTCCATTCTTTAGTTTTTTTTTCCAACTCATCGTGTGTAGGGGGGCGGGCCGAAATAGACAAGAGCGGGTATACCCTCGGGGACAAAGCCCCTACTCCAGCTCCCTGAGGCCTGTCCTTCGCTTTACCGGTTCCGGAAAACACGAACGAACTGGCGCTCGACCGGAGCAACGCGTCCAATACACACTTCCTGACTAAGGCCCGAAGGGGCTGATTACTGATAACCACCCCACCGGCTAGCACCTCAGCAGAGCAAGCTCACATCACCCTCATCATCCCAACACTAGAGAAAACTTGAGGTTCTGAAGGACTGCCAGTGCGCCACGGAGTGTACAGGTCTATTTAACAGCTGCAACTAACATGGTGTACAGACGCTGACCAGGAAGCCGTCTAATATGGAAACCGTCGCGCCTGGGTTTTTTATATCTTATGATGAGGGGGACATGATTCAAAGAGGCGGTGTCGACTCGCCACTGTCACAGGAATTTCGTAGGACTCGCTGGCTTTTATACCGCGTCCTCCATTCCTGCCGCTCATCGTCGGAGACTGCTATTCGTTTAAACTTATTTCGCAACTAACCTGCTACTACAGGCCGTCCGGCTATCCGCGACCTGCCGACCTCCTCGGAAGCTTAGAGCCCAGCTATAGTACCCAATCCCATAGGATCAGACCGTCCGGGTGTCTGTATGTATGTGAGTGATATTGTATTGAGTGATATGCATATGTATATGATATTGGTGTATTTTTAAATAGCTTATGTAATTTGTAAAAATAGCAGAAAACTAAAATTTCTTTATAATGTTTGTATGTATAATATTTGCTTCATGTGTGCGTACTCGTTTGCTCGAACTGGTTTAGCCTACTTTAAGAATTCTAAAATACAAAACATATATAATTAGTGTAAATGTTAAAAATTTAATTAATTATTTTTATTTACAACCTTTTGTCAGAATTTGACAATTCCATTTTAAATAATATAGTTGTCCTTTTCACACAATATATTATATATATATATATATATATATATATATATATATATATATATATATATATATATATATATATATATATATATATATATATATATATATATATATATATATATATATATATAATATATATTACCCTTTGTCATCATTGACATTTTAAGCTTTTTAATACATTAAAAAAAAAATGTGGGAAATGTCATACGAGCATAAAAATTTCTAAATACAATCTACATACATTTTCTCATTTACATTTCAAATAAAATTAATTCGGTTATATTATATTTATAGTTACGGCGCTTTATTTTTCCAATCCTATCTTTTCACTGGGTGCCGTAGCTCAGTGGTTAGTGTGTTCGCCTTCTGATCTGTAGGTCGTGGGTTCAATACCGGCTGATACATAACAAATTTAATATCGAAAAGATTTTTCTTTCGAATGGTACCCACCTGTCGGCAAGTAATTGGCAATTCTTCCGACAGTAACAACTTGCCATGAAAAAGCTTCTTAAAGAACTCTGTGACAAAGCTCAGAAAAAGTGATGTCACAAGTGTTCTGCCGTTCGGAACCGGCTAAAATAAGTAGGTCCCTTCTAATACTGTCCAAATTTAAGACGCACAACAGTAATGGAAGAGAAGCTCGGCCAATGAGCCCTTTGGGGCTTTAAGTGCCACATATTTATTTTATTTTTTATCTTTTCAAAATTTGTTCTGTAGAAAGTTAGCATCAGTTTATTATAACACAAGTCGAACAAGAGAGCTCATAAAAACTGAAACCTGGACTGGGACTGGTTGCTTACTAACATTCAAAAAAGCAGTAATCACTTCGTATAGGATTAAAATAAAACAAAGCTCACTATAATTGTTATATCTTATACTAGTTGCGACGGATATAAAAATTAAAAGAGTTAAAGTGAGAATGAGAGTTTACATCATCTATTCGAATGTCAATAAGGGTAGTTATTTATGGGTTACTTTAGTTGGAATATAGTAATAGAAACCGTAGAAGTAATTTGATAAGAAATGAATATTCTTCATTGATGGCGTAATGAATTTTACAAATTAATGTATGTTCAAAGTATTTCATTTTATTATTTAATATCATCTAATATTGCTACAGAAATGTTAAAGTTATATTTTAGTAGTAGAAACATCAAGCTGTATGATAATCAGATATGTGCCATATAAGTAGTATACATAAAAAGCTTCTCTTATTTTTGCTTTCTCTCTTCTTCCATCCCCATTACCTCTCTCACTTATAAAACTTTTTTTTTTTTTGCTTATTTCTTACTTTGACATTTCCCTTTTACTTACTGTGTTGTTTACACTGGTGTTATTTTCTAAATTTTGATCGTTTGTTTCATTGATATCCTTCGTAAACACCTGTTCACAGCACATGTGCTGAAGTTTTCACTTATACGACACATACTTACACACTAATTATTTATTTAGACGTGTCACTTTTCTTTTTGGTTTTACTTTTTTATGCTTTTCTATAAGTTTGTGTATGTATGCGTGTGCGTGTGTGTGACAGGTGTGTTGCATTTTTATTATGCGTTCGGCATTACAATAAATACATTATTCCACATTCATTTGACATTTAATTGTCGGAAGTAATACATTCTTACGTATACATATGTGTGTTTTTGCGTATCGTCGAATATTCATTTGGGAAAGTATCTTTGCCCATACTCCTATGTATATTACATATGTACTTTGTAGTTTCACATAAAACTAGGGCGCTAATACATGTAAAAAATGACTAAAGTTTACTTATTTTTTATTTTAAAATCTGCTTCGAGAGTATTGTATGTACCTTTTGATCTTATATGTAAGGAGCGATCCAATACTACTTACTTATATGGCCATTACAACCGAAAATCGATTTAGGCCAGCTAACTCTTTCCTTCGTTAGCTGGCGCCAGTTAAAAACTCCAAGCGCTGTCAAATTATTCAGTACTTGGTCTCTCCACCGAAGGTTAGGTCTGCCTCTTCTGCGTCTTTCATCAGCAGGTTCCAAATATAACAACTTATTAGCTGGAGCGGGTTCTTCCATTCGACATGACTTAGCCGGGACAACCGCTGAATTTTAATGCGCTTTACTATGTCGGTGTCGACATACAGCTCATACAGCTCATGGTGTACCTTATTCGATACTCACCACCAACGCAAATAGGTCTAAAGATCTTGCGTAGAATTTTTCTCTCGAATTCTCCAAGTATTCTCTTATCTAAAGTGTAAATGGTCCAATCTTCGTCGCCATATGTAAGGACAGGGATGATGAGAGATTTGTAGAGTGTGGTTTTCATTGCTCGAGTGAGGGCTCGACTCAATTGCTTACCTAGCCCACAGTAGCACCTGTTAGCAAGAGTGCTCCTTCGCAATATCTCCAGACTGACGTCATTACTGATGGTATTAATACTGGTTCCAAGATAGATAAAGTCCTTCACTACTTCAAAAGCGTAGTTATCAACAGTGACGTGCAGTCCAAGACGCTGGGACTCTGTACGGGACAGAGAACACTGAGCCTCTAATCATCATGCACGCTTTCGTCCAACCATATTCTGCATATGAGCTCGTGCATGCTGGTAAGCAGCTCATCGCCTCCGGTCTTAAACACCTCGGCAGGCAGGCCCTCAGCACTTGCAGCTTTGTTGTTTTTCAGCCTAAAAATGGTCTCTCTGACCTCGTTATGGTCGGGTGAGGGAACATCTACACCATCATCTGTGATTTGAAAGTTCGGGAGATCTTCTCCACAGCCACGTCGTTTTATGGATGCTGAATTTTCCGACAGTTGGGCCAACGGTACCTTCCTTGCCCAATCTGGCATTGAAGTCGACAAGCACGATTTTGATATCGTGGTGGTGGCAGCGGTCATAAACTTCTTGGAAGCGCTGAAAGAAACTCTCTGTGATCGCATCGCCCTTCTCATCCGGCGGTGCGTGGGCACATGTTAGGCTGATATTAAAAATTTTTTCGTTTATACAGATTGTTGCCAGCCGCTCATTCACAGGTGTGAACTGCGAGTTAAGATGTCGCAGTCTCTTACTTACAACAAATCCATATCCGAATGTGTGCCTCTCCGATTGGGAACTGTAATATATATCACAGGATGCTCTTCTAGAGAACCACTTTTCCGTCCATCGCATTTCCTGAAGTCATCATCCAAAGGAGTAGTCCTTATCCAAGGCACGGTTTGATTTTTCATTGGGTTAGAGTTTTTATGTGGTGATTTTTGGAATCTTTTGGAAATTAGGACTGCCAGCTGATTTAAAATTTGGAGTCGCAACACCAACAAGATCAACAGAAGGTAACTACACTAGCAAAAAGCGAGAACAGTTGGATGAAGTACATCAGTTCATCGGAGAGCGATCGCAGATAAGATGAAGGACACGTATGTATTGAAAGCAAATTCAAAAGGGTTCTATGAAGGAGAGCTTGTAATGCTTTATAATCCACAACGAAAGAAATGCTTGTCCCCTAAACTACACACCCATTGGGAGGGACCATACAATATTATAGCAAAGACAAATATCGTAGTGTATTATATTCAACGTGCCTGAAATAAAAGAGTAAAGTTTAAAGTAGTGCACCTGGAGGGACTTGCACCATATCAGGGGGAAGCATAGAAACTTGTTCGGACAAGGTTAAGAAGAGGGCAGTGTAACGAGTATCGATGGTTATTGTGAATAGTACGAATGGTAGCATTGCAACGAATGTCAACAAAAATTAATAGGTGGTAACTCGAACAAGTCAACGAGAAAGAAAGATAAGAAACTCGTTTACCAGAAAGGAAGATTCTGGAGTATTTCCACAGAGTATAAGTAGGGCTAGTTTGTTGACAAATAAACAATTCAAGTGATCGAGGCAACATCACACAATAGCGAGTTAAAATAATAAATACATTAAAATGTGATTGTAAATAGTAGTATCGATTAAATAAATATATTGTTGTTGTATATAGTTATTACAAAATAAGTTTTGCAATTATTATTGACAGAATCCAATGATCGAACAGGGTTGATTCGAATAGAATTACAAATTCACAAAATAAAAACGAAACAATATGATCTGCTCATTTAATTAACTCGATATACGTTATTGATAAGAAAATAGTGTTTTCAGTATATTGTAGTTTTCTGTGATTTTATTAATAAAGTAATTATAAAATAATTGAAAATTAATAAATATGTAATACTAGGTCAACTGGAATACGATGGGCAAACAAAAAAGTTCAAATCCTACAGAAAGAAAAATAATATCGGAATGTTTTGAAAAATATGGCAATATGATAAAAGTAACGAATGTTTTAAACTTTTCGCAAGGTAAAATCACAAGCGTCATTAAGCATTATAAAAATAATGTAACCGTTGAAAATATAACGCGACAGAAAGCAAGAAAAACCACTTTAGTTGAGGACTGACGCATTGCTAATATGAGCAATGGAAATCCGTTTTTAACTTCACAATAAGACATTTAACTTCATAATCAAAAGACGATGTTTGAAAGAACATAAACTAAATGGACGAATTGCCCTGAAAAACTCGTTGGTATCCTCGAAGAATATCAAAGAGCGATTCGATTCGTATTTTGGAACATGACAGTTTGGAGCGATGAATCTAATCTTATTTGGGAATGATGGTATAATAATGGATGCTATGTGCAACGTTCTCCACTTGAAGAATTGGATCCAAAATACACGAACGCTGAAAATTAACCCCTGGCATGGATTTTTCAACATGATAACGTCCCCAAACATTGTTATCGACTTGTAAATTCTTGGCTGTACTCACAATCCATCGAGGTCATGGACTGGCCACCGCAAAGTCCTAACTTGTTATACAACAAAAGGGTTACCCATCTCATTTTTAAGGCGAACTAACGAAAAACAAACGGACTCACACTAAAAATTCACGTATTTAAATTACTTCCTTTCAGATGACTTAATTATATGGGCAAGGAATGTATCACCTTTTATTATTTCTCCACATTTTTAATGGAAAAACGAAATTGTTAATTTTTTTTTTGCTTTAACTGACTTCTCAAATACGAGTAGCAGTGCCATAAGAATATTACTTTTTAAGAATTAAAGAAAAAGGAATAAAATAAATATAAATAAATATGTTGTGTACCATACCCATGACTTAATTGCGTGAGCACATCTGTATGTAAAATCACTTGAATATATCAATAAACCACAATCGATTCCTGCATTAGCAGCGAACATAACAATATCTGCCGAAATGCTCGAAAGAGTGCTCGAAAATTGGACCCATAAAATGGATCATGTTGCGGACAACATTTCAAAGAAATTTGCTTCCAACATTAAATGTCATAAACCGAACTTACGTTTAAGTTTTGATTATTAAATTGATTTTAATGTGTTTTATTTATAAAAAAAAAACTTCCGGAGGCTCTTATTAGTTTACCTGTTATTTGTGCGTTCGAATGGATCTATTATAAGAATATTTGAAATGTCCACCTTAAAAAAGAGGTTACCTTGATGTAATCTGACGATGTTGTAAATAAAAAAACAGCAGCGAAGTGGTTTGCTCGTTTTCAATCTTATTTCGACCGGATACACAAAGACGCTCGATGATTGAGTGCCACATGAATTAATAGTAAACACATTTATGGACCGAATTTCCATTTGCAAAACCCGGATTGACACCATGAAAGGTAACGCTGTGTGTCTGGTGAGATTGGAAGGGAATTGTTCATTAGTAGGTCTACCGTCAACATTTAATGAGATTGAAGCAAGCAATTCGATTAAAATTTATCAATTCAGTTTGTACAGAAAAGGTGTTGTGTTCCATCATGGCAACGCCAGACCAAACACATTTTTGTTGACCCGGCACTTGGATCAATTTTTCGCTCAGAAAACCCAGAAGTTCTACACAGATGGAATAATGGATTTATTCCAAAAATAGCAAAAGGTTATCAATCAAAACAACACATATTTGGCTTAATAAAGCTCGTTTCAAATATAAGAAAAAAGTGTTTCATTTTTTGAGACAATCATGTTTTGTTGTGCTATTCGCTATTTCACTAGTTAAAAATTAAGTAAAAAATGAGCTAACCAGGCCTACAATTTTATATACGTCCAAAGTTGGTCGCTATATTTCATTTACAAAGGATATGTGATTATTTAATGTATCTTTCTGGGCGGACTTACGCAATCACCCTCGGGTTTTTTTTTAAGCTCAAAAAGGGCGCTAAGGGCGATGGCGAACATCCGACTACGGATTCAGCGACCACTCCTATCCGAAGACCAAAGCCGAAAGCATAATCATGAATCATGAACCATTAGCTTTGAAGAACCATCACCAGAACATATAATCATCCAGCATTTTTATCATATACTACAATCTCTGTCATTATGCGATAATAATTTTCAGCAATATGAAATGTTCACTGTTATCAGAGTTGCTCTACCAACTCATTGGCATTTCTAACTAGGCTTATTTATACTTAGAATGCCAGAACGCAAAATAATGTTTTTGTACATGAGTATATTTTTTTCAACAGTTCTCAATTTATTTTTTCATTTTTGGCACATTTATATAAAATTCAATTAACAAAGACAATTATATATAAAAAGATACATACCTTAAAACTAAATTAAGTAAATTTTTGGCACATTTTTTTCCATATCTTAACTATATACTAAATTTATAAAACATTTGTTCATAAGTAAATATATTGCAGTACAGCACTACATACATATAATGTATATTAGCACTGCAAAGTGAGGGAGATTGAAATATATAATTTTGCAATATGTATAAGTACATATGTACGTATTATCGATTTTGATATGTTTATCTTCAAATAGCCTAAGTAGCTAAATAGATAGGTATAAGTTGCTCACTTACGCCAAATATCAATATGATATCAATATAAACTTCGGAAATTTGGGTCTGAGTTGGATTAGGTTGTACTGTCGCCTATCTTACGCGGATGCACTTAGAATACCGATTTGTTATAATATTTCATGGTTGTAAATTCTACGATAGAATCCTTCATAAAATTCAATAGCAACGAATATTTTCCTAAATATATATCCATCGAAGTTCCTTAGTTATTTTATCTAAATATCGACTTGGCGTAAGTTCTCGTGAGCATGAAACAATACACCATCAAAGCTGCAGCAACTTTCCTCTAGAGATATGCGACAATAACGCTCCGAATCAATTATAAGATTCCACGGAAGAAGCACGCAAAGCACAAAAAACATCCATGTAATCCCACCATACAGAGAGCATCACCTTAGTTTTTTGAATTTTTACCACTGCACCATAAATATTGCAGATTAGATAGAATCAATTTTGTTGCTTTTCAGGTGGGTATCTCTACTGTTGATAGTGTTTATTAAGTTTTTTGAGTTTATGAGTAACCAATGTTGTACATTGAACCTGCTGATGAGAAACAATTTCTAAAGTAGGTCGTGAACTTTCAAATACTACAGTCTAATGTGAAGCTGCTTGGAACAATGCCTCTATTTCGTCGTCATCACCAAAATCTTCAGCAAAATCTACTGCACGAAATTTTATAAATCAGATCTGGAAACAATGATCTACATTTACTTTACGAAATTTTTCACAAGTCTTCCATGTGTTGTTCTCTTTTGTGGATATAATATGAAATAATCATGAGTAATATAGAAAGACAACAGTTTGGTTATCCATTTTTATATTGATATAAACCATGAATCTTTAAAAAATATGTTTGTGAATAAATGTGATGCTATCTACTATAAAATATATCATGACTCTTTCGAACACCGATTTACCAACTAATCCTTGCAAATAGCAGAACTAGAGATATGTATTACATGTATAACCAAATTATTATAAAGTACTTTATATGGCCAAGATCAAAGCTATTGTTTGTTCCTTTGAGTAAAGATAGTTCTTAAAATACTATTCGTTTAGTAGTGCGAGTACGTTTAATATAAATTATTTTATACAAAAGAAAATAAATTGCATTAAGTATGTAGAGTGTACGTATGTGTATGCATAAATAATCTCATTATTACAAATTTTTATAAAAATTAAGTCTTTGGTTTTTTGTTTTTAGCAAATTTCAAAGATAAACTTCAACTAATAGCTGAATCTTATTCCTATGACTAAGGCTAGAGTATATGAGGAAACCTTTATAATAAAATAAAAATAAATTCGTAATTTGTAATAAAAAAATAAAAAGACAAATACGACGAATACATAAATGAATGAATTATTGTAGTGTGGATAAATCACACTGGTGTTGTATTCAAATTTTGTTTGTTCGCTAGAGCTTCTATTGCCACAACAGTACGTTCGAGTAAATTTAATAGACGCTCCTCTCGTGCATCCATTCGCTTAAGTAGCTCTTCATCGCGTTTTTCACGACGTTTTAAATATTCAATTAGCTCATAATTGGTACTGTCACCATCTGTTGAGGTGGATAATTTACGTTTACTCTTCAACGATGTACTACTACAATCGGAAATATTGTCCGTATCAACAATAACATCCGGATGCAAAATATTGGGATCAATATTGTGAGCGTAGAAGTTTTGAGCGCTGTAATGAAAATAAGAAATTTAATTATTATTTTATTCAGCCAGGTCGCTGAGGTCATTCTTTCAATACCTGGAGAGATGTGTCTAATTGAAAATCGAAGTATTTACGATTCTCAAATGAAATGGGTGTCAAGTATTAAAATGCAACGAAAATTGGATCGCTTCAAATAAAATAATCGAATAAATTAAACCGTCCTAACCAAGAAATCATTGTATTTTCAACGCGATATTGGATGTCAACAAAAAATATAGCCAATCTCTGACATATTGATTTGTAATACCAACGTATTGCTTATGAATTTACTATAGCTTGATTCGATTTGACCTCAATATAAAGCATTTGAGATATTTCATATCAACTGAGGAGAGGTTTGTGAAATTATTTGACCACTAAAAACCTAAACAATTCCATTCGTCTGGCATATACGACCTCTAGTGTCCAAAACGTAAACTGAATTGTTAATTTAAATTTCGTGGTACTAAATAAATATTTTTTTTTAAATATTTTAAATATTTTTTTGCATGTCAAAGTTTCAACAAACAATATTATATGCGCTTTGCTTAACGTTTGCGGAAAGCAATAGGCCAAAAGAGACCACAATTATGGTACCGCATTAATTATTCAGGGCCTTTTCGAAAAAAATTCGACTCATATCATTCCGCAGACACCACAATCACTTTATTTGGTAGAATGTAAGCTCTGAATACTCACAAAATGCAAAATACTGCTTTTAGAATACTGTTGTGAGGCCATAGAAGAATGTTGGTTTGGAATGGTAATTACTTAGAAGAATATGAAATGGATTAAGAGGATTTACTTGATAAAAGAAATTAACTTTGCTCTTTGAGCTTATAATAGAGTGGCCGGTGATCAACCCAGAGATGACTCTGAACACGCTTCTTTTTAGACAGATTAAACTATGAAGTGGGTACAGTTTAGCTATGGACTGGATTAGCTGCACTGCAAATCCTTGATTACAGGGCGTCAGATATTTGAAGTTGATGGAACAAATGTTTCCATTTCTGAAGAATTTGTTTTTCAAGATGAGATTTATAATAAAGATCTCACGAACAGAATAGACCATCGGACTAATCGCTCTATATTACAGCATAACTAGCACACGGTATTTTTAATATCTTACCCATTATAATTTGTTTGCATCAATTGAATATCGTCTGGATTAAATTCACCTTCTGACATTGGTTCCGATCTATAAGAACGTAATTAACTATACATTAATTACTTCAATTCACATACTACATATTAACCACCTCTGCAAAACAAAACTTACTTCATTGTGATGGTATGATCATTAGTTTGTAAATTTAAGGGACCATTTGTGCATTCTTTATCATCATAATTGTTAGGCATAAGGTTTTTATTGAGTAGAATGGCACTTAATGGCGCGGGAGCAGCAATACACCCATTATTATTATTCCCGCTAACATTCATTCCCATATCAACAGCGGTTCCGATGCCAATGCCCCCACCACCTCTATTAACAGCGCCTGCACCACCACCCCCATCATTAACAGCACAGCTAATGCGACCAGTTGACGAACTGCAAACACCATTTGTAGATGCATCCATAAGCGCTTGGGCATGCACCATGTGACGATTATGTGATGTGATATCATTCATATCTAATTCCTTACGTAATGATTGCATAGACAATGTAGGTGGACTACCGTCATCGTAGACGCTGCCGTCATTTAGTTGAGCCTCTACAAAATGATTTGGAAGGAAACGTTCCAGCTTGCTGTTGTTACTATTTGTTGAATCTGTTGAATGGGTTAAACTGTGTGGTAGCTGCATGACAATACCATCAACACCACCACTAACGAGGCCACCAGAACCACTACCGCCACCACTACCACTACCATTGATTTGTGCAACAGAAGTTGCAGCTGCTGCCGATTCCTTATTACTGAATACGATACCCAATTCGGCAGCTTGTCTTCGTCGATGATAATACGAGAGTTCCTTATGACTTTTCGTTATCAGCGCTAGCCGTTTGCCGTTTGATCCCCAGCATTCACCACGTTGCTCTTCGATCTCTTTGAAAAGGAACATATACGGCCAATTACGTCTTACATGACGTTCTGGATTCTTCTTCAATTGTGTATAGATTTTCTTGAGATTCTCATAGCGATTGCAACACTGTTTAGCGGAGCGTTTACGTGTACTGAAACGATTAAGTACTTCAGCTACCATTTCCCAAACGCTTGCGTGATTTTTACGATTCGATTGGAAAGCACTTTGTATGCGCTCCGATTTGACTATGTTTAGCAGTGCTATCGATTCGGGTACATTGAAATAGCTTTCTGGAGTGCGTGGCGCACGTTGATGATGATAAGTACTTGTAGGCGTTTTAGTTTCCTGTACAATAGAAAGTCACGTTGAGAAAATATTTTGGCATAGTTGAGTTGTTTACATACATGTTTTAAAATCTAAAAATAATAGTTTAAATAGAAAAAGTTATACAGCAATTGTGCTGAAAACATAAGATGATTTATACCAACAAAGCAATAAGTTCTTCAATTGGCGTAATCAAATGAAAACAACAGCTATCTCCCATACAAAAGTATGTTGTATGTAAGTATATATTATCTTCTTATATTGTCTGCCTGTTATCTATGATAAATTTTTGGATATTTTAAAATATATTTTTATTTGAATATAATAATTAGTTAAGCCGACATATGGTATAATATGAATGGATTCATATTTGAGAGAACTAAATACTTCCTACTGAGTATTTACATATCTACATACATATAATATGATATTATAGCCTAGACAGAAGGCAGCCTAATTCCGGATTATCGACTTAATTCGCATTAACTGCAGCTAATCCGCAAAAACTCTATGAGTTAATTCTCAAAATAAAAGAGGATTAGGGCAATTTGCGATGGCAACACTGTTGAAAATTGTCTATTGTGAATTTTTCTCCATCCATTTTACAAACCATTGTGTTCGCTAACAAAAAACTTTCAACAACTGTTAACAATTTTCAAGATGAAAAGTGTTGGCGAACAAATAAATCCAGCTGTCAATTACGAACGGTGAATGTCAATTTACAAGTTTCTGATCGTTTTCAGTTCACGTACTTCTTGTAGATTTTCTCATATCGAGAGTGATAGATGACAGAAATTGATAGTGATAGTAATGTAAGTGGACAGACCTAATAAAACAGCAATCAGCTGTTTAGTTAATCCGCAATACAGCCGTCTGTCAGGTTATTATTTTATTCGGATTAAGTGCGCCGGTAATCCGGAATTAGGCTACCGTCTGTCTAGGCTATTAGACTGTATGAACATACCAGTACGTAGAACTGATAACTTTCTAATAAAAACGTTTATTCAATTCAAATCATATAAACTTTACTTTATATAGAATAAGTATGTAATATACATATTCTTATATCTTCTTCTACTCGTACTATGTATTCATAACATTGACGATGGCGATGATGAGAAATAATAATAAGAATAATAATCAAAATTGATCATGATATATGTATGTATGTACATGTGGCTGTTTTAACTATATGTCTATTTTAATATAAATCGTATACACACATATAATGTAGATGAAAATGTAAGAGGATGATTTTAACATATGAGCAGTAAGTATATGTTATAAAAATAGTCAGAGGGCTACTTGCACAGGCATATCGTATGTATGTATATGTATATTGTATACGAATAAACATATAAACTTTTGCTTATATGCATATTTATCTATGTATATTTAATAATGCTATTACCAAATAGAATCTTATAGTATATCATTTTAACAACATGATATACATAAATTTGGAAATAGATGTAGTGCCACATTATTCGTAATATCGTGTACATTCATATATATGTATATATTCGGCATAGAAAAGGCAAACAGAAAGAATTTCGAAAAATTTTTAATGCCCGAAAATTTGTTTAATTTTTAGTACTCGTAATATTGAAAATATTTTTCTTTCGAACGGTGCCCACTTGTCTTCCGGCAGTAACAATTTGCCATGGAAAAGCTTCTACAGGGTGATTTTTAGCAACTTTCTTTTTGTCAACACTGTTTTTGGCAGCTCTGCTGTTTTCGTATATATTTTACTGTCAAACATGTACAGTTTGGTCTATAATTTAACAACGCTTGCTGATTATTGCATTTTATTATTAAAATTCATGCTCGGTTAAGAAAGTGCATCATGCACTTCTTCCTTTTTATGATCAATTTGGGCGAGCTTCTGAGGCGGCTATTAGGAATCTTGTGACTAAATTTTGCACCACATTTACATTATTGGACATTAAACCACCAACACGCATACGTAGAGTGCGGACAGAGGAAAATATCGGAGCTGTATCCGTCAGTGTTGTCGACCGTGAATTATCGATTCGGCTCCATTCGCAAAAATTGGGCCTGTTACTCCACTACGTGGAAAATTTTGCGGAAGGATTTGGGTGTAAAATCTTTTAAAATACACGTACTGCAAGAATTGAAGCCACACGATCTACCACAACGGCTAACTTTTGGTGAATGGGCGCTAGCAAAGTTGTATGAAGATCCACTTTTTTATCGGAAAATTGTGTTCAGCGACGAAGCTCATTGAATGGATTGAATGGATACGTAAACAATCAAAATTGCCGTATTTGGTGTGAAGAGCAGCCAGAACCATTGTAAGAACTGCCAATGCATCCCGAAAAATGCACTGTTTGGTGTGGATTATGAGCCGGTGCCATCATTGAACCGTACTTTTCAAAGACGACGAAGGCAGGAACGTTATTGTGAATGGCGAGCGCTACCGTGCAATGATTACAAACTTTTTTTGCCCAAAATGGAAGAGCTAGAGCTAGGCTGACATAAGGTTTCAACAAGATGGTGCCACATGCTCCACAGCACGTGAAACAATGGCCCAATTGAGAGGCGAGTTCGGTGAACATTTTATTCCACGTTTGGGGCCGGTCAATTCGCCGCCCAGATCGTGCCATTTAACGTCTTTAGACTATTTTTTGTGGGGCTATGTTGAGGCTCATGTCTATAGCGGCAAGCCCGCAACGGTTGAGGCACTGAAAGCTAATATTGAAGAATTTATTCGTGAGATACTGGCAGATATGTTGGAGAGAGTATGCGAAAATTGGACCCAATGTATTTGACCATTTATCATCTTTAAACATTGAATTATATTATATAGATCGTTCTATCGACTCAAATAAAGATTTCATGCATTCTCTAAGTTTTGTGTTATTTTTTTAAATTAAATCCGAATTTAAATCACCCTGTAAAAGAAGTCTGTGACAAAGCTCAGAAAAAGCGATGTGGCAAGAATTCTGCCGTTAGGAACCGGCTAAAATAAGTAGGTCTCATCTAATACTGTCCAAAATTTAACACGCACAGCAGTAATGGAATGGAGCTTCTAGGCCAATGAGCCCTTCGGGGCTTTAAGTGTCACATATTTATTTTATTTTTAGTGGTGGATTGTTCCAATCGATGGTGAAGGGTCCTAATAATACTGCTCAAGCTTTTGTTTAGTGCACGTGTTATATTTTGAGCTTAAAAAATGTGTTTAATGAAAACTCAAAATTCGACTTCACTCATTTTTACGAAAATACTCATAAACGTCCGTTTCTAATGACTGTCGATATAAAACTATTTGATAGATCCGACTGAAATTTTGGGCGCGTTCTTGTGAAAGATGCTACTTGAAATGGAAAATATTTTTATACCCAATAAGATGTTCTGTATTTTAATTTTCACGTTCGATTGTTTATAAATTGAGCAAGAAAAATTTGTAGCGTTCGTTGCTATAATTACGTACTTTCAGAAGAAAGGTGGTCCTCAAAAGGTGGTACTTATTGTATGAAATATTACATTTCTATTTCTATGTTCTCTATCGAGCGGATATGTTCAGAGTTGCATTTCTGGTAATTTTTATTATTTGTACTGATCGTCGTCGAATCAATCTGAAATCAATTTAAATAAGATACCTCTTTATTCTGCATTTACAATTGACTGGTTGAAAGTTTAAAACAGGGATGTCGGATGAAGAGAAACTGTTTTAGGCCACGCAAAATATATCTGACACTAATGATAACAAACGCTGAAATAAAATACGCTAAGCATGTTCCAATTTCTAGTACCTAGACGTGGCTTAGACCTGGATGGAAAATTTTCTTTCCAATACTACCGATGTCCATCCGGGCACAATAATTGTATCACACATATGAAGAGTGAGAAAAGTCTCTACAACACTTTGAGAATTTAGAGAGCTTTAGATGTTTTTCTAAAACTAGATACAGTTTGCAGTCAAAAGGACTTAAATTTCAAACAAGAGTTCCCAGTATTCAGTTGCAATCAATTTAAGTATATTGATCGTAAAACCTTCTCGAAAATATCGATTTGGCATCCTTTCGTCGGAGTTTCGACTTTGTTTCACAAAAATAGAGCATAGTGTCGCGACTGTACTACAACTATGCACCACACGTATACAGAAAACGGATAATTGCGTCGTCGTGAACCCTGGGTATGAATTCAAAAAATTTCATTAACATGAAGTGAATGAGTTCGGTGGTTTTCTCACAGTGAAACCTTTATTGTTTAATTAGTACTGAATATAAACAACAGCGAACGTTCTTCTTTTTCATTTTCTGAGACTTTGATTGATGTATAAATATGTTCTGAGAATCACTGTAGTCCTGATATTACTAAATCAATTGTATTTAAATCATTCTGTGGCTATAATTTATGTGAAGAAATGTAAAATGTTCTTAATAAACTTGGACTTGCAAATCACTTATTTCGTTCTTCCTGACAATTGAAAATTGCGTATTTAAAAAGGCGAAAGCACCAAAGGCTCACATTAAAATAGTCAAATGTATTTCGTTTTTGCATAAATAGTAAAACTAAATACGATTTTACAAAAACACTTCAAAATTATATCGAAATAAATTTCAAAAAGTTAAACCAGCTGTTTTAATGCTACCATATCATTTAACAATCTGCCATGGTTGCCTTATAAGCAAAAGTGTCTTAATTCAAAAAGATCGTATTTGAAATCTTGAAAGCTTAACATACCGATCATACATTTAAAATGGAATCTTTATCGTTTTCGGAATTTATTACACCCTAAGCATTTTATTAGCAAACATAGTACGATTACTATTTTAACTTTGAAGAAGTCGTTACTTGACAGCTGTGCGCATACATTATATTACATATTTCTCAATTTGTGATAAAAATATTTGTTCGAATTGTAAGTATGTATGTATTTGAAAGAAATATGATCTCAATGATCGTCAACATTTCGTACGAGTGTATATAGTACATATGAATGTATGCATGTAGATATAATAAAATTTACTACGTTGCATCAGTCAACTCTGCGTACATACCACTATATACATACAATATTTCCATCTAGCTAGCTAAATAGTTAATCAATTGCAGCCAGTAAGTCAGACAGCCGGAGCCGCATGTTGTCATTTGACTATACGATCATAAATAGCAAGCCACCTATCTATCTATCTATCTATTCATCCGTTTATCCCACTATTTACTTACTCTACCGCTCTACTACTGTTCCTATATATTCACATGTTTGTATGTTCATAAGTATAACATCAACTATACATGCTCGTACGTTTGTTTGTAGAGAGTTATATTAATAGAAAAATGAACACACAAAACGTTCAAAATACTTAAAAATAACTTACCATTTAATTTCAAAAACTCACTCTTCTTGACATTCACTCACGATCGTCGAACTGAATTGAAATATTTGAAAATGATATCTCGATTATGTAAACTAACAGCAACAGCAGCATTAGCAGCAGCAGCAGTAGTAGCAGCAACAGCGAATTTTAACCTTTTATTATTAATCAAATTAGAAGACAAAGAAAGGAGAAAAAAAAAGAGAAATTATTATTATATTAAGAGTTAATAATGGCTTATATTAGATATGAAATTATGGAATGCAAATATGTAAGTATCCAGTAACACATAAAATTTGTTCGCGTACATTACCATCACTTTCTGTCATTCAGAGTAAAAAGAAATTATACTCTCAATGTGAGAAAATATATAAAAAGTACGCGAATGGAAACCTATCAGAAACTTACCAATTGACAATCACAGTACGTAATTGACAACTCCACTTTTTTATAGGTGATGGATAGTGATGGCAAAAATTTTACTATCACAAACTATCAGCTCTCTTTAGTTTTTACACTCTCATTTTCGGATTTTCTGCCGCATAACTAAATTGAGTACGCAAACTCTTTCTTATAGATAATTATTAACAATTGTTGAAATTTGTCAGTACACGAACAAACCTATAACCTATGCAATATGCGCTTAGACAAAAGGTTGGATACAAAATCCACAAATACAAGATCTTTTAATACAAAAAATAAAATCACAATTTTCCTAATTCCTCTACTTTCATTTTACTAAGTTATCTAGTTTGGATTTGGCACGCTACTGTTCGCTTTTAACAAAGTGACACCGCATTGGGTTCCGAGTTATCGCGGAGCCGATGGAAATTAGGTTGCAGATGAATTAACCAGAATGGGCTCAGCATTTCATTATATTGGTCTAGAACTGTGCTTTGTGATGCCATGGTTTTTCATCCGCTCACTTGTTAGGACCGAACAAAAAACATCTATAAATTCTTATGAAACAACATCCTTATTCTCGGGCAATACAAATAATTCACGGTGGACGACGAAACGTCCAATCAGAATGACATAAAACATAAATATGACAGACGCTCGTTTAACTCAATAGGAGCATTTTTTAGCAAAATATCTTTTAGAATTATTAATTTTCTCGTTTCAAAAGTAAAGTTTGGAAAATTACACACTTGCTAGCAAAATTTCGATCAAATGTCAATATACGTACATGAAGTGTAATATAATCAAAATGACTGTCTTTGCCACTCAATTCCTAATTAGTTAATCTTTAATGACTTCTTGGTATATTTCGGTATTTCAGCCCTAATATAAAACTGTAAAACCATTAGCACTTGAGTACCAGAAACGCTTTGTTTGCAAAAATATTGCAAAGAACGACGACAACACGCGACCAACAGAAAAGGGCCATTCAGAAATAGTGATTTGTTCGTCAATCTTCAATTTTAGACTGATAAAGTTGATTTCATACGGTCATAGGCGCTGAAAAATAATAGTGGTCGTGGCCCCTTCATCAGTTTCTTAAAAATATGGACTTATGGTGTCACCATACTAAAGTATGCAGTCAGTCTGCCACTTTTACAGGATACATTGGAATCTTCTGAGGCACTTGAGGGTTTTCACTTCTCCGGATATGGCAATTATGCTCATTTATGTATCGACTGAGTAACCAATAGACCCAATTTGGCTATTACAATTTCTCCAGTACTTGAGCTTTCCGCCGGAGATTAGGCCATATGTAAGCTTCATCAGCATGTCCTACTGTGCATCGAATAGATTACTTAAAGCTTACCTCTCTATTCTGTTTCATTAGCCTCATCGCAAGAGAAATGATATACAATTTACAATTTTATCGCAATCTTTGGTTGTTGAACAACCCGTATTTTAAAATTCTAAAGTCTGCTTTGTTTAAATTATATTTGACAATTGCCAAATGGCGGGGTTGTACTTACAGTGGCTCACAGCTTATTTCGTACAGTGTATATATTTTTATGTAAATGGCTGTAACATCGAAACTAAAAAACTTATCGATAAGTTTTGAATGTAGATGTCTGTGTATGTGTTTAGTAAACCTAATAAGAAAACGGGGAACCCCAAAAATTGTTCTTTTTGTCATGCAAGAGAGAAAAACTATTGATCAGCTGATTTTCAGCTCACATCTTATTTCGTACACAAACTTCAATGTAAGTAAGTTTCATTCTGCCGCGCAGTTACAAAGTTTTTTTGAATTGTATGAGTTTTTGGACCTTTTTAACTATTATAACAATTTTTATTATTCTTATTTTAAATAGTTAAAGTGCTGTAAATTAAACATTTAGCGTTATGGGTCGTCGTACAACGATGGAACAGCGTAAACTGGTAATTAACCATTTTAGGAAAGGTCAGAGTGTGCGAAAAATTGCTGAAATGACAAATTTAAGTGCCTCAACTGTCCAATACATCATTCAACGCTTCATTCGCGAAAATCGGTTGGAGAACAAGGGCAGAGAAGCACCTAATAAGATTTTCAACGCTTCAGACGAGCGTTATATTGTACGAAAAATTAAGAAAAATCCAAAGTTATCCACTCCGAAGTTGGCTGCAGAGGTTCAGCGTGAAATAGGAAAATCATCCAGTGCTGAAACTGTCCGACGTGTGCTGCGCAATCATGACTTGAACGGTCGAGTAGCCCGAAAGAAACCATTCATTTCAAAAATGAATATACAACGCCGACTTGACTACGCCAAAGAGCATATTATTAAGACTCCTGCGTTCTGGAATACCGTTATTTTCGCGGATGAGTCTAAGTTTAATATTTTTGGCTCGGACGGAATGTCATATGTTTGGCGTAAAGCGAATACCGAGCTAAACAAGGAGAACCTTAAGCCCACAGTGAAGCATGGTGGCGGTAGCGTGATGGTTTGGGCCTGTATGTCAGCAGCCGGAGTAGGTGAATTGGTTTTTATTGAGGGAACAATGGACAAAATGAAGTACCTCGAGATTCTGAAAAACAATTTACTTCAAAGTGCAGACAAACTGGGTTTGCGGGAAGAATTTCGGTACTACCAAGATAATGACCCAAAACATAAATCTGGGATTTGCAATCTTGGCTTATTTGGAACTGCCCACACTTGATGTCTCCACCACCACAGTCATCTGACATGAATGTGATTGAAAATCTTTGGTCTATTTTGGACAATAAAATAAGAACACACAAGATTTCTAATAAGCAAGACCTAAAGAAGGTACTAATGGAGGAATGGAAAAAAATCACACCAGACATCACTCAAAAATTGGTGGATTCAATGCCAAATAGACTCCAGGCTGTCATTAACGCTAAGGGATGTCATACTAAATATTAAAATCAACTTACTTTGTTTTTAGTTTGAACTTAAAGAGACTGTACGTGACATGAATTTTCCTATTTTTTTCTTATTTTATTTTTTTATAGTGTCAAACACTAAAATTTTGAAAAAGTAAATTTAGGAAAATAAAAAACAAACCTTCCTTTCAAAAATGGCATTTATATTTTGTTCAAATTTTTGCTATATTAGGAATTACGACTGCAGCAATTTTTAAACTGTCACTGTACGAAATAAGCTGGGAGCCACTGTATGTGCCTAGCGAATCTATGAGCCTTTATACCATTTCATTTGAGATTGACATGGTTCAGGTCCTAAAATATCTGTTACACAGTGATATATTAATATTTGATCTGTGAAATTGGAATCATTTTTCTTTTTTGATATAATCAATTCTGATTGGTTTGATTGATTTTGGTATGTAAGTTCTTATTGGGTTTTTAAACGAGTGTTTATATTTAGTAGATAATTTACTATATATTATGAAGTAATTATAGAGAATTATTAATTATAAAATATTAACCTGGAAATCTAGAACTTAGAACACAAAAAAAAATAAAATAAATATGAACTTAGGTGCACTTAGCTTAGGTACACTTAGCCCCAAAGGGCTCTTTGGCCGAGATTCTCTTCCATTACTGTTGTGCGTGTTAAATTTTGGGCAGTATTAAAAGGGATCTACTTATTTTAGCCGGCTTCGAACGGCAGAACTTTTTGCAACATCACTTTTTCTGAGCATTGTCACAGAGTTCTTTTAAAAACTTTTCCATGGCAAATTGTTACTGCCGGAAGAATTACCAATTGGTTGCCGACAGATGGGTACCGTTCGAAAGAAAAATTTTTTCGATATTAAATTTGTTATGCTTTAGCCCAGGATTGACAGATCAGAAGGCCAATACACTAACTACTGAGCTACGGCACCCACGAACTTTGAACATACACTTAGATGAAATACAATTACTAATTATTTCATTATATCGTATGTATAAGAATGAATGCTATATTAAATCATATCGAGTTAAAATTTTTTTGTAGGTACCTACAATTTTATTCGGAAAAAAAGAATCCACATTTAAATGGGTATCTATAATGTTGAACCAAATTTGAAATAAAATAATAAATAAAAATAGCTGATAATTGTTTTAGTGAATTTAGTGATTACAAGTATAAGTATGTAGGTATTATTGATCGATAATACTCATTAACACACAGCCGAATTAATAATGATAACAAAAACAACAATAATGGTAACAATAAGCATGACATATGTATGACATAAAATAAAAGAGCACATATTTGCATAAATACATAAAATATATACCAGCATATGGAAATTGAACCGAATACTGACTAATATGCATTAGTATGTGTACTTTAGTATATATACGATATTTGTACACATGCATGTAAGCGATGAAGTCTATTAATATTTAGAAGTTAACCTTTTTGGCCTCTTCTTCACGCCCGTTGTATTTGTCACCATTTATTCGAGCATGTACTATACATTGTACTTACTATGCATTGTATTTACATATTCTACGAGATTTAATTCGAATAAAATTTTTAAAAACAAGAACAACAACTACAACCTATAATAAAAGTACAAGAAATAAATAGAAATAAGTAATAAATCGGAACAACAAGAAAATAATAATATCAACAACAACATTAAGAACAGTTGTAGTATACATAATAATCGTCGATGCCAAGTCAGTATCGAGAGAGCGTGAATCGTTGGCTGTCGTCGCCCAGTAAATTCTCTATAAAAAGAGCTAGCTACATATTTACTTTTTGCATACACGTATGTGAAAATATAGCTGCTATAGCTATAGTATAAGACTAAATAATAAACAGTAGTATTCATTTAAATTGGATCACTTTTTTCAACATACAGAAATATTCAGTATTATGTTTCATAGTTGGTTAGGATGGATGTGTATGTAGAAAGTAAATGATCGATTGAGACGCTCAAGGCTGAAATATGATTTAGTGTAATTTTATGGAAGCTGCTCCACAACCAAAGTCCGAAAAGCTAGAAAAGCCTGAAAGTTGCCAAATTTCGAAATTGTTTCAGACTTTGCAGGCTTTTCAAGAATCGTCTGATAGTTAACATTGTAGTATTAGTGCTGGTGAATATGATCATAGTTATGGTCGAAATCATTTACCATATTTCAAGAAAATTTTTCACAAATTTCAGACAATAAAACAAAAGGAAACGTTTTATTATATGAAAAAGGTGAACAAAAATACTAAATCAGTTAAACTTAAATGATAATAGCATTTTTCAGTCGAAAATCTCAATCCTACATATAAAGTTATATTTACAAACTCCATGAAATCGATAAACTCCTCCAATGCCACTAAAATGTTTTCCATGAAAATAGTCTTTATAACTCTAAATATGAGAAATTTGCAAAGAATAGTTCTTATAATGAAAATATTTACAAATATTTACCGCAAAATATCAAAACTTTGAAGAAATGTCAAGCGCGAAAAGTTTCTTATGGCGTTAATCGCCTGAAAAGCCTGTAATGTCTGAACGACTATTATTTTGTCTCTGCAGTACATTCCATTGATCATAACTTCATTGCTATTGATATTTTCAAAGAAATATTCGGCGCTACAAAACCCATTCCAGACAATAGTATGCTCAGGCTGCATTTGCTTCTCTATGACTACGTTTGGATATTTCATGTATCAAATTTGAAGGGTTTGCTAATTAACACAACCACCAAGCAGATGATTTTAAAAAAATCGTAGAATTTACCGTAATGGAGCTGAGAAGATGCTCAGTCTGTGTATTTCGACTCAATAGTGAGGAAATAAGAAACAAAACAAAAGCGTTTGTTTTCCAACATAGTCCCCTTTTAGCTTTATACACTTCGTCCAACGTTATCTCTTTTTTATGCACTCCAAATAATTTGACTTCTTCAGGTCATTAAAATAGGCCGTGGGTTCTTCGATGATCTCTTCATTCGACACAAATCATTTACCGCCGAGTAATTTCTTCTGACTTGTAAACAGGAAATAGTGGCGTCCAAAGGTGTGGATACCTTGCAATTTATGGCGTATAACTCTGCATTAAAGATCTTCTATCATCTACTATCTATGTCAATCTGGTGAAGGAAGTCTGAGATCCTAAATACTAGGTTGTCATTTGGGCCTAATTCTATATATAATTTGAATGATGCACGGATTTGCAAACATTTTCTGCGCAGTAGCTCGGTCGTTAGTGTTTCGGCTTTCTGAGCCGTAGTCGTGGGTTCGATTCCCGCCTAAGGCAACTTTAATATCGAAAAGATTTATCTTTCGAACAATACCACGATGGTCCGGCAGGACCAATTTGTCTGTGAAAAGCTTCTAAAAAAGCTTTGTGACAAAGCTATTGTAAGATATTGTGACGTCACAAGGCCTCTGTCGAAGTATGTCCTCTCATAGAGGGAGCCGCCACAACAACCTAATAATAAACTAACCTAGCTCTATGTCCAGAAAGGAAAATACTTTGAAGGCATTAGGTCGCACGAACGAGGCGGTTGAATAACTGGTCAATTTGGGGAAACATAGCACTAAAGCTAACTCACGTAAAATTTGCCGGGAAATTAATATTTATATGTGACATGTTACATGATGTTTGCATTATGAGAGTTATTCGAACTTTATGCCTTTTCCCAGATTTAGCAAAAAATCTAGTAGATTCGTGAGCGATTTACCATACAAAGCTAAATATCGAAATGGACGAGATTTATATGAAATATCACTTGAATTGTCAAAAAAAAAAAAAATAATAACAAATGAAAATGAAATCAAAGCAAAGAACCGCAAAAATAAATTAAGTAAAAAGCATTTCTTTGCTGCAGGTACGCTACCAATGACATTAAATGCTGATTCTCTTCCGATGCAGTTATATGTCCATTTAAAGCTTTATATTAAACCTTTTTGGTATACTCGAAGAGCTTCGAAAGATTTTCATTTCATTACTTTAACGTTCGATGAGGCAGTAATTTTAAAACTGCAATAAAGTTCTGTGTTCCATAGCAACCTAAGGATATAAAATATAGTCAAAATCAACCAACCCACAATAATTATTTACAAGCATATATGTACTCATAACAGTGATCAAAAGTGTACATATATACTATGTATGAATGCATGTAGATTTAAATATGAAATAAGTAACTGTATTTATGTATAAATATGTGCGTTCATATGTATGTATATGAATAAATCGAAATGTATGTCGTATGCACTTTACTAGACCCCAAGATCGGTCCAAAAAACACATAAGCATATGTAAGTAGGTACTAACATTTCGAATGAATACAGAGAAATAATGATAATAACAAGACCAACAACAACAATAAAAAATGGAAATTAGAAATGAAACGGAATCTATATTAAAATTAAAAAAAAAAAACAGAAAAATGGTATCAGTGTTCTGTCATATTTATATTGTATTACGAGCAGAACATCATTAGGGTTCTTAGCATTATTATTATTCTCGTACATATATATTTGTATGTACACAATATACTATATATAAATAGTAGGTACATAAAATTTGTTTAAATGTACCCGAACATTTGAAGAACGATAGATAATAATGATGTTTTTTATACTAATACTGATTACGATTGTTTTATTGTTATTGTTTTTTATTTTTTCCTTTTTAATAATTGAAACAATAATAGTAGCAAATAAAATTTAATTACTTTAAAACGTACCCTGCAATAAATTAGATTTGTCCGGGATGTGTCCGAGATCAGTCGCAACCCTGCAAAAATTGTGAGACAAATCTCTAAAGAGAGTAATTTGGGATTAATCTCTTTAGATATCTATCGGAGATTAGTCTCCGATAGGTCTCTTTAGAGATGAGTTGTAGATCAATTTTTTAATTAATTAATACATTTAGAGATTTTTTACACTTTCAAGTGAATTCATTCATTCACTTTTATGGTATTCAGTTTAGGGGCACCGCATCTCCCTCTAATATCGAAAAATTGCAGCGAATACAATCCAAGTGTCTGCGAATTATTGTAAACGCGCCTTGGTATATGAGGAACGTTAACATCCATCGAGATTTAAATGTATCCACAATTTCTGAGGAAGTTGCAATGTCCTGCAGAAGCTACATTCAAAAATTACACAATCATCCGAATCCCCTTGCTAGGCAATTGTTGCTGAGCAAGGGGCATCGTCGATTAAAAAGAAAAGACACACTGAATATGCTGTAAAATTGCTACATCTCGCGACTCACCAAATTGTGATGGAGCGTAGGGGATATCACATAGTTTTATTTAGTTTGTAAGATTTGAATACTTATTGTTAGTTTCTTGTATTTAAGAAAGATTCAATAAAAAAAATAAGCTAACAAAAAAAAAAAAAAAAAAAAAAACTTTTAAGTCAGTAAGAATATGTTGCAGGTTAGTGTAGCTGGTAGAGCGACAGTAATAGAACATACGACAGCCAAGACACTCCTACTCTGTACCCAGGTTCGATTCACGGAAAATAAAGACAACTTTTTTTTTTTTTTAAATTTTACATTTTGAGAATTATAATGCATTGAATGAAAATTTCCAACCGTGCTACTAATCTATTTATAAAAGGCGACTAATTAACATTTATACCCGTTCTGGTATAAAAAGGTATAATTAAATTCTTTATAGGACATACTCGAACAAAAGGGAACAGTTCATCAAAAGTGCGATTATTCGCATGTTACTTTGCGACTGATCGCGGACACATCCCAGACAAGTCTCATTTTGTTGCAGGGTAAGGAATATGCGATTAATCGCATATGAATGAAAAAAAAAATTAAAAACGTAATAAAAGCGAATCACTTGAAAGTGTAGAAAATCTCTATACATATATTAATTAATTTAAAAATTTATCCAGAAAATATATATATATATATATATATATATATATATATATATATATATATAAATATAAATATATATATATATATATATATATATATATATATATATATATATATATATATATATATATATATATATATAAATATATACTTGAAACGTGTACGGTCTCTTTTAACGTACATACATTAAAGCAATTTCTAATTTGAACCCGCCTCCTTTTTGTTTTAACAGCCACTGGGAAAGCACCAATTTTTATTGGAGCATTTCTAGAAAGTTGTGATGTGGGGTAAATATATTCAGAGGAAATGTTCAGTAGGTTAAACTAATGATGATCGGTTCTACATTTCCCACTCTAGAGGCATTTACTGGGTAGCTATTGTAGATTTTTAGTTATTTATTCGGTCATTTTGTATGGGAGTTCCCAAAAGGGATGGAGATAAGGGCTAAGTATGTTTTTAGAAAATGTTAAGGAAGAAAAATTAATGGGGTAGTTGTAGATTTCACCGCTATAATGTGATTCGGGCTATTTTCCAAGTTCATGTGTTTTTCTGTCATTTTATATGGGAGCGCCAGTAAGAGATATAAGGAATAAGTATATTCGAAGAAAATGTGGGTCTGTCATACAGTTCACCGCTCTACAGATAATTCCGGTTCAGACAAGGGGTTATTTGTCAATTTTCGTATGTTTTTTCGGTCGTTTTGCGTTTTTTAGTGAGTCCTCTTATTGGGTAGATGGTATAGGTAAATGCGTTTGGAGGGGAAAAATTAATGGAGGTCAGTAATACATTTCACAATTGGTAATTCTGCGGTTATCAAAATTTGCCATGAAAAAGCTTATACATAAATGACAAAGATTAGAAATGAGTAATGGAGAATACTGTCCAAATTAAGAATGCACAACAATACAGTTTAGAGAAAGGACTATTTGGGGACAACAGTGTTTAGTGTCTTGGTCTTCTGTGTTCGCGTTATTGGTTGTGGAATCGAATCCTGGGTGAGGCCTATAAATATAAATCGATAATTTACTCTTTCCAGCGATGCTCGCCTGTGAGCAAGCAATTTGCAATTCTTTTTGCAGAAGAACCTTTTGGAAAAACCACGTAACAAAGCTCAGCAAAAGTAAGTCAAAAGAGTTGTACTATTCTTAATTGGTTAAAATATAAGTATAGGTCCATTTCAATAACGTCCATTAACGCGTACAATAGAGCTGAAGGGAAGCTCTGCCAAAGGAATCTTCGGAATACTTACACTTGTTACTTCTACACCTGTACGCGGATGATACATATTTTTTTAATCTATTTCACCCAGTGACTATTTAATATGTTGATGTTGTTAATAATAATAAGATTTAAAATTAATTCGAAAATAAGTTGTTGCGATCAATTCAACAATAAGTAAAATATATGATGTTCTTAGGAAGATATTATGCTATCAAGCAATCCTGAGGACACCAAAATTGAAATTACCTACTCAGCTAGATGTGCTTCGGGAAATGGAGATATGATAATGGTTATGTGATCAAATGCGCCGGTGGCCTAGTAGAAGAGACATTCTTTCTCATGCCAAATGTGGTCGTTTTATCTTAAAATCGACATCGAACAATCAAACACCTCTACGCCGGTAAACGTTTTACCCTTTTTAATATGACGGGCACCGTATCCAAAAAAGAAAAGCCTGGAACCATTAATTTGCTGGTTGAGAAACCCACATGAGGCTTCTTCGGCTTCTATTCACCACGAGAAGTTCACTGCTGTTGAACATCCCGAAGCACTACGTTAAACTTGTCAAAAGATAGCATTTGTTGTCAATTGCGAGAGCAATCATAGCAACCATCTTGTGCTTTCATACCCACATATTTATACAAAATATGTGATAAGTTTCTACGTGTTTGCGCACCTTCATTCTCACATCATCCAATATCGACCATTTCTGGTGTGATTCCAATCCATGGTGAAGAATCTCCGTAATAATTATCAAGCTTTTATCTAATTTGCTTGATGGTTTTTTCGCTCAGTAAATTCACCAAATTCCTTTTTCCATTTTTATGAAAATGCTCGTAAGCGTCTGTTTCAAATGACTGTCACAACAAAACTATTTGACACATCTGTCTGAAAATGTGGGCGTGTTCTTTTGAAAGATTCTTCTTGTCAAGCAAAAAATTTTTTTGCAGAATTGGGTATTTTTTAGTTAAATTTTCAGGAACTTATTGGATCACTCTCATATTCTCCACGACATTTAAATAATAATAATCGTTTTAATTTTCCTTTGAATTTGCAACACTTTATTGAAAATTTAAACTTAAATTTGAAATTAAAAATTATCTCAAAAAGTATTACTAAGGAGTATTATTGTCTTCAGAAAAATTGATCAGTATTCTGAATTATCTTGTTTCATTAATGTTGGCAACAATTTCTTCTTCTAATTGTTTGATTTTTTTTTACTTTATTGGTAGGATCCTGCTGCATTAGACTTGCAGAGTTGCTTTTTGTATTTTTAATATAAATTTAATAAACAGGTTTCTTTAAACCAATAAAGAAAATAATTGCAAGTTTTATGAAAATAAATTCAATTTAAGTTGTTCTAACTTTTAGTCTATTCCCTTTAACATACATACACCATATCGAAAATGGCTCAGTGCAGAAGTGTACATTTATAAGATCGTTTATATAAATATATAGGTGTATATATGTATATGCATAAAACAACACGAAAGATACATATATTACATACACAAAAAATCGTACACAAAGAAACAAAAATTAAAAGAAAATATATAATAAAAACAATAACGATGAGACTGAGAATAAAGAACACGCGGTTTAATGAGTTATGTACATACATATGTATGAAAAGAACGATATTTCATTTTATTCACAATTTATAAATTTTTGTTTCTATATTTTATTTTTGTCATTTCGTTTGCATTGTACGATAATAGTATAAAGACATTACATTTTTAAAAGCACATACCAAAATTATATTCACGTTAGGAGTGTTGTGATCGAGGACAGTCTAATTTTTTGATTTTCAAATTTATTTCACGCATACACATACGCACATTTAGGCGCATATACGTTACGACGTTACAGTAAATTACCGCTAGTAGAATTTGGCGTATTTTTTATTTTTGACTAACTACGACAATCGTTTTATATTCATATTTGATGTCTATTCAACGGATTGACTTGACTCTCTGACTACTACTGCTACTGCTTACACATACTGCTACTGCTACTACTACAACATACTACTACCGCTACTATTGCTACTACTATGTACTCTGTATGTGCTACTACCGCTGCTGATTCTGCTAACAAAAATTCTTATAAAATTTTGTTGTTGCTTTTTTCGAAAAGTATCCCAAAAATAACCCCCTGCATTAAACTGCGTATGTATGTATGTGTGAATATGTATATTCCTATGCTGTATAAATGCCTATGAGCACATACTGTATTTCTTTAAATTTCTTCTTGCAGTAGTAGCAGTAGTAGTAGTAGTAGTAGTAGTAGTAGTAGTAGTAATAGTTGTTGTTGTTGTTGTTGTTGTTGTTGTTGTTGTTTCATTACAAAACACAAATGTTTACGAGAGTTGATGTTTTCTGCTTTTGTTTTTATGTTTTGATTTGCAGTATCTACATTTTCCGTGAGTACAATTACTCACTCTCTTATGCATAACCGTATGAGTGTATGTTTTAAAAATATAACAAACTTTTTATATGTATATTGAATTGTGTTGTATTGTGGCTGTATGGATGTATAAGTGTATAAGTGTGGCGCGTATGGGGATCTGTTACGTAGTCATACAAATACGCCGCTATATAGAATATATTTATTTTCTTCATTATTTCTGTACAGCGATCAAACAAAACCAACCAACCAACCATCCAACTAGCTAACCAAGAAAGCTGGCCACCAACAACATGGAATAAACCAACAGCGACAGTGATATTCAGACGTATACTCTCGTTAATATATACATATGAACCGCTATATATGTATATATATATATATATATATATATATATATATATATATATATATATATATACATATATATATATATATATATATATATATATATATATATAAATATATACATATATATATATAAATACATACATATATGTGTTTGTGCATGTACATATGTATGTATTTAAGTGTATATAGAACATAGCATTGTTCAAATATGCGAGTTGATTTGTTTCATCACATGCAAATCGTATATTTGTACATGTATAGTATAATACATCGTGTAATATTTACAGTTATTCATGAAAAGAGATATCAATAGCGTATATGAGAACGTGTAATGTAAATCGTACTAATTTCTCTTGTTTGATATCAAAGTGTTGCCAAACATTTGGATTGTTAGTTCATCATTAATTTTAGTATGAATTTTAGCATGGACATTTTTCTGATATTAAAAATCGAATATATACTGAAAACAACGAGTATGATATATCATGAGAGTTCCTTAAAAGTCTATAAGATTCGTAGATTGATTCGATCAAATACTTATTTATTTTAATTACAAATATATAAATTATATACAGGCCAATCATGAACAAATATCCGTTTGAAATTGTTCACATGTCAGCAATCTAAAATGAATTGGTGAGAAGTGATAAATTTTGCACGGAAATTTGTTTATGATAAGCCTAATATTTTTTATTTATAATATTTACATTATGTTGAAGCAAAACTTTATCGAAGTATTTATCCCTTATAAAAAACTCCAGTTATTAATTATAGTTACAATAATTTAACAATTTATCTGAATATAAAATGGAATAAATAGTACAAGAGTTTACAATTTATAAAAACATATCCTTCCATTATTCCATAAAATAATCAGTTGTACCATTAATGAGACCAATAAATTCTGTAAAACAATGTGATTCAGATCAGTTCTATTGAAGTAAAAAAAAAATTATAGCTGGTCTTGGTTTTTGTACTATATGATATGATAAGGAAGGGAAGATAGCTAAGCTTGAGATCATAGCCAATATTTATTTTACCTGCGATATCAAATATAGAACTATTATATTACTTTGCCTTATTATTATAATAAAAAAACACGAAACTAGGTTCGATGAGGTATCAGTTATGAAATAGGAAAACAACTACTGCTTTAAGGATATAACCGCACTTCCAGAAATTGCAATAGATGATCTATTGAAATTCATGAACAAATCCGGATAGTTCAACGAAGGATAAAAGTAGGATATATATGTAGAGAGAGAGAGAGAGAGAGACAGAGAGAGCTCCCACAATAACCTAACCTAGCCTAATTATAGTTTTATAACACAAAGAAAGATTGCATCAGGGCGCCGAAGGAAGGATTCAAAGAAAAACTAAAAAGTATTATTATCAGTATATCATTGAAATATTTACATGTAGAGAAATATATCCATAAATATATAAAAAAAAATAAATATATGGCACTTATAAGCCCCGAAGGGCTCTTTGGTCGAGCTTCTCTTCTTGTACTGTTGTACGTGTTAAATTTTGAACAGTATTAGAAGGGACCTACTTATTTTAACCGGTTCCGAACGGCAGAACTCTTGTCATATCACTTTTTCTGAGTTTTGTCACATAATTATTTTAGAAGCTATTCCATGGAAAATTGTTACTGCCGGTAGAATTGTCAATTGCTTGCCAACAGGTGGATACCGTTCGAAAGAAAAATCTGTTCAGTATGAAATTTTATGCTTCAGCCAGGGATTGAACCCACGACCTACAGATCAGAATAACCACGCCCTAACCACTGAGCTACTGCACCCACACATAAAAGAGAAAAATATCCAAGAAGTCATCATTTTACCGAATCGTAATGGTAGTGCCACAAGCTTTTGACGACAAACAAAACTGCACCGCAGTCATTCCAGGTGTTGCACAGGCACAGGCAAAAACTAAATAGTAATAAACTAAATGTTGCGTGGTCAGTCATGTCTTATACGTCTTATTCGCAACTGTTCTTCCACTCAGCAGCCATATAGTAACTTTAGTTCTAATTTAGAATTTTTTCAACAAGCCCAGTCGAAGTTCCTGCGATCAATAACTGGATCACCCTGGTTTGTCACTACCGCCACCATCCATAAAGACTTAGAAACACTTATAGTAGAAGAAGAACTAGTTCGGCTAAAATATGATAACCGGAGAAAATTAAAAAATCATCCAAATACTCTAGCAAGAAACTGGTTAATTAAAAGCGGCTGCATAGAACGTATTTGTCTATATGAAACTATATATTAATTTCCTTTATCCTTTGTCACTGTTATAATAAGTGAATTAAAAATGTTTTGACGATGGACTTTGTGCTGTTTTTGTTTTAAGATTCAAACACTTATTATTAGACTCTTGGGAGATGTTCAATAAACAAGCAGTATAAAAAGCATATTATCCAATACTTATACAATATTTATATTTATACCATTTACTCATACTGAAAACGTGCTCTTAATATTTTTAATATTTTAGTGGTAGATATATATAATCGATTATTTTATGTAATTTAACATAAAATAATCGATTATATATATCTACCTTTGTTACTTTTTAATTAAATTGAGTTCGAGGAAGTTTTGGCCAATTGGAATATTAGTGTCTTCGAAAAAATTAAATATAATTGCGCATAAGATTTTCATTTTTCCATTAATGTTACAAAACCACTGTTTAACTGTAGCAACACTAAATTCACAAATGGTTCATAAATTTAAATAGTTAAATTTGAGTTCACAAACATAATTTAATAATCTAATATACATAATTGATGCAAATAATAAAATAATTTAAATAAATATCAAAAGCTTTCCTAACTACTACTGTAAATAAATAATAATAATTTTAAATTTAATTTAACCTAAACACTGTAAATCTGGCAACACAGTTCGCATAATATTTAAAGTTATTAATAACAAGAGAGTGAACAAGAGCGAGTTAGAGGGAGAGAGAAAAGTTAATATCGCACAGAATGATCTTTTGCCAACTTTTCTCTTATAACGATTTTAGTTATACTTAGTAGATTGTATGAGACTTTCTTTGCTTGCATATTAGATTTTTCAAAAATTAGTTCCAAATTAATTTCGTTTGCCCGTTTTAGTTTTTCTACATAGAATGTAATTGTTTTGTTTGTTTTCCATTTATTTTCAAATATGCTTATTCTTGTTGTTGTTGTTGTTGTTGTTGTTGTCGTTGTCATCATCGTTGCTGGATCATTTGAATTGTGTGCTATTAATGTTTCCTGATTACCAAAAGGAAATCGTAATGTGGTTTTACTTCATAAAGAATAGGTCGTTGGTGAAATTTATTTATTTACGTATCTAATGAGTTGTTTCAAATATCATAGCTTTATTAAACGCAGCATAACTGGCCTGCAAACCTTCCAGCTCCGAAACAGCTTGGACGAAATTTTCTTTAAATAATAATTTAATGTTTCTCTCCTTTCTTTGGAAAATTTTTACTGGGACTTAATGTGCTATGTCTCAATGTTTACTTATTTGGCCCTTATTACCGATCAATTGTTTGTTTTTCGTTCGTATGTGGCAGTTGAATATTCCAAGCGTTGACAGGTTCCACGGTACTTGAATCTTTCAGCATAAGTTGCTTTTCTTTTCACCTGACCTCGAATGCAATTCCTTTTTGACTGGAATTTTTCATTTGAAGGTTCGACCTCCATTTCAATGAACTGAACAACATTTTATTTAGAAATAGAAGCATTTATTTTTTGAAATAATTCCCATTAATCGACAAAAAATTAAAAATCTTTCCGACAGCACCAATCAACAATTTTCCATAAAAAATATTCTGAAAGAAGTCTGCGATAAGTTTTTTTAATCAATTACTTATTGCTATCTATTGCACTTAATATTCAGCAATAGCAATTTAACATTTTTGCTTGCAATTTGCGGGCTTTTATGGAATACAACCATTGGCGAAACTATTCTTAAACTATTCATTGCATAGGAGATCTTTTGTAGATTTTCTCTTCAGGCGGTTGAAGCAGGTCGGGTTGACACTTAAATCTAATAATAAATGATTTTGGAGTCTTTGATTGTGCGATGTAGCATGTATCCTTATTCCTTTGAAGACTGTGGTAATTTTGACGCACGATGGATTTGGTTGCTTGTGACATAGTAACGCGCAATTACGATCATTGTTAGAGTTTTTGATTGGAACTTTTGCAGTAGATCAACGTTACGAATACTGGATGTCAAGACGGGCTTCAAAATTGCTGAGTACTACTTAAAGCAATTTGCTGTTGATTGAGACTTCACAGTTTTTATATATGAGCCAGTGTAAGTTTGTGAGCTTTATACCGAGAGCATTTCACTTGGTAAATATATGTTTTTTCCAGGTTATACTTCTATTGAGATGCAGGGTTTCAACACGTTGGGCTACATATGTTTGTCTCCCGTATGAGAGTGAATGTAATCTGTACCTATTTTGTTTCATTGTGCTTAATTCACCATTTTTTAGCCATTCAGTAATTCTGTTTAGCCATCTTAGGGGTTCAAAGAAAACTTAGTGCGCAAAAAGTCAGCGGCTAATACAGCATGACAGCATGACACTACTTTGGGTGCACCAGCTGCACTTTCATGGAGTTTCAATTATTCCTGGCCCGGCTGTACGAAGAAATATCGATTGTTAAAATAAAACTTCATGAATTAATAGTATTTAATAGTAGTTTTAATTATGTAAAGTAAGCTATCGTGCCAAACGCGATCAAATGCTTGTGAGATATCCAGAAATGTTGCTGTGCAATACGTTTTCTGTTCGAACGCAATGTCCACTTTTTCTGTTACATTGGGTGGGGGCTCAAATTTATATGGGGTAAATAAGAAGCAATACTTTAGGTTTTTATTTATTTATTTATTATTTTTTTTTTTACAAATTTAAAAGTTAACATTTCGAAAATAAAAGCCATTTTATAATCATTAAACATATATAATATTTAATTTAAAGAATCTTAATATTTTTATATTTTCAGAGTTCAGATAAGCAGGTCCTATAAATACGTATATAGTGTTGTGTTCCTGATATACCCCTTATTTTGTAAAACAGTGTATATAACACATACCTTAAACCATAAAGAAAACTAGGAATAGAAGTCCCGTACGCGTACCTTATATTATTATAAGGGAGTTTTAGAAGGAAAGAATATTCTCTCAATTTTCACTTTTCGCTTTCCTTTTTACCTTACACCTGCCTTACAAAGTACACAGAGTTGGAATGAAGAACCGAGAGAATACGATTCACAATGCTGTATTCCACGGCGACGAAGCTTTAATAAAAGTAGTGCAGATTTGGAAAGGAACGTAGAGGGCCTCACGGATGAAAAATAAGGACGATATAATTCGTTTTGTAATGCCGTTGGGTTTTTTTTTTAAGGTCATTTTTTTGGCCCATTCCTTACTTTCCATTCGTATGATTGTTTGGGGCACTCTTTAGATTGCGAGTTGCTTTCCAGAGAGGGTATTCTGTAGCTGATGCCGCATCGCATCAGCTTTATCAATCGTATTGATTTCGTGAATTTTATTTTGCATACTTACGTGATTGCCATTTTCCTACTATGTGCTAATATTATTATTATTATTTTTATTTTTATTATTATTATTATTATTATTATTATGATTCAAGTAACAAAACTTTAACTTCTTTTTTAACAAATTCAACAGCCAAAGGTGCATCTATCCTCCTAATCCCCAACTCTTTGCCTAAGCTGCTGTAAACTCTCTCTCTCTCTCTCTTATCTTCACAGTCCAGGGTGGACCATAGCTTCACCAACAACTCTTTTCCAGTTTGTTCTCTCCAATTTCGAACATTCATCGTATTCAGGTCTGCTTCCACATCGTTAAGCCATCTCTTTCTTGGTCGGCAGCTGTAAACAGTACATCATATTTAAAGAACAGTTGTAATATAAAAATCTTACGTACTAATAAACCTTAATAAATATTACACTAAAAAATTTAACTAAAAGTAAAATTAAGGATAGAAGTAAAAAAAAAAAAATTAAGGAAAGATGAACAAAAATAAGTAGGTACAAGTGAAAGAGTGAGTAGACATAATTTAAGGAAGTTAAAGGGATTCAATGTAGTGCTGGATGAGATTGTTCCTAAAACCGTCAACATGAACAATTCGCTTGAGCCCGGATGGAAGCGAGTTACATAGTGTAATGGCGTTGACGAAGAAGAAACGACAGGAATTCAAATGAGTAAACCTAAGGATAATGAGTTGAGTGGATCCTGTAGATTGCAAAAATCGCTATTTCTCATATAAATACTCCGGTGTTTTACAAGTGATAAGTCGATAAAGATAAATTATATTACAAATTTCCAAAAAGTCAACCAATCCAACTCCCAGAATAGCGGTAGATGTGTGAGAAATATGATCATAGAAACGCAGACTAAAAGCATATCAAATTGCACTGTTGAATGTAAGTGTAAGTTTGGTTGAGATGTGGAATCCAATTTACTATAAATAACATTAAAGTACGTAATGTGGTGAACTACTAATTGGTTTACCAACTTAACTCGAACTGGAGACGGAGTGTATTTAGCATCAAAGTGAAGGGAACGTGGTCACAACACGTTAGCCTCGAGTTAATCGAAAAAGCTCACGACAGTATCGACAAGTTTAAGTTCTGAATTCCCAATTAAGATTGGTTGAATAACTATGTTAGATAGCATGTATTTTTCATCGATATAGGCAATATCTTGGATTTCAAAGGGTTAATTCTCAGCTCAGACATGAACTGCCCACGAGTTAATGGACTGGAGGTCAGAATTAAGTTTTATGATCATATCATCAAACTCAGTAGGGATTGCAGATATATATGTATGTTCACAATGCTCACAAACCTTGCCCAAAGCAGACAAAATGCTAATAGGTCTAAAGTTCTTGGGTTCACGAGGAGTAAGAATCTTAACAACGGGAACGGGAGCTTGTAAAGCAATGATTTATAATATGGGTTACTGATGGAAGAAATAACTTAATAAACCTGGTGGGGATACCATCAATTCCAACAGCGTTTGTAGTAATCCTCATCACTTACCTAGCCACACCATCCATGCTAACAGACACAAAACAAAATGCTACATCGTCATTAAAGACAGAATGCTCAAAAGATTCATTTGAAAATATACTGTACTTTCTGCAGGTACTAGAGCATATGCAAAATTTGCTAAGCACCTCAGAATAAGAGAACACTGGGTGATATTTTTTTGTTATCTTAAGTTGGCGAACATTACGCCCCAGTTGCTTTAATGAGACTGGAGAGAAGTTTTCTTATTAGATTTTGTAATTACCAAATTAGCATTGTTCCAAGCACTTTTGTAAACATCCCAGTTATAATCCGTTCGATTTCTTTTCCATTTGGAATATAGTTTGTGTTTTACCTTGATACAGGTTATTACATGATTATTAAATCAAGGGTAGGTTTTTTTTAGAGAAACAGAGAAACACGTCAAGTAAACTAGGTTCAGCTGTATTAGAGTAAAGGGTGGGGGAGAGGGAGTTGACGACAGTGAGGAAATTAGTAGAGATTTAGTTTAAGAAACCACGAGCAGTACTATCATTCATCAATAAGTTAATATTAAAATCTCCGTATATAACAGGAATTTCATAGTCAATCAGTATTTCTGAAATATCAAGTTTAAATGAATCAAGACTAAGGCCACGATGTGGATTATAAACACAGGATATCAGAAGATTGGTACAACCGTCAAATATTTTAACATTAATAAACTCAATCATTAAGCCATTGCTTTGACTTTCGACCTTGACATCAAAATTACATTTAAAATAGACCGTAACACCACCACCTCCCTTCGAACATCTATCATTGCTAAAAAGCTTCTATCCGTTAATGGAATAAAGCTGAATCACGCCTAAGATGCACACACAATATCGACGAGGGAGTCTTCTTATACTTGTATAGTCCAATTTGGGACCATTTAAGCTTAGAGAGTTAAAATGAACAACATTTGGACCACTACGTGGTCCAAATGCACTAGAATTACATATAATACATATATGTATTAATGTGTATAAGTATGTACTCATGTACATATAAGTTATTTTACACATGTGTATGCACGGTTATTTTTAATTTTCAAACTCATTTTCTTTTTACAAATTCTTCCCCTCGAAGGCAATGTACCCATTTCAGTTTAAAGATTGTTCTTTTACATTATAAGTATGTATCGTAAGTGTATTCTCCATACGAGTACTGAACAATGAGATCATTCTGAATATAACATATACATTACACCTGTAAATAAGTGAACGATTTTAGCATATAGCTATTCAGTGCAAAAAACTTAAAAATAATACTACAAAAATATACAGTTAATATTCCAAATTAACATAAGAACAAATACAAATCTTATGTAAATATACTTGTACAATATATTTTATATACGAGTATTCATAAATACATAACACATCTGCAAACATCTGCAATGTAACATGTAAAATTTAACACAAGCACTTGAACTAGGTTGGTGGTCTGGTGGTGTTTTCGCAAGGTAACGTGTCTAACTGCCTCAACCGGGTGGGGCTAGCGCAATCCTTGTTGAACTCATCGCAAGTCAACTCACTGGCTGTCATGTAGTTTGATCTGAGCGCTATGTGATGATACCTTTATTTGTTAATGAGGGGTGGTCATATAGCTTGCTCTGCTTATTATGTGACGGCGCTTTCATTATTATTAATGGGGGCCCTCCATGTGGCGACCACCGGGCAACGTCTTCCTGGCACCCGCTGGGAGGCGGCTGAAGTGAGTGGCGAAAATCTCCTCGGTTAGAGGTTGTGCGTTGGGTTTGGGACCCGCCACATAAAAAACCCCCCCAATGAAAAAAAGAAATATGCCTCGGATAAGGACTACCGCTTTTGTTGATGACCCCGCAAACGAAAAAAGGACTACGATTTACCGATATGCACCTGGAATGTCCGATCCCTTTATAGGGAGGGTGCCTCTATCCAGCTGGTTGATGTCCTCGAAAAATACAGAGCTGACATCACCGCTCTCCAGGAAATGCGATGGACAGGACAGGGCTGCTCCAAAAGAGCGTCCTGTGACATCTACTACAGTTGCCATGCTGAATGGCACCAATTAGGATGTGGATTTTTGGTCAGCAAGAGACTACGACATCTTGTCTCACAGTTCACGCCTGTGAACGAACGGCTGCCACAATCCGCATCAAGGCAAAATTTTTCAACATCAGCCTTATATGTGCCCACGCTCCGACGGATGAGAAGGACAATGTGACCAAGGAGAGCTTCTTTCAGCGCCTCGAAGAAGCTTATGACCGCTGCCCCCGCCACGATATCAAAATCGTGCTTGGCGACTTTAATGCCAGGATGGGCAAGGAAGGTACCTTTGGTCCAACTGTCGGAAAATTCAGCCTCCACCAGAACACCTCCGATAACGGAATGAGGCTGATCGACTTCGCCGCAGCACGAAACATTGGTGGTACCAGATTCCAGCATCTCGACATCCACAAAGCGACATGGCTGTCTCCAGATCAAAGAACATGAAACCAAATTGATCATGTGGTGATTGACGGAAGGCATGCTTCCAGTGTGATGGACGTGAAATCGATCCGTGGTGCCAACATCAACTCGGATCACTACCTTGTTGCAGCTAAGGTGCGCACACGCCTATGTGTCGCAAATAACAAGAGAAGTCCCACACAGAGAAAGCTCGACGTCAGTAAGCTGCGATCACCAGAGACAGCAGATGCATTTTCCACTCGACTATCGGATCTGCTTATGCAGAACACTCCCCCACTTGATGATACATGCGCACGGTGGACACATATATCCCACTCCATGACTATTGTGGCGAGGAGGTAATTGGTTACTACCGGCCTCTGAGGAATGAGTGGTATGATCAGGAGTGTCGCGACGCTACCGCAGAGAAAGACGCCGCCTATAGAAAAACCCTGCGTGCAGGCGCAACGCGAGCTGTTAAGGAGCGGTACAGAGAGAAAAGGAGTGCAGAGAGACGTCTTTTCAGGAGCAAGAAGAGGGAGTTGGAAAGACGCGAGTGTGAGGAGATAGAGATGTGTACCGACAAGAATGAGACTCGAAAATTCTTTGAAAAGATCAAGCGCCTGAGTGGAGGTTTAAATCCCGGAGCCTCTTCTTGTCGTGATGGAAATGGGAATCTGGTTACGGATGTCCAGAGTGTACTGAGCCTATGGAGGGAACACTTCTCCACGTTACTGAATGGCGATGCTACGAACAATTCCGCCAGTGGAGGTGTGTGCCCGATAACTATGACGAGGTTGAAACGGCCATTTTAAGGCTGAAGAACAACAAAGCTGCAGGTGCTGATGGCCTGCCTGCCGAGTTGTTTAAGACCGGAGGCGATGAGCTGCTCACCCGCATGCACCAGCTTATAAGCAGAATATGGTCGGATGAAAGCATGCCTGATGATTGGAGGCTCAGTGTGCTCTGTCCTGTACATAAAAAATGAGACCCCACAATTTGCGCCAACTACCGTGGAATAAGTCTCCTGAGCATCGCGTACAAGGTTTTATCGAGCGTACTGTGTGAAAGGTTGAAGCCTATGCTCAGCAACCTGATTGGACCTTATCAGTGTGGCTTCAGACCTGGTAAATCCACCATCGACCAGATTTTCACACTGCGCCAAATCCTGGAGAAGACCCAAGAAAAACAGATCGACACACACCACCTATTTGTTGATTATAAAGCCGCTTTCGACAGTCCGGTAAGGGATTACCTCTACGCAACAATGTCTGAGTTCGGTATTCCTGCAAAGCTCATTCGACTTTGTAGAATGACACTGCATAACTCCCGTTGTGCAGTGAAAATTGGGAAGGACCTCTCCGCACCGTTTAATACCGAACGGGGTTTCAGACAAGGTGATTCGTTATCGTGCGACTTCTTCAATCTTATTATGGAGAAAATAATACGAGCTGCTGATCTACGACATAATGGCACTATCTTCAACAAAAGTGTCATGCTGTTAGCGTATGCCGACGATATTGACATAATCGGCATGAACACGCGAGCAGTCAGTGCAGCATTCTCAGAGTTGGAAAGAGAGTCGCGTCGGATGGGTCTCACAATGAACGAGGGCAAGACGAAGTATCTAGTGTCAACAAACAAAGAGTCCCGGCGTCTTGGACAGCACGTCACTGTTGACAACTACGCTTTTGAAGTAGTAAGGGACTTTGTCTATCTTGGAACCAGCATTAACAGCAGTAATGACGTCAGCTTGGAGATCATGCGTAGGATAACTCTTGCTAACAGGTGTTACTTTGGGCTGAGTAAGCAATTGAGAAGTCGAGCCCTCTCTCGAAGAACGAAAACTACACTCTACAAGTCTCTCATCATGCCTGTCCTAACATATGGCGCTGAATCCTGGACAATTTCCACCTCGGATGAGCGAATGCTTGGAGTTTTCGAGAGAAAAGTCCTACGCAAGATCTTTGGACCTATTTGCGTTGGTGGCGAGTACCGAATAAGGTACAACCATGAGCTGTACGAGCTGTATGTCGACAGCGCATTAAAATTCAGCGGCTGCGCTGGCTAGTCATGTCGAGCGAATGGAAGAACACGCTCCAGCTAAGAAGGTGTTATATTCGGAACCCGCTGGTGGACGACGCAGAAGAGGAAGACCTAACCTCCGGTGGAAAGATCAAGTAGTATAGAACTTGTTAGCGCTTGGAGTTTCTAACTGGCGCCAAATAGCTAAGGAAAGATCAGCCTGGCGAAGCATGTTAGATTCGGCCGAAATCGCCGATTTGGGTTGTAATGGCCACATAAGTAAATAAGTAAGTAACATGGCAAATAATGCCGCGTCGTCAAATTATGAATATGTAATTATTATTTTGCAAACAATTAAATTGGTTTCTTTTTTATTTAATTTTTGGTGTTTTTGCGGTTTTTGCTTGCATAGCAAAAGGAACAATGTAGTTCACTGCACCAAAAAGCTCTAATTTTTACTTGTATAAGAAAAAAGATACAATGAACTTCAGCATACGTAGTATAGATAAAAAGAATTATGCATAATTATCGCAATTGAAAGCTATTTAAAAATCGAAATTTCAAGTAAGTATGTATGTATGTATTTACACATTAGGCAGGCACATATTCAAAGAAATTTAATGTGAAGGTACGTACGTATTTATTATAAAAACTATTTTAGATAATTTCATTTCAATTTCATTTGTGGTAGATTATTATTATAATTATTATTATTGTAATTCCATTACAATTTGGGGATCGTAATCCTATACAAAATATAATGTATGCTACATATAGAGTATTTAAAGTTTTGATGTCATTCTTCAGATTTTTGTTTCAGTTCAGTTTGCATGACATTTGTTTGTCAACATCATCTCTGTTTTTGGCTCCGTAGTGTCCACCATGTAGCAGTTTAATATCTCATTTGTGCATTTTTGTTATGTAGTCTTCCATCTGTCTTTCAAAACTACCAGACAGATTCAATGGGTTGTAGTTGTGGTCAATTTCCGCAATAATGTGTATCAATGGGAAGGTTTCGCATTTTTGGTGGAAATATATCTTCAACGATTCAATTTAATCATCGTGCAGTGTTTGCAAGTCTATCAGGCCTCTTCTTCCTTGTTCTTCATTCTTTCACAATAAGACTTTCGGTGGTGAAACTTGTATGCATTTTGAAAAGGTTGTTCTTATGGTTTGTTTATTGACTGTATATCAGTTTTCGTCCATTGTACGTGAGCACGCTGTACGCTGTATGTGAGCACCGGTATTACAAAAGTATTGATAACCTTGATTAGATATTACCCATTTTTATTTGATTACGCCAAGGTTCACTTTTATCTCTCTACTAAACATTGTGACTATGTCTATAAGTTCGATAAGTTTTTGTTTAGTCGACGCATAAATCTTTAAGTCATCCATGTATAATAAATGAGACATTACTGGCTGGTACTACCTTTCAGTGTATATCCATATTTGGTGTTGTTAATTAAATTACTCAAGGGGTTAAGTGACAAATAAAACAACATCGCAGAAAACCAGTCGCTCTGGAAAATGCCACGTTTGATGTTAGTGTTGTTCATTTCATGTTGGTCTGATCAATTTTTTACATGTATAGTTGTGTTCCAGTGGCTCATCACTTTTTTGGAAACTATTATTTTAGGATGAATTTTGTAGACATCCGGTGTGTGCATGAGCCAACTGTGAGGTACACTATCAACAGCCCTTTGATAGTCAATATAACACGCAACTAAGTTTCTTTATTCTCTCGCTGTTTGTACCAATGTTTCTTGGTATATCGTCAATTGATCCTTACATCCCTTCTGCTCTTCATATAAAATATTGTTTTTTGTAATATGATTATATATTAATTTATTAATGCACGCAGTTACAAGCTTATTGTTGAGCTTTCGTGTGGTTTCGAGTGAGATGAATAAACATTTATGTGATTTACTTAAGTTTTTCTTTATGATTACATAAATGACGCGTGCGGCTCCAAATACAATTAAAAATACATTACAGAAGAGAAATTATAAAAAATAAAATAAATAAATATGTGGCACTTAAAGCCCCAAAGGACTCATTGGCCGAGCTTCTCTTCCATTACTGTTGTGCGTCTTAAATTTGGACAGTATTAGAAGGGACCTACTTATTTTAGCCGGTTCCGAACGGCAGAACACTTGTGACATCACTTTTTCTGAGCTTTGTCACAGAGTTCTTTAAGAAGCTTTTTCATGGCAAGTTGTTACTGTCGGAAGAATTGCCAATTGCTTGCCGACAGGTGGGTACCATTCGAAAGAAAAATCTTTTCGATATTAAATTTGTTATGCATCAGCCGGGGATTGAACCCACGACCTACAGATCAGAAGGCGAACACACTAACCACTGAGCTACGGCACCCACATAAAAATAGCTTTAGTTAAATTCTTACTCTGTTTTCTTACTTAGCTCCAATATGAAAACTAACTCGCATCTATAAAATCTTTATATTATATACCCGAATGTGGCAAAACATGAACAGTGAAAACAACGGTAAAATAGAGTAGTTGAGAGAAAGAAAAAATAGAACACAGCATATCAAGTAATATAAAAAAGTATAACATGTGTCATCAGAAATTTGGCACAGGTCGCTCTCGATAATCAACACTTATAGATTATCGATAGGCAAAGAATTGGCCGACCATTTGCCAGCTGATTTTTAAAACTATTCCCTTTCGGTAGTAAATAAGTGACACCATTGGTAATTATCCCGGGAAAATTCTCTGGATTTGAGATACACTTATTAATTTTTGGTGGGTAGCTGTAAAGCGCTTAAACCAAAAGTTTTGTGATTTACCTGGCCCCTGTGATTTCCAGCTGCGGGTTTTGCCAATAATAGTTTGTATTTCTTCAAGGGTTATTTAGTAATAAAGCATTAGCTCTCGCATTATGACTTGCTTCTTTGGGCCAAATTGACGACCAGTATTTTCTAGTTTCTTGCGCCATAGGTATTTCATCTTCATCGTTGCTTTTGTTTGCTGAGGTTTCACGATAAGAGGCCTTCTCATTTGATCTTAACAGTCTATTGTTTTCTCGTCCCTGAGTAGAAAATCTATATTTTTTGGAGTTTGTACCGATAATTTTTGTTTGACTGTATCTCTAACTAAGATTATGTTTTCTCATGTAATATTTTAGGGCTTTCTAATGGCCAGGAAAAGACCAGCTTCAGGCGTTGGTTCATGATACTTGCACCCTACTCCCTGGGACGCTTTGATGTTGGTCAGCCAGCCAGGATGTTGGGTTTTGGTTTATGGGTGGTATTTTATTTCCCATATACCCTACACGTCGGCATCCATATGGAATATATTCAACTAGTTGCCGACGTGCGAGGCATTCTCCTATGCGAAAGCAGGGGACGCGTCCGTTGAGAGACCCGAAACTCCACACGAATAGTTATTATTATTATTATCTTTTATTAGTACAGCATTTTACTGGAATTCATGTGCCCGGGTTAAAGACCAAGGGGCAGGTTTTGTTGTTTTTGTTATTTATTTCAAGATAATGTTTCCCTCATTATCGTGGCAGCTTTTACCAATATTGCTTTTTGCATTTGTGTTATAATTTTTGCTTTTGTGTTTAGTTTTTTTTATCGAAGTTACAGTTTCTTTGGAGACTGTTCCCATTGCTCATATTACGATTGGAAGTATTTCGATTTTATCCAGATATTGTGTATTTTTCATATATTGAGCGAGACGTATATATTTGCTTCTCTTTGTGTTTATTATGCAAAGTAGATTATCTGACCAAATTTGGGGGTTTTGCAATTTATTATTATACCCGTCTGTGTGGTAAAGAAGCCGTAGCTCAGTGGTTAGTGTGTTCGCCTTCTGATCTGTAGGTCGTGGGTCAATCCCCGGCTGATGCATAACAAATTTTATATCGATAAGATTTTTCTTTCGAATGGTACCCACCTGTCGGCAAGCAATTGGCAATTCTTCCGACAGTAACAACTTGCCATGAAAAAGCTTCTAAAAGAACTCTGTGACAAACTCAGAAAAAGTGATGCCACACGTGTTCTGCCGTTCGGAACCGGCTAAAATAAGTAGGACCCTTCTAATACTGTCCAAATTTAAGACGCACAACAGTAATGGAAGAGAAGCTCGGCCAATGAGCCCTTTGGGGCTTCAATTGCCACATATTTATTTTTATTATTTTTTTTTTGGTAAAGAAGTGGTTGTTGGTGAGTTTACTAACACCGATCCATCCCAATATACTTTTTACTGTTCGTTTTCAATTATGAGTTTCAGTTAGTATTTGAAGTAGAAGGTGGTTCCTTCATCTGTATGCAGTTGTTTAATAATTTCGATATGAATAATTTTACCTACTTGGTCGTGTCGGTCTTTATAATGATTTGCAACTAGTTTGCTGCATCCATGTTTTGCGCGATCAGAAACCATGCAGGTGTGCGATGGTTTCTGATGAGTCTACACATCTGCGGGATTTGTCGTTTGTTATGCTGGTGTCACGCAATGTATACAGGGTGATTTTTTGTCAACACTGTTTTTGGAAGTTTGTTTGTCGAACATGTTCAGTTTGGTCTATAATTTAATCATGAATCAACTTACAAACGAACAACGCTTGCAGATTATTGAATTTTATTATCAAAATTCATGCTCGGTTAAGAAAGTGCATCGGGCACTTTGTTGTGTTCAGCGACGAAGCTCATTTCTGGTTGAATGGATACGTGAACAATCAAAATTGCTGTATTTGGTGTGAAGAGCAGCCAGAAGCATTGCAAGAACTGCCAATGCATCCCGAAATATGCACTGTTTGGTGTAGATTATGAGCCGGTGGCATCATTGGACCATACTTTTCAAAGACGACGAAGGCAGGAACGTTGCTGTGAATGGCGAACGGTATCGTGCGATGACTACAAACTTTTTTTGCCCAAAATGGAAGAGCTAGAATTGGCTGACATAAGGTTTCAACAAGACGGTGCCACATGCCCCACAGCACGTGAAACAATGGCCCAATTGAGAGGCGACTTCGGTGAACAGTTTATTTCACATTTGCGACCGGTCGATTGGCCGCCTAGATCGTGCGATTGAACGCCTTTAGACAATTTTTTGTGGGGCTATATTAAGGCTAATGTTTATAGCGGCAAGCCCGCAACGGTTGACGCACTGGAAGCTAATATTGAAGAATTTATTCGTGAGATACCGGCCGATATGTTGCAGAGAATATGCCAAAATTGGACTCAGCATATGAACCATTTGAGGCGCAGCCGCGGTCAACATTTACATAAAATCATCTTTAAACATTGTATTATATAGATCGTTTATGTATTTTTTTTAAATCAAATCTTAAAAAATCACCCTGTATTTCTGCTAATTTTTAGTACAAACGACTCCATCCTGCATTGCTACAACTAACCCTTCCGTTTCAATTACTGGTAGTTGCGGCGTCTATGAAGTTTTGTGATAGTAAAGGGTTATCCATTTCGTGGTTTCAAAAGTATAGGGCTAGAATTCGACATCTGTCAAACTGAGTTGTTAAAACAATTTCTTTCTTTTTCAGTACAAAGTCTGACATTTGCGAAAATGGATCGCTTAACTATCGCACAACGCATTAAAATTGTAAAAACCTACTACAAAAATGGTGATTCTGCCACAGCCACATATCGTGCTTTAAGAGGAGATTATGGTTTACATAATCGTCCAACTACGCAAGCAATTGGCAAAATTGTGAAGAAATATGAAGAGACTGGATCGGTTACAGATATTGTAAGGCCTGTGCATCATCGTTTCGCTCATACCACCGAAAATATCGCTGCTGTAAGTGAAAGTGTTGCCGAAGACCCGAATGTGTCGATTCCTCGTCGTTCTCAGGAATTAGGACTGTCTTACGGCACATTATGGCGTATTTTGCATTTGGATCTACACCTACATCCATATAAAATCCAGCTCACACAACAACTGAAGCCAGCTGACCATTCACAACGTCGTAGATACGTCGAATGAGTGCTTGAACAACAGGCGGTGGACGGCGATTTTTCGAACAAAATTTTCTTCAGCGACGAAGCACATTTCTCACTCGGTGGGTATGTTCACAAACAAAATTGTCGTATTTGGGGTTCTGAGAATCCTCAAGTAATTGAAGAGAGGCCACTACATCCACAAAAAGTCACTGCTTGGTGCGCTCTTTGGTCCGGAGGTGTGATTGGACCTTACTTCTTCGAAAACGACGATGGAACGACTGTCACCGTCAATTCGGAGCGTTATGGTCATATGATAACCGACTTTTTATTAGCCTGCTATTGAAGAATACGACTTAGAGAATATGTGGTTTCAACAAGACGGTGCCACATGCCACACAACTCGAGCGAATATGGCTTTATTGCAAGAGAAATTTTCTGGCCGCGTAATTTCTCGTCGTGGCGATATCAAGTGGCCACCAAGATCATGCGATTTGACACCGCTTGACTTTTTTTGTGGGGCTACGCGAAAGACCGTGTTTATGCAGATAAACCTTTAACTCTTGAGCACCTAAAAACCAACATTCGTGACGTTATGGCTGAGGTACCGCCCAATATGTGTCAAAAAGTGGTCGAATATAACCTCAAAAGAATCGATGCTTGCAACAATTCGCATGGTGGTCATTTAAATGATGTAGTATTTCACACATAATGTCAACGTTCAAACTTTATAATAAAAAAGAAATATCATGATAAAAAATATTTTATATGTGTTTTATTTACATTTACTTTTGAAACCGCAAAATGGATAACCCTTTATATTTGGGTATATTCCGTGCATTGATTTTGACTTCTACTCATCAATAAGAGTTTGTACTGACATCGGAGTACTGTCACTTGGGTTTTTGAGATTGAGAAGTGTTAGTTTATTATCAACGTATGTGACACTTCTAGAGTGCTGACGTCACTGCTTTTTCATGGAATTATCATCTTAAATTTAGTGTTTGACGTTCATGTGTCAGTGTTAGTGTTAATTAGTGGTAGTGTTGTTCTAATCTTTCTATCTAGGCTATTGTTAAATTCGCTTTTGTTAAATTCGAGCCGTATAATTTGCTTTTGCAAATTTTGCGGAGGCCTTGGGTGAATTGTATTGTTATAGCTTTCTTCTGCATTGCATTATCTATTGTGATGTGTTGTATTATGCCAAGATATTTATATGTTGACCTTTTTCCAGTGGCAATATTTCCTCGTTATCGGTTGTGATAAAATTTTCGGAGCTGTTCTATTTTCCTTTTACGATGTTTTGCGTTTTACATTTATCGATACCAAATCGCATATTAATGTCTGCTGAGAATGTTTCAACTATCTGCAGAAGGTTGTTCAGGTGGGATCTAGTATTGGAATAGATTTTTAGGTCATCCATGTAGAAACAGTGGGTGACTTTATGATTATTTGGTGTTTTGAGATTGTAGTCATAATGATTTTCTTGCAGGATTACAGATAGTGGATTTAACGCAATACAAAATAACAGGTGAATAGTGAGTGGCCCTGATAAATTCCACGCGATATCTTAATACCGTGTAATTTTTTATTTGTACCGTTAATCCTGATGTGTAATGTGGTTTTCCATGTTTCCTTTAACAATTTAAGACAGTTGGTAAATTTGTCAATGCCTTCTGATAATCAATGAACGCGGTTTATATGTTCCTCTGGTTTTTTATAGCTTGTTTAGTGACAACACTATGGATTATTAATTGATCCTTACATCCCTTCTTACCTTGTCTGCAACCTTTTTGTTCCTCTGCTAGTATATTGTTTTCTGTGCAGTGTGAGTTTATAACGATGGTAATCCAAACGGTAAATATTTTATACCCCATGTTAAGGCATGTTATTGGCCTGTACTGTGAAGCAGATATTGGTGCTTTATCTTTACGTTTCAGATATATTATTCGTGCACACATGTTATCGGGTATGGTATTAGGGTTGTCGAGTAAACTATTGAACGCTTTGGATATCGGACTGTGTGGGGTGGTGAGGTATTTATAGTAAAGTTGTGTATTGCTTGTATTGTAAGGGGATCGCTTTCCGCAGATGGAGTTGAGGTGTTATTTTCCCCTCTTGTTCCATTTCTGTTTGCTTGTAAGTTGTGATTATTATTTGTACCCGAGGTTATTGTAATTTGATTCATGATGAAGATTCTTTTGGGCTTTGTTATCGTCTACCTGGGACGCTTAGGTGTTAATCGGCCATCCTGGGTGTTAGTTTTTGGTCCGCGGGTGGTATTTTATTTCTCACATACCCTACACGTCGACATCTGTCAAGATTATATCCAGTCAGATGCCGGCGTGCGGGGCATTCCCCTATTCGCAACCCGATGGGGGCGTCCCCACCATGGGTTATTATTATTATTATCATTATTTACATATTAAAATATATCACAGCTTAGGGGTGGTTCTTTTAAACTGATGCGTGTCATAGACATAAGCGTTCAGTTAACTAGTGACTATTCCATAAATTTCCACATTATCCTGCATGTTGATAGAATGGCTTGCTGTTGTGTTTCAACTATGGCATGTTGTGTCAGATCCAGTATTTTAGCAGCTTTGATTAGACTGTGCTGGTCGTGTCCAGTGGCTGATATTATCATTGATATTATTTGCGTTTTCTGTATATTCCATATGGTTCTTATTTCCCGTGCTATTGTGTAGGATCTAACGTATGGTGATGTTGATGTTGTATACGGTGCGGGTGCAGGTATTAAATTTCGGCCTGGCTCGTCGGCAATCGAGGTGGTTCTTGCATCCTTACCCTCCTTTCATAGTTTTACACCACAGATTAATTAAGAAAATTTACGTGCAAATAAAAAATAATAATAAAAGGAAACGGAAATAAAAGAAAACAGGACGGAGAGAACGTAGAAAAATGATCTTGCAACCGATCAGTCAGCATGAAATTGCATAAAAGTATATGAAGCGACGCATAGATGTACTTGCGTTGCTATTACCCACCCAACCATGATATTTTTTGTATTTCTTTCCACTCTTATACGAATTTCAAAAAAAATCCTGACAAGTTTCTTCAACTACCAAGTGACAATAGTCATTTTTATATATATTTAGCACTTCATAGTACAAATTTATATGAGAATACACATTTGGATACTAAGCTAATCAATTTTAGTATACCTAAGGAAAACAATTGAACAATGAAAAATTACTCATGCAAAAATATTTAAAATAAAGCAAAAATTGAAATCTAAAATATCGCGGTTTCACTGACTGAACTATTTACCAAAAATTAAATATATATATGTATAAATAGTTAATCATGCACAAGTCACAATCATTCTGTAACTTTTTTTCAGCCTATATACACTCGTTATATAAATATATAATAATAAAAAGTATATACGTTTCTCTCACTCACCCGTTACTAAGCGATGTATATATATATATATATATATATATATATATATATATATATATATATATATATATATATATATATATATATATATATATATATATATATATATATATATATATATATATATATATATATATATATATATATATATATATATATATATATATATATATATATATATATATATATATATATATATATATATATATATATATATATATATATATTGTATTTTCCTGAATTTTTGAATTTCATCGCGATTTCAACATTTTGCATTTACAATTGAATAAGAAATATTGTATAAAATTTACGTATCTTAGATATTATACAGTATTATAGATATCACCACTATATATTTCTTACTTGTTATTTTACCCTTACATATTATTAAATTGGGTTTTTTATTTATTTTTTTTATATTCGTATCATTTGGATTCTCCTTTTTTTCGAGCTGTAATGACTGATTAATTTATTTACACTATTTATAGGTATATAAATTTTTACTAAATGCCTTTAATTTTAACTAAACGCCTTTACGAGTGTACCAAATAATTCACTATTCTCACTGTGTTACTTCTCCACTAATGAGAAAAGTAACACAGAATGAATGTCACTGAACGATGTACATGATCTTAACAACGAAATGGCCGTAGTTATAGACGATCATTTATAATTCTCCTGAATCCAAATACGGCGATTATGGCATTATACCATTTGTGCAAACTTTATAGGTATGCCAATTATTGAGACGAATTATATGCACATCTATTCATTATACTTCGATATACATGTTTAAGTAATTAATAATAATTACTGAGTGCCAATTCTAAATTAAATATTAGAAAAGAAATCATATTATATGGCAAAGAAAGAGAATATGATTGGATCATTACCCCATATAGGAATTGCCACTACTATTGGAACAGAACCTAATGAAAATTAAATTGAATTATTTAAAATTTTCAGTATTAAACCAAATATCAAGTTACGTTCTGGAAATACTTCAGAATATACAATATGAGTGTTATTAGGTGGTGACTTGAAATATTTCTAATTTTTTTTTTCACTTTTATACGCTACCGCGACTATGCCACTTGAAGTCTGCTCAGGAAAATGATTAGACGGTCTGCACTTTGCAACTAAGATACCTCATTTTATAACATGACTTGCAGAATCTAACATTAATTTTCCAATCAAAAAGTTGGAAATTTGGAGAAAATTAAACATTGGTTTAATTTTGTTCTGCAATGGCCACTTGATGGCGACACCATCGGTCGTTAAAATAAGTTAAATGTTTAAATACAATAAAATGTTTAATGTTGGGTAATATCTACAAACAGTTGGGTTTGAGAATAAATACCTATATAAACCTGCCACAAGCGCTACTACAATTGCTTCGTATTTGGTATATTTTGTGTTTTCGGTATCTTGGATATTTTGGGCGTTTACTACAACGAAATAAATTATATATGCGACGTTTTGTGCTCTGTCTATTAAAAGGATGTCTGATCTATTGTGTTCTATGCTGTGCTCTGTATTTTTTCTATTATTGATTTATTTTTCTCGTAGAATGATGGTATTTCTCTGCAAAGTATTTGTGTATTATTTTACCAAAGTTACCATGTCTTGTTTTGTATTCTGAAGCAGCTAAATTCTTGCATCCGGTTAGTATGTGAGTTATTGTCTCATTTGGCGTTTTACACTTCCGGCATCTATCATCTATATTTGGCTCTTGGAGTATGTGTTTTCTGTAGTTTTTGGTGAGGGTTACACCATCATGCATTGCCATCATATAGCCTTCTGTTTCGGCAAATAGCCTCCCTGCTCTGAGCCATGCGTGCGGCGCAATTTCATCGACATTCGACATATCAACCTAAGATGGATATTTTCCATGGAGAGCTTTTAATTTCCAGTTTTCTATTAATTGTTAGTTGGATAGTACGGGTATCTTGTTTATGGTAAAAGTATTCTCGGATATGCTGTATTTGTTTATTATGGAGTTTGGTAATAGGTGATGCCTCTTTCTGACCGCGGTATTGTCATACGTATAGATGATGCTTTTGGATGATGAAATTGATATTTAGTTATCGTTGTTCGGATTTTAATTTCCAGGTTTGTAAGATCAGTATTTGACCAGTGTAAGACTTGGAAAGTGTATGTCAGTATATATATATTTTCCCTTGGCTCCTAAGTGGAGCATAGGGCCTCAATAAAGAAATTATAACTTCTTTTATCTAGAGCTAGGAATTTAATTGCGCTCCATGAATGGCCTGCTTTTTTCGCTTCTGCTTCAACTTGCCGTCTCCAAGTATTGGCTGGTCTCCCACGCCTGCGGCTGCCTTGGGGGTTCCAATCCAGCGCTGTTCTCGTTATGTCACCGTGGGGTTTCCGCAATGTGTGGCCGATCCATTTCCACTTACGACATTGGATTTCGATGTGGATTGGTGTTTGTTTGGTCATATTCCAGAGTTCAGTGTTGCTTATGACCTGGGGCCAAAATACACGTATAATTCTACGTAGACAGCGATTAAGAAAAGATTGCAGCGACTGTAGTACACCCGCCGAGATATTCCATGTTTCGCACCCATACAGAACTACAGACTTCACATTGGCGTTAAATATCTTAAGTTTCGTATGCCTGGATATGTAAGACGCTCTCCATACCTTGTCTAGCATGCCAAATGCAGCACTACCCTTCGATATACTGTTGCGTATGTCAACTGATGACCCGCCAGTTTTGGAAATAATACTCCCAAGATAACAGAATTCGTCTACATCTTCCAAAGGTACGCCAACAATCTGAAGAGCTTGTGTTTCGGTGGTATTGATTCGCATAACTTTGGTCTTCGCGATATTGATTTTAAGTCCTGTTTGTGCTACAGCGTCACTTACCGCTTGCAATTTTGCTAATATGTGCGAAAATTTATGCGCCAGCAGACAAATATCGTCAGCATAGTCTAGATCTTCCAGGTTGCCGCCCATACTCCAGGAGATGCCTCCGTTAACTGCACAAGCTTGCCGCATAACTAAGTCCAATACTAGGTTGAACAACATTGGAGATAGTACGCAGCCCTGCCTCACTCCGGCTTGCACCTTGATTCCATTGCTTGAAGCATTTTCGTGTTTAAGAGTATCGAAAGCTTTCTCGAAGTCGATAAAACACATGTAGAGGGGTGTCCGCCACTCTACTGACTGTTCCACGATTACTCTCAGGGTGTTTACATGATGTACGCACGAGCACCGTGGGCGAAAGCCGGCTTGCTCTTTGCGTAATCCCTGCAACAGTGAATTGGATAGCCTTCTGTGAATTATGTGTGCTACGACTTTGCTTATCATGCTTAACAGCGTGATACCTCTCCAATTTTTACACTCGGATAAATTACCTTTCTTCGGGAGAAGAATGATGGTACCTTCTTTCAACTCGGATGGTATTTTTTCTGAGCTTCAAATGTTTTTTAATAGGGGCATCAGGATACGAGCACTAAGCTTGGGGTCAGCTTTTAGTAACTCCGCATTGATGTTGTCAGGCCCAGGAGCTTTGTTATTTTTTAGTGTCTTGATCGCGCTTATTATCTCAAACTCATCCGGGCATGTGGTGGGGATATCGCGTCTAACTATGTGACGTTGGCAGCTACAGTATGTCAGTATAGGTATCGCAAAACTTGACTGTCTTTGATACGTTTTTCTCATAGATATTTGTTTTGGCTACTTCATGAAGTCGGTTGCTAAATATATTTGTTAAATAGTTTTTTAATATTGTGTGGTTTATTCCTTTAGATTGCATGATTCCTAAATATTTGTATGTTTCTTGTGGTTGTAATGCTATTATAGTTTCGTTGGCGTTGAAATTCGTTGAGTTTGCGTATAACTTTAGGTCATCGACGTAGAATAGGTGTGAAATTGATTGTTCTATGTTATCTGTTTTTAGTTTGTACGATATGTTGCTTTTATTAAGGAGTGTAAATATGGTTTTTCATTACTGTTGAATTTATTATTATCTATTTTTCTGTCGTTGCTTTTTTGTATTTACGTAGTCTATTGGTCTATTGTTGTGTTTTGTGTGTCGTATTTTGAATGTGTTTCGTATATTGTTTATTTTGTTTTTTAATCTTTTAGATGTTTGGCCTCGCTGAAATTCTGATATTTGCGATAGGTGTTTTCGATAGTTATCTATTTTACTTTAAATACGTATTTGCTATTTTTCTCTTGGTTTGGTTCTTGGTCGGCTGTTACTACTTTTGTGTCCTATAAGTTTTCCACCATTGCATTTCGTTCGATGCCGTCGTACATTGTTTTTATAGATTCGAATTCTTTATGCAGATTCTGATTTTTAGTATTTGAGGGTATTAATGTGTGTTGTATTGTTAAAGTATTCTGTGTGATGTGATTCGGTTGACCTATGGTGTGGCTGTCTATTCTATTAGTGTTATTGTTGATATCAAGTAGTGCATTCGTATGATTTGTAGTTATATTGGATATTTCTGTGCTGTTTAAGGATAATAATTGAATGAATTGTTGATTTTGTTCTAAAGCGTGATCCATTTCGAGGTTCCCTACTTTTTTAAAGAAAAATACAAAAAAAATTCAAATTGAATGGGGAATGTTTATTATCATTTGAAAGAACATTCTTTGGCATTTATTTTTTGAAGATTATGTCTTTCAAATGTTGGCCGCGGCTACGTCTCAGATGGTCCATTCGTTGAGTCCAATTTTCGATGACTCGTTCGAGCATTTCGATTGGTAGCTGGCGAATGACACGCGTGATGTTTTGCTCCAAGGCCTGAATCGAAGCGGGTTTGTCCGCATAAACTTTAGACTACATATCCCCACAGGAAAAAGTCTAACGGTGTGATATCACAAGATCTTGGTGGCCAATCGACCGGCCCAAAACGTGAAATAATCTGCTCACCGAAATGTTCTTTCAATAAATCCATTGATTGATGCGATGTGTGGGAAATGGGCCCGTCTTGTTGGAACCAAATATCGCCGAGATCACGAGCTTCAATTTCAGGCATCAAATAGTCGGATATCATGGCACGATAACGGTCGCCATTGACGGTTACGTTCTCACCGGCATCATTTTTGAAGAAATATGGACCGATGATTCCACCGGCCCACAAACCACACCAAACCGTTGTGTTTTCTGGATGAAGGGACAGCTGTTGAATCTCTTCAGGTTGCTCTTCGTCCCAAATGAGGCAATTTTGCTTGTTTACATTCCCATTGAGTCAGAAATGGGCCTCATCGCTGAACAAAATTTGGCTCGAAAACGTCGGATCTTCTTGGAACTTTTCAAGAGCCCATAGAGCGAAGCTATGTCGCTTGGGAAGGTCGGGCGGCTTCAGTTCTTGCACAAGCTGTATTTTGTACACTTTTAATTTAAGATCTCGACGTAAAACGTGCCAAGTCGTTCCATATGTCAGTTCGAGTTGCTGCGAACGGCGCCGAATCGACTCTCCACGGTCTTGGTGTACACTCTCAGCTACGGCCGCTATATTTTCCTCACTGCGTTCTGGACGTGGTCTATTCGGTCTAATATTATCCAATAATGAATGCTGGTTCTCAAGATGGGTGATGGTGTTGCGAATAGTACGCTCAGTAGGCCGATTATATTGACCATAAGTTGAGCGAAGTGCACGGAACACATTCCTCACAGAAATTGAATTTTCGTAACAAAGTTGAACGATTTGTAAACGTTGTTCAGGAGTAAGTCTTTCCATGATGAAATGCTAAACAATACTAAACAAAAACAACATGACAGCACATGACTCACACGTGATCTGTCAAAAAAAGGCTATTGAAAAAAGTATGTCTACTTGGATCAACCAATATTTGTAATTGTTGTTGAACTTGTTGTTTAATTTGTTCGATTACTGAATCTAGCAATAGTTTTTTTCGAATAATCTGCGCTCTGTTGCGAGCCACAATATGAAATATGCACATATGCCTATTTTGCCTTGCGACCTATTTCCCGAAATTGTGAACTACATATTTGTCCAACATTGCTCGGAGTTGTGATATACACAATCCATACTAATATTACTTATAATTGTGGAATGCCAGAACATTGAGCCAACTGAGTTGCAGTTGGGTGTGAAAATGCTGACAAAGCACTTTCCCACACAATTCGTAGTTCTGCACTTTCGTAAGCATACCTGTGCAAGCATACATGATAACTAAAATCAAGCGGACTACTCATGTGTGTGGATATCAAAAAGTTGCTTTCTCACGTAGTATATACACACATGGGGAGTACATCGATCGTGTACATAAACACATACATACATACATACAAGTATTGTGAATGTTATTGTATGTTGTATGTTGGTATGTGGGTAGATTGATATGTGGCTAGTGTTAGAAAAATGGTATATAAGCTGCCAGCTTACCGAAGGCAGTCGCTTTTCAGTTGTGAGTCTTGCACCGAAGTGCTAGCGTTTAAGAATTGTGAAATACTGCGATCCCTACGAGGCCCTCCAGTATTAGTGTACGAGTGTAAGAAATTGTAAATACTGCGATCCTTACGAGGCCCTTCAGTATTAGTGTAAAAGTGCAAAATCAAAAGTAACACCAGCAATAAAGCGAATACCCAAAACCCCAAGTATCATTGATAAAGTATAATTGTTTTATTTCAGCTTAGGTTTAGGTGCTAATCTTGTGCGCCACATCCGTGAGTTTAGCCGTTAGGTACTTAGTGAGTGTTGTGGAAAAATAGTATGCAACATTTTGCCGCAGCCGGTATGGTACTGCGAAATATCTTGCATATACAAGGTGTTTTAGTTCAACGTTCAACGCAGTATAGGACCTAATTATAGTGTGTGTATGACCAAAATCAAATGGACTCGGTAAGCAACACATCATCATGGAAAGGTACTACATCCAAAAAAGGAATTTGACGCCACGTTATCCGAGCTAAACGATCTATTGAAAAGGCAGGCTGAAGCTGCCTTAAAACAAAAAGACGACTTAGAGGCAGCAGAGATACAAATTAGGGCTCTGCGAACTCAGATCGCAAAACAGAGATCCAACGCGGAAGAGCTAGAAGTAGAGATTACTAAGACTCTTAATAGAAATAAGGAATTAGAAGATTTAGTGAAAGAAAAGGGCATTTCAGAAGAATTTATAGAGAAAAGCCTTAGAACCTCTGTTGACTCTGAGCAGCTAAGTGCACTCCAGGCAAAAGAAAGGAATCTCGAAAGAGAACGCTGCCTAACACAGGAGACACCCCTCCGTAGCCGTACACAGTACGAAAAACATAACCAGATTTACAATTAAATCTAAAAATGCGTATTGACGAAATTCACAGACCGTCAGAAGAATAGTCTCAGTACTCACTGGAGAGGAGTCTAAAGATTTGAGGACCGAAGTACACCAGTTCATTTCTGGGTGCGAATTAGCAAGAAAATCCATAAAAACCCGACGCGTTGGAAAATTTGGTAGCTTGTATAAAACAGCGACTTGATGATGCTTTTAACTTAGTGCTAAGTAAGAAGTTCGCTAATATAGAGGGGTATGCGAGCACATCTTTTATATCAGGCCTTCAAGACCCATTGTTAAAAACTCATATGCTAGGTGCTAGGGCACGTTAGACGAATTAGTAGAGGAGGCCGTAAACACGGGTATTCTGCTCGAATAAGGACAACGATTCAATTCATTTAATATGGGCGTACTATATTCAAACGATGTTCACCAGACTGAGGCCAGTAATACAGTGGCATTTCACCAGAATAGAAATGACAAGATGCCACTCGGAATGAACAAATACCAAAATAATAACGTAAGACCCCAAAATAGCCAAAGGAAAGTTCCTACCTGCTCCTTCTGCGACAAAAAGGGGCACACCAGAAACGTCTGTTTTAAGAGAAAAAGCATGCCCTATTGCATAAAGTGTAAAAAATACGGACATGAGTTCAATTTGTCATGCACACCTTTTAGCAACAACAGGTCATAAGGAAAAGGCAATCAAACACCTGCACCTAGTAAGGGAGGTCAAGAAAGCAAAGGTCCTAATAAATTCGGAGACCAAATGTTTTTTCTGTAAGAAGCCGGGACACAGGATCGCCAACTGTTATAAACGCAAAGAATGGGAAAAACCCCAGGGAAACTACGGGGGCCCAGGTACGGCCAATAAACCAGGAACTCCAAAATTTTGCTAAAAGTACGCCAGTTGAAATGGAAGGTGTCAGTCATGCGTGCTTAGAGATTGTTGACACACCCTGCAAGTTAGATAGCAAGATGACGGAAGTTGGTAGTCAAGCGTCCAGGAGGATTGTTGAACCATCTTTCCCATCCAGTAATAACAAACATGGCTACTGTTTGGGAGTCTCTGATTTAGATGATGTGTTCATTGAGTTTCCGTGTGAGGAATCAAAAAATGGAAAACTCATTTTACTTGTATACTCTGGGGCAGATACCATTTTAATAAAGTCATCAGTAATTAATGAATCTGTTAGCAAGAAGCGACATTTAAGGAAAAATCTTAGTGGTGCATTCGGAGGATTTGTCACCACGTTAGGGTAAATAGCAGTCCAACACGAGAGGACTAAAGATTTAATTTTAGAACTACACTTAATCTCTGAAGAGAGAGGGATACCTGCTGATGGTATCCTAGGTAGAGACAATTTATGGAACCGATCGGTTGTCAATACTATGAAAAAGAAGCTGATTTTCTTCGGTGAACGAAAACAGCATTTGATGACTTTACCTCACAAATCGTTGAACGAATACGTGAATAGAATACTACATACCAGTGAGGTTGTAGTACCTGGGAGAACTATGAAGGTAGTCCTTATTAAAGTAAATCCAAATTTCGAAACAATTATAATAGAGAAACAGAAAGTATCTCCTGGAATATATTTAGGGAAGACATTGGACAGGGTAACGGACAACACAGTTTATGTCCCAATTCTCAATACGAATATAGATTCATATATTGTAAATAATAAGCTTAAAATTAATTTAATTAAATTTAATCATTTAGAACACGAAGAATACAACATAGCTCATAAAATAAATAACATTAAGGAAACTGATAGCCAAAAAAGGGTTACCAAAATATTAGAAACAATTAAGCTAGACGAAAACTTCAACATTGAGAAAAAAAATTCCATAGATGGAATACTTAAGTCATCCACGATTAATTTTTCTTGGAAGGTGACAAACTGTCTTACACCACAGGTATAAAACACATAATACCAATAAAAGCAGACCAGGCGCCAATCAACCAAAGACAGTACAAGCTACCAGAATCGCATAAGGAAGATATCAATAAGCAAGTAAACAAAATGTTGGCGGACGACATAATTATTCCCAACTCATTGCACTGGAATTCTCCCATAATTTTGGTGCCAAAGAAAGGGGAAGAAGATGGTATAAGGAAATGGAGGTAGTAGATTTTAGGAAATTAAATGACGCCACTATTAAACAAGTTTTTCCCATTCTCCGCATCGATGAAATATTAGACCAGTTAGGTCATTGTAGATATTTCACTACACTTGATTTGGCCAGTGGGTATCATCAAGTGTTATTGAAAGAATCAGACAGAGAAAAAACAGCTTTTAGTACAGGTGTTGGGCCCTATAAATTTAACAGAATGTTTTTCGGCTTAACAGGAGCCCCTGCCACCATCCAAAGACTAATGAAGCATGTACTAAGAGGACTCAAGGTATAGATTGTTTTGTCTACTTCGATGACATCGTCGTATATGGTCGGAACTTGTTACAATATGAATCGCGTTTTCGAAGGGTATTTGGACTTTTACGTTAACATAACTAGAAGCTGAATACAGAAAACTGCCAGTTTCTACGAAAAGAGATAATTTACCTAGGCCATAAATGCACTGACGAAGGAGCGTTACCAGATCCGGGTAAGGTGGAATGTGCTAAAAATATTCCTGTGCCAAAAAATAAAAAAGATGTTCAGGCATTTCTAGGTTTAGTAAATTATTACCGAAAATTTGTTGAGAATATGGCTAGTATGGCACTGCCTATCAACAAATTACTCAGGAAAGACAGGAAATTTGATTGGACAGAAAAATGTCAGAAAGCTTCTGAAGATTTGAAGCAAGCAATTTGCTCTCCGCCAATTTTAGCCTATCCAGATTTTTCTAAACATTTTGTGTTAACAACAGATGCCAGCAACGAGGCTGTAGGTGCAATTCATAAGGTGAAATTGGAAAAGATAGACCAATAGCCTTTGCGAGCAGACGCTCAGTGATGCTGAAAAAAGGTATTCCACCATCGAAAAGGAATTCCTAGCCATCGTGTGGGCTGTGAAGAATCCTCGAACTTATCGACTCGGTAGACCATTCAAGATCTACATCGACCACCAGTCACTACGAGGAATTGCAAACCTAAAGGATCAGACATCACGTTTAACACGTTTCAGGCACAAATTATCTGAATTTGATTTTGAAATAATTTATAAACCAGGCAAAAGGAACTTGAACGCGGATGCGCTCAGCAGAGTCTATAACCGAATCAGGAGTCAACTATGGTTGTGACTCGTTAAAACTTGATGAATGCAGAAAATCAGGAGCACGAGAATGCGAAACTTCTCACTGATGAGAAGGATATATCGACGATACATCCTTCGCATGATTCACCTTTAGGAGGGCATCAGGGTGCTTTGAAAACTTATTTCAGGATTAGAATACAGTACAGGTGGAAAGGTATGCGAAACCAGATTAAAGAGTATGTTAAAAATTGTAAAAAATGTTAAATCAAAAAAAGTTCAAGGCTTATCAAAATGCCAATGACATTGACCGACACGCCTTCAAGACCATTTAAATAGGTTTATATGGACATGGTGGGAATTCTCCCAGAAACCACATCGGGAAATAAGTACATTCTTACTTTTCAAGATGATTTTTCAAAATTTTTCATTTGTGTACCTATTCCTGATGCAGAATCTAGCACAGTAGCAAAAGCTTTTTACAACGAAGTTATTACACGCGACAACATACCAAAAATTTTTGTCATAGATAATGGTACAAATTTTACATCAAAATTGTTCTCAGATACATGCAAGATGCTAGGTGTTAAAAAATTACATATAACGCCATATCACCCACAAGCAAACGGTTCTCTAGAAAGAAGTCATAGACCCTTAGCGGAATATCTTAGGAGTTTCGTTAAAGAAGATGGTTCAAATTGGGATCAGTGGTTGGCGTCAACAATGCATGTTCATAACAATACAGTACATACTACCACCAAACGAACAGCTTTCAGCATACTATACGGCTTTAACACCGACATGCCAACAAATCTGAAAACCAAAAGAACACCATTGTACAACGCAGAAGACGAAAATATGTTATTAAAATATCAAATACAGAGGTCCCATGAACTAATTAAAGAAAATCAGGAAGAGGCAAAGGAAAGCGCCAAGAGACAGTACGACAAGAACATACACCCGATAAGTTTTAGAGTAGGAGAAAAGTTTTTAGTTCCATTTGGACTGGACCCTACGAAATAGTAAACATAAACAGTCCCATAACAACGACTATACAAATCGGACAAAAATGGAAAAAGTACCACAACAATTTAATAAAATCTTTCCACCAAAATTTGATTAATATTAAATTCGATGATCCTAAAATAACATAATACCGAGTATGCATAAAAGCATGAGAACGAAATGTTCAAAACAAAGATACACGAGAATCAAATTTTCAGACTATACAAAATACATAATTCTTTTTTTTTTTCTCCTTTTAAACTCCTAATTGGAGCATAGGGCCTCCACAAGGCTTCGCCATCGCACACGGTTTTGGGCAGTTGATCTAGCGCCTTCCCATGAGATGCCGGCTGCAGCTAGCTCACCCAGTATTGATCGTCTCCAGGTGTTTCTTGGTCGTCCGCGGCCTCTGCTCCCTTGCGGGTTCCACTCAAGCGACATTCGCGTGATGCTATCTGGCTGCTTTCTTAGCGTGTGGCCAATCCAGCGCCACTTTCTACGCTTAATCTGGATCAGTATGGGCTCTTCGCTCGTCAGACGCCATAGTGCCTCGTTTTCGTGCGTCTGGATATTTGGGAATTTGCCCATACTGATTTTAGCCGGCCAAATGCTGTCTTTGCTTTGCTTAGCCTGCAGTTAGCATCCTCCTCAGCTCCCCCGTCTGTTGCTATCGTGCAGCCGAGGTAGCAGAAACTTTCGACGAATTAAATCGCACAGCCGTCAATCATTATATGGCTTCTATTGGAATGATTGATTCTCATAGCTTTGGTCTTCGCAATATTTATCTCTAATCCGACGGTGCGTGCCAGTGCGACTAAACTGTTCGCCTTCGCTTGCATATCTGAGAATTTGTGCGAGAGGAGACAAATGTCTCTGCAAAGTCCAAGTCCTCAAGCTGCCGCGCGAGATTCCACACAATGCCAGTTCTCTTGTGCTGAGTGAGGCTGCTCATGTCGTCATTCAGAATAATGGCGAAGAGAAGCGGGGAGAGAGGGCAGCCCTGCCGTACTCCAGCGTTGGTCGTGAATGAATCACTGATGTTACCATTGTGTAGAACCGCCAACTCAGAGTTCTCGTAAAGTGCCATTATGAGGCGAATCAGCTTCAGGGGGACACCTTTTCTACTCAAAGCCATCCAGATGGAATTACGCCTAAGTGTGTCGAATGCCTTCTTGAAGTCGACGAACAGCATGTATAGTGGGGAGCGCCATTCAATCGATTGCTCGACGATGATACGAAGTGTGTTAGTCAACGCAGCTACGTTTCGGGCGAAATCCAGCCTGTTCGTCCCTTAAAGCATTCTCAACGCACTGGAGTCTATTCTGTATAAGTGATGCCAGAATTTTGTTGATGGAATTGAGCAAGGTTATTCCTCTCCAGTTGCCACAGTCGCGCAGATCACCTTTTTTCGGAAGTTTAACGATGATGCCCTTCGTCCAAGAGGGAGGTAGCTTTTCGCTGTCCCAAACAGCAGCTATGTGAGGATGCAGAATTTCAGCTGATGTTTGTGGGTCGGCTGTCAGCAATTCTGGCTAAATGCCGTCGATGCCCGCTGCTTTGTTAAGTTTAAGCTTCTTTATACCTATTACAAAAACACAAAAAAAAAATAATAATAAAATTAATATTAATACTTTGACCATATTAAACAAAATGCATAACAATGCATCACCTGTACAATAACGTGAGAACGACACCAAAAATAATAAAGTATATAAATATTCAAGAATCAAATTACAGACAAAATGCACATAACACAAGCAAATGCACAACTATGCAAATTTTGTTTTGGGCATGGAAGTATAAAAATCCTAATCATGATAATTAAAATAATTCCAACATATAAGAATATTTATTAAAATAAACCATTTCTAGATGCAAGAAAAAATAATAATAAACCATCATGAATCAAATGGCGTTCTATAATATGCTGAACATAGATGTATGGAAATAAATTTAATCAACTGATAATTACAGGAATGGTATGAGAATTACATTTATTTATTTATTCTTTCTACTTTCCTTCCCTTTATTACTTCATTTTTGACAACAATAAAATAAAATATTGAAATATTCAGAAATACTTAAAATTTCTACTTTAATATCCTACAAGAATATAGGGTCCATCAAGAAATATAGGTACCCTAAAGAAATAGCTGAAGTCGAAATTGGAAAGTACTAGACTGTGGATAAAGTGCAGCATCAACGCTGGAACACCAAACAAAGCATATATATACAGTTTTTCGAAGGGATTAAGACAAATAGAAAGAGACAATAAGGGTCATAGCAAAGAAGAACTAAAATATTTAGATATGAAACACAAGAAGTTATGGAGTTAATGTGCAAATTTAAAATATTTTGCAAATTAGAAAAACGTAGGCGCAGTGTTCATGCGTATAAAGATATCTGTTGCAATTCATCGCGTTGAATTGTAATTCGGTGTGTGGATACTCATGCGCACTGGGCGGGATAAGTATAGAGAATGCATCCAAATATAATACAATATCTTAAGGAAAATTACAACTAGAGGGTTAGAAAAATACAGTAAATACAGTAGAGTAAGTGTTGTTACGGGGAGTGATTGCCGGTGGGCTGCACGCTGGCTGCGCCTTGCCAGGTAATGATGAGGTTGCTGCTATTAACGAGATGCTGTTGTTGGTATTGCTGCGGTCACCACAAAATCACAGAACACACCACTTTTTTGTTTTAGGTTAAAATTTACTTTGTCACTTTTTAAGTTTAGTTTGAACGTCTATTTTTATTTTCTATTATTTATTTAGTTTATAATTTTGGTTCTATGATTTACTTATTATTTTTACTTAGACTGTTTATTTTATATATGGAGAGAGGGATAAACGTGCACTGCTCTGTGTGTTAAGATCCAAAAAAAGAATGAACATAGCGACAGATAATAAAAGATATTACACTCTGAAAGAAAATAAAGAAAAGGCAAAGGCAAAGAGAGAGAGAGTAAGAAAGCAAATGCAATAAAAAAAGGAGAGAGTGGTAGCAAAGAAATATAATACAATACACAGGCAGTGCTGCGCCTTCACTCTGGCGTAGACATTCCGCCCCCCTTGCAGGAATACTGCAAAGGAGACGCAAAATCCACACCATAGAGCGAAAAAAATATTAAACAAAATTTAACGCTTAAAAAAAATAATGGGAAATAATGAGAAACTAAATCTAACATAAATTTCAATTAAATAAAACTTAATTAAACTAATTTAGAAAAAAGGGAAGAGAGAGAATAAATTGCGAAACAAATTAAAAAGTAAAAATTGTAAATATAGGAATGAAATTCAAAATCCTTAAAAATAACTTAAAGCAATAGTATAACTTAAGAATTAAGAGTTGAGCGGGATGAAAAAAGTCCGTCGATGGACTTGAGCCGAACAAGCTTGGTGGTTCAAAATAAACAAATACGGCATGACATCCGGAACAGAACAATACTTCGAAGAAGTTTCACGTCCGACATATTCTTCAATGCGTACTGAATATGCTGTGAAATTGCAATACCTCGCGACTCAACAAATTGTGATGGAACGTTGGAAATATCACATAATTTTAGTTAGTTTGTAAGATTTGATTACTTATTGTTAGTTTCTAAGTAATTTAGAAAGATCCAATAAAAAAAGCTTGTTAAAAAAAAATGCGTACTGTAAGTAGAGAAGCATTAGCGATATCCAACAAAAAATAAAAAACATTTTGGGAGGGATAATGTTGAATATTGTGAAACGTTAACTGATGAACTTTTGTAGTTGATGTAAGTTCTTTTGGATAAACGCGAAAATATATTCGTGTTTGAATCGAAACAAGATATTCTTGTTAAGTTTGATCGTAATAATTGATATTTGATCCATGCTGTAACGGAAGTGTGCTAAACGGCCTGCAGACTTTTTCTTGTATAGTTCCTTCCATATTACGTAATACGATAACACTCAAGAGGAACTCGAGAGAGTGTTTTTGGAACGGGAATATGGATTATCCGAATTGTTACCTCCTTAACAATGGTGTGTCCATCGTTGATAGAAAGATCGGTAGGGAATTTAAACTTTATCCATGGTCGTAGATCAGATGTGAGAGAAAGGTAAAACAACGTAGCTAAGAAACCTGCTGCAAAAAGCAAAATTGAATCGAATCGCTCACTAATGCAGGATGTGGTGAATCAGGAAGGTCTACTTTCTTGCACACATAATGTATATATTGTGCACTCTTGGCTCGTAAAGCATAAAGTGGATGAAAGCGGTATCCAAATTGCTTGTCGCCGTTAAAATGCATAAAAATGCCGTTGAATTTGCATAAAGTGTGAGATGTGTAGACCATTGTCCAAATCAAGGAGGATAATTTGTGAAATACAGAAAATATATATTGGAAATATAAATTTTCTGTGCATACGATATCGTGCGATGAGCTCTCCATTATCGTATTCATTTTTCGAATTGTGAATTCATTTGAATCACCGATGAAACTGTACTTGACATTTAGTCAATGACCCTCAGCTTTCATTGTATTTGCTGCATGATCGTCTAGTCATAGAACAATTAGCATGTAAGTCAACGTAGTTGACGAACGTAAACTTAAAGACAATCATATTAAATGGGCTTCGATGTCACACTACGATATAGCTTCGAGTGAAAGGTATTTTTGTAGTGTATGTTATGTGGTAGTGAAGAATTTAAGTGGCGAAACCGATGAATAGCTCCAGCTGGAATAAAGCGCTGCTGTAAGCGATCCTTTATTCGGAAATAGCACTTTCTCACATACAGTATGTAGACATTTTCCACTTTTGTCTCGTAAAGCACAAAAGTGGAAAAAACAAAGGGTGAGAGTTAAGTAGAAGTTAAACTCTCGAATATTTCCATAGAATGTGAAGTATAAAATATAGGCCAATCTTCGTATCGAGGAAAATTAGAGATAGGCCACAAATATATTGGGAATATAAATTGTCTCTACGTATGATGTAGTGCGATGCACTGACTTTTTCGTATTTTATGTATCGAATTTTTACATAATAGTGATCTTCCAATCTTCTTCCAATAAGATATAAACAACATCTTTCTAAACATAGGTAGAATATGAGAATCTGAGTTCTACGACAGCATTTAGTGTAATGGTAAGTCAACGTAGTTAACAAACCGAATATGTAAGTATGGGCTTCAAATTGAGGCATGATTATATACACTAAGTTTAAGCGGTAAATTTGTGATGTAACTTTTCCAGCGAATGAGATTTAAAGAGTGAGACCATCCTCAAAATCCATAATACCATGAGAGTCCCATTAGTAATGAATTGATACACTCAACTGTGGTGACTCTCGAAGTCCAATCACGTAGAGTATGGAGAAATTGGATAATCTCGGCTCGTAGAGCACGAACGATGAACAAATGTAATGTCCGATTGGCAAGATTGCTCATACTGATAATTCCAAAAGAGACAATCTTATGATTGACTGGATTCTTAAAAAATTCAGCAAGCAGTGTGAGTTTAACACCTGGGACCATTCATACGCATAGAAATTATTCATTCATTGATGTTTCGTAGAAATCGATCAATTGAATTGTTCAGCTAGGATGAACTGAACGGATGAGAGTGATGCGTATGACGGTCAGATCCGAAGAATTTGACAAAACGGTGCCAGTTCACACTTTCGTGGCTCCAGTCAGTATGACTGGGCTATATTGTCCCGTTAAAACGTTCGAAACAACAATTTTTGGGGCCCGGTAATGAGCGAGACTGAATTTCTTGGCATGCTTTTAAGCTTTGTATCGTTTAACGAATGATGTCTTTCCGTGAAGTGCTGATTAGACAATGTCATTGCTCGAAATGACGATCGAGTTGTAAGCATCTCTGACGGGAGTTGCATCCTTATTGTACACGATCTGTGAGGTCGCAATTTCTTTTTCGGAGAAAAAGTTGAATATTTTAGGGCATTACATCCCATTTTTGTGTTATGCCTCATTCCGTGCATCAGGGAATGGCGCCGTTTTCCACAAAAACGGCAAGAAAAACGGCTGTGGCACTCTGCAAGAGTATGCGAAGTTGCGAAGCAGTTCACGTAAATACAGAATTTGTTTACAATGGAAATTTTCTCTTTCACTGTAGGTGAAGAGAATTTTTCACATTGTCGGAGAGAGTGCATGCTCCTACATAGCGGGCAGCATGCATGCGTAACAGTAACATTTGACACCTTTTTATTTGTACGGCTTAAGATGAAGTTCTCACATTTTGGGTACTTCCGACTGTCAGGAGAAGACAGTCGCAAATTGACACCGGCTTATTTTATTGCAGAATGATGAAATCCTTCTACGAACTGTCGGATTTATGGGAAGGTGGGTTGTCGTGATGGACGTGGTATGCTGTTTCTCGTTGGAAACAGCTTGTCGCTGAGAATCAGACGACTGGCGAGACACTTTAACTGATGTCGCTGTTGGGGTTGCTACGGTAACTGATTCAGGAAGAGTACTGCACGGATTTTCTAGTCTATGCAGCAACGAATGATGCCGTTTTCTACATGCGGAGCATGAGAATTGGCTAGTGCAGCTGTTGTAGTCGTGGGAGTTTGCAAAACAGTTAGTGCACAATTTGTGCTTTCTGACTACATTGTAACGTTCACCTACTGATATTTTAACAAATTCGGGGCAACCACGTAGTGGATGCGATTTACGGCATAGCGGACAAGTAGGTTGAGTAATTGTCGAGTGAAATGTATTCACATTTCGAGAATTTACTGGAGGAGAACCATGCCGCTTGAAATTTTCGGATCGGCCGAGTTGTCGATTCTGTAACTGGTTGGTTTGCGGATTACTTGGTTGGCTGAGTTGCTGACTCTGTGGCTGTCTAGATTGCTGGGAACCACATTGAATATCCAACACCGACTCCAATGTCTGAAACCGTCCTGTCAGAAAAGCATCAAAGTCACTCCAGTTTGGGATTTTCCGTTTGTCCTTTATAGATTGCTCCCACAGACACAGGGTGATATCGGGGAGTTTTGTGGAATACAAATAAACAATAATTGCATCCCAATAACTTGTGTCAACGTTCAACAACCTCAAGTTTGTAATGCAATCATTAATCGTACGCTGTAAGCGCTTTATGTGAGAACCGGTTTCATGCATAATTGGTTGCAAATTGAAAAGTGTTTTCAATTGAATGTTACGAGTATTCTCATACCGTTCCTCCAGATTCTGTCATGCTATTGAGAAGCCATTGTTAGTCAACGCAGTTGACTTAATTATACTATGTGCTTCTCCACGGGTTTTTTGCAATAAGTGGTACAATTTCTCATCGCAAGTCAACTCACTGGCTGTCATGTAGTTTGATCTGAGCGCTATGTGATGATGCCTTTATTTGTTAATGAGGGGTAGTCATATAGCTTGCTCTGCTTACTATGTGACGGCTCTTTCATTATTATTAATGGGGGCCCTCCATGTGGCGACCACCGGGCAACGTCTTCCTGGCACCCGCTGGGAGGCGGCTGAAGTGAGTGGCGAAAATCTCCTCTGAGGAATGAGTGGTATGATCAGGAGTGTCGCGACGCTACCGCAGAGAAAGACGCCGCCTACAGAAGAACCCTGCGTGCAGGCGCAACGCGAGCTCTTAAAGAGCTGTACAGAGAGAAAAGGAGTGCAGAGAGACTTCTTTTCAGGCGCAAGAAGAGGGAGTTGGAAAGACGCGAGTGTGAGGAGATAGAGATGTGTACCGACAAGAATGAGACTCGAAAATTCTTCGAAAATATCAAGCGCCTGAGTGGATGTTTAAATCCGGGAGCCTCTTCTTGTCGTGATGGAAATGGGAATCTGGTTACAGATGTCCAGAGTGTACTGAGCCTATGGAGGGAACACTTCTCCACGTTACTGAATGGCGATGCTACGAACAATTCCGCCAGTGGAGGAGATTCCTCGATAACCCCAATTACAGATGATGGTGTTGATGTTCCACCACCCGACTATGACGAGGTTGAAACGGCCATTTTAAGGCTGAAGAACAACAAAGCTGCAGGTGCTGATGGCCTGCCTGCCGAGTTGTTTAAGACCGGAGGCGATGAGCTGCTCACCCGCATGCACCAGCTCATAAGCAGAATATGGTCGGATGAAAGCATGCCTGATGATTGGAGGCTCAGTGTTCTCTGTCCTGTACATAAAAAAGGAGACCCCACAATTTGCGCCAACTACCGTGGAATAAGTCTCCTGAGCATCGCATACAAGGTTCTATCGAGCGTACTGTGTGAAAGGTTGAAGCCAATGCTCAGCAACCTGATTGGACCTTATCAGTGTGGCTTCAGACCTGGTAAATCCACCATAGACCAGATTTTCACACTGCGTCAAATTCTGGAGAAGACTCAAGAAAAACAGATCGACACACACCACCTATTTGTTGATTATAAAGCCGCTTTCGACAGTCCGGTAAGGGATTACCTCTACGCAACAATGTCTGAGTTCGGTATTCCTGCAAAGCTCATTCGACTTTGTAGAATGACACTGCATAACTCCCGTTGTGCAGTGAAAATTGGGAAGAACCTCTCCGCACCGTTTAATACCGAACGGGGTTTCAGACAAGGTGATTCGTTATCGTGCGACTTCTTCAATCTTATTATGGAGAAAATAATACGAGCTGCTGATCTACGACATAATGGCACTATCTTCAACAAAAGTGTCATGCTGTTAGCGTATGCCGACGATATTGACATAATCGGCATGAACACGCGAGCAGTCAGTGCAGCATTCTCAGAGTTGGAAAGAGAGTCGCGTCGGATGGGTCTCACGGTGAACGAGGGAAGACGAAGTATCTAGTGTCAACAAACAAAGAGTCCCGGCGTCTTGGACAGCACGTCACTGTTGACAACTACGCTTTTGAAGTAGTAAAGGCCTTTGTCTATCTTGGAACCAGCATTAACAGCAGTAATGACGTCAGCTTGGAGATCATGCGTAGGATAACTCTTGCTAAAAGGTGTTACTTTGGGCTCAGTAAGCAATTGAGAAGTCGAGCCTTCTCTCGAAGAACGAAAACTACACTCTACAAGTCTCTCATCATGCCTGTCCTAACATATGGCGCTGAAGCCTGGACAATTTCCACCACGGATGAGCGAATGCTTGCTGTACGAGCTGTATGCCGATATTGACATAGTAAAGCGCATCAAAATCCAGCGGCTGCGCTGTCTAGGTCATGTCGAGCGAATGGAAGAACACGCTCCAGCTAAGAAGGTGTTTTATTCGGAACCCGCTGGGGGACGACGCAGAAGAGGAAGACCAAACCTCCGGTGGAAAGACCAAGTACTGGAGAACCTGACGGCGCTTGGAATTTCTAACTGGCGCCAGCTAGCGAATAACAGAGATGGCTAGCGAAGCATGTTATTTTCGGCCTAAATCGATATTCGGTTGTTATGGCCGCATAAGTAAGTAAGTAAGTACAATTTCTCAACCGGGGATAATCGGGGAAAACTTGGCCACGAAACATAATCACCCGAAAAACATGAAGTGACACATGGATGAAGTTGTACAGCGGGAAACGAGCAGTTGTGAAAGGGACCCTCAGCAGGAGGAGTTGAAGTTGCGGGATTTTCCACCTCAGCTTCAAGCTCGTGTAACTGAGCGATGATGGCCGAGAGGCATTGGACATAAGCATTTTTGGACTTTTGATATGTCTCCTTGATTTTCACAAAATTATTTTTACCAACTTCGTCTCTTCCGATCGAAAAATATGCATCTCTACATTCATTCCATAGGGCTTGAAACTCCTTTGCTTGGGCTTCCAGAAAAAATCGGTCGTTGTGATTAGCAAAAACCGCCTGGAAATTTGTCTCAAAGTCGATGATTTCCTCTGTGGCTGTCTTGAATAGCATTAAAGCTAACATTTTTATGCGTAATTCGTAGAATTACTAAAAATGCGACGCAAATATTGAGATATATGTGTATGTATATATAAAACTAATTCGTAGAACTACCAAAGAAAGTGTGAGACGAAGTATGTATAGAAATAAAGTTCAAGTAATTTGAAAAAAATCCAAAATTTTAAAGACGATAAAAGATTGCGAAGCAAATCTTCTGTACTTCGGTGCTCAAATTAGGAATTGGATATCCGGAAAAAATTATCTAGCAAATGTTCTCTCAGAGAGACGAATCCTTCCGTTGAGAGAGTGGCGTATATGATTGCACTTGCGCGCAGAGATGAGAGATGGAACAGTCGAGACTTCCAGCAATTTGTAGAAATACAATATAAATAAAAATGTAAAAGAAAAAGAATTTGAAAATTCGAATTCCAGTAATTCGTAAAATTACAGATTAATAATAGAGGGTAGAAGCAATTGGAAAATTGCTCTGTGCGGACTACAACATAACTCAAGAATGCCGTAAAAAACCGTTGAAAGCTGCTAAATCTACGTAATTCGTATAATTACAGCAGCAGGAAGAGGAAAAACCAATAATGATGATGAGTGAAAGCAAATTAGAAACGACTTCCTGATCGGATATCAAATGCTCATTACTTCTAAATGACGTAATCTGTATTCACACTAATGCTGCAACTAGCCACCGACGTAAAAACGTCGTGTTAACGAAAACTCACCACCGTATGACGGTGACGTAGACGTTGCTCGTAGCGGAGAGAATCAACAGCAATTAGATTTTTAACGTAAAAACGTGTCAGCTGATCGCTCTATATGTTTACAGAGTTACCAGCTTAGACTTTTATAAATGAAGAAAAAATTAACTAAAAAAGTTTAGTTTTTTTTTTAATTAATCAAAACTATCATCGTGTTTAGTTATTTATTAAAATATACTTCACGTATATTAATTTTTTTTTTAGTTTCTAACCTATATACTATGAAATTTGATCATGAAAATGGTAAGTGTGATTAAAAACATGCACGCACAGTGTTACATGGCAACATTGTTATGTATGTATATAAGAAAGAACAGTCGATTTCTCCGTCGCTGCTACGGGCATAACTTTTGACAAATTTTTGCTCTTACGTACGGACGGTACGTACGTACGCTACGTCGGTGGCTAGTTGCAGCATAAGCCGATAGAAAAATTGGCAGGATGCCCGCGTATCAAAACGTATAGAAATTGATAATTTCAAATTATAACAATTCAGTTAGTAGTAGGCACAATATCGGTTTGTCCCAACTCGAAGGAGTTGAATGATAATAACACGCACAACTCAAAGTAAATGTAATTATAATTATGTTATTTAAGTATTTAAATTTAATCATCCACAATTACTCGCAATGATCCACTTATGATAACGTAAGGATTTATTTAGTATACCGTGATGATTTATGTAATAAATCACGAAAATCAATTGAAGCACTCTAAAGTTCTATGTTATGTATGTGAAGTTAATGTAATTGAACAAACACAATACAAGAGGTGTGATGTGTATGTGTGTGCAATCCAATATTCCAATCATTGGCGATCAGAATTATGAAAATAATTGTTGTAAATATTGAGACTGATGCTGCAACTAGCCACCGACGTAGCGTACGTACGTACCGCCCGTACGTAAGAACATACAAAATTGCATTGATTTTCTCCGCTCCGAGCAACGGCTACGTCACCGTCATACGGTGGTGAGTTTTCGTTAACACGACATTCCCATAAGATAGGTCGTGTCAGCTGACACGTTCTACGTTTTTACGTCGGTGGCTAGTTGCAGCATGAGAAGCAGCGAATTGAGAAACTTACAAATGTGTGTTTGTTGTTACTTGCTATGAAGAAGTAAAATAGCAATTTAATACGATTTTTGTAGGTAGATCTTATATGATATTATTGTTGTAGCTTACGTAGATAAGCAAAACAAACAAAAAGAAAATAGGAGATGGTATTGTTGTTTATAAACAGATGCTACTAAGTATATGTGCCGAAATACATTGCTTTACTTGTTCTTGCCTACCGATGGTTAAGCAAGCCGAAGTAAATGTAAATAAATATTATGCACGAATATTCAATGTTCTCTTACGTATTCAAGGGAAAGTAAAATTAAGTGATCGCGACAAAAGAGACGTTGCTTCAGCGACGTACGAAGGGGTTTTTTGAACTTGTGCATATTTTTTTATTTATAAAAAATTTTTACAGCGTACGTACGTACCGCCCCTACGTAAGAGCAAAAATTTGTCAAAAGTTATGCCTGTAGCAGCGACGGAGAAATCGACTGTTCTTTCTTATATACATACATAACATTGTTGCCATGTAACACTGTGCTTGCATGCTTTTAATCACACTTACCATTTTCATGATCAAATTTCATAATATATATGTCAGAAACTAAAAAAAAAAATCTCCTTACAGTCGGCTGGGGCCGACCAAACTATACCCTGCATATGTAGATTTATACATAAAAAGTTTACTCGAATATCCAACTTTTCTTTTATTTCCACTTTTCGAGAAACAATTTTTGCATATACTACTAATTTACACCCGAAATATGGTTGACTTTGACGAAGTAAAAGGATTTTAAGATAATTCCGAGGCTTAGTATGGGAGCTATATAAAAAGTGGGCGTGGCTTACCACTTTCTAGTAAATCCAATTAATTTTTCAATGTTAATCCACACCTTAAATTTGGTTGTCCTACGCTAAATGGTTTGTAAGTTATGGTGGTTAACATTTTTGTTTAATTTCCTCAACTTTGTATGGGAGCCCCAATAAGAAGTGGGCGTGGTACGCTGATTTTTCGCCAGATTATTTCCGACTACGATAATAATTTAAGTGTCAATTATGGTTATTGTAGACATAAGATTTCCTAAGTTACAGCTGTTTCAATTTAAAATTTGTATGGGGGCTACGATAAACACTGGGCGTGGTGCGCCCAGTTTCTGTGAGCCTAGTTGCTCGTACAATACTAATCCATACCCTAAATCTCGTTGTCCTAGGCTAAATGGTTTGTAAGCTATGGAGCTTAAAATTTTAGTTTAATTCACTCGACTTTGTATGGGAGACCCATGAAGGAGTGGGAGTGGCACACTGATTTTCTGCCAGATTTTTGCCGACTACGATATTAATTTAAGTGTCAATTATGGTTATTGTAGACATAAGATTGCCTAAGTTACAGCTGTTTCAATTTAAAATTTGTATGGGGGCTACGATAAAAAATGGGCGTGGTGCGCCCATTTTCTGTGAGCCTAGTTGCTCGTACAATACTAATCCACACCTTAAATCTCGTTATTCTACGCTGAATAGTTTGCAAGTTATAACCGGTAACATTTTTTTTAATTTCCGCAACTTTGTATGGGGGACCCAAAAAGGAGTGGGCGTGGCGCATTGATTTTCTGCCATATTATTTCTGACTACCGTGTTAATGTAAGTGTCAATTATGGTTATTCTAGACAGAAGATTGTAGAAGTTACAGCAGTTTCAATTTAAAAGAAGTACAGACACTTTGTATGGGAGCTACGCTAGAAAGTAGGCGTGGCTCACCCACTTTTGGCGAGGTTATATAGTAGTATAATGTAACTCTATGAGCGAAATATTGTTGTCCCAGGTGGTATATTATGTGAGTTATAGCAAGTTAAAGATTTTGAAAATTTCGAGGTTAGTCGCTTTGAATGCTTGGTGTGGGCGTGGTTATTGACCGATCATGCCCAATATCAATCCCCTCCGTACCCTTGGATCATAGATTACTTATGCCAAATTTCATCGAAATAGCTCAATATTTACTCAAGTTATCGTGCGAACCAGCCAGGTGACAGACAGACGGACGGACGGACGGACGGACGGACGGACATCGTTAAATCGAAAATTTAATCGACGCTGATCACGAATATATATCTATGTCTATATCTCCTGAGATTCCTTCAAGTGGACACAAACATCTGACCGAAATGAATATACCATGCATATTGCATTATGCAGGGTATAAAAATTAATTTACGTGAAGTATATTTTAATAAATAACTAAACACGATGATAGTTTTGATTAATTAAAAAAAAACTAAACTTTTTTAGTTAATTTTTTATTCATTTATAAAAGTCTAAGCTAAGATTTTTAACGTAAAAACGTGTTAGCTGATCGCTCTATATGTTTACAGGGTTACCAGCTTAGACTTTTTGTAGCCAAAGTATACGTGTATATTTGTTCCAATTATTGCATAGTACGTTGTACTATGATAATTTGCCGAAACTAAGAGAGATGATCGATTACACCTTTTCTCTTGTAAGAGTGAAATTATTGTACTTTAGCGAGAACAAGAAAAAAAAATGCATAAATTGCTTTTTTATTATTTTCTTTAGGTGGAGCACCAGTCTAATAGCCTAGACAGACGGCAGCCTAATTCCGGATTACCGAGTCAATTCGAATTAACTCGGGCATTAACTGCAGCTAATCCGCATAAACTCTATGAGTTAATTCTCAAAATAAAAGAGGATTAGGTCAATTTGCGCTGGCAACAACGCTGAAAATTGTCTATTGTGAATTTTTCTCCATCCATTTTACAAACCATTAGGTGTGTTTGCTAACAAAAAACTTTCAACAATTGTTAACAGTTTTCAACATGAAAAGTGTTGGCGAACAAATAAATCCAGCTGTCAATTACTAACGGTGAATGTCAATTTACAAGTTTCTGATAGTTTTCAGTTCACGTACTTCTTGTAGATTTTCTCATATCGAGAGTGATAGATAGACAGAAATCAGCCGTTTAGTTAATCCGCAATACTGCCGTCTGTCAGGTTATTATTTTATTCGGATAAAGTGCGCCGGTAATCCGGAATTAGGCTGCCGTCTGTCTAGGCTATAACGATCAGATCAATATCATGTATGTATGTATGTACCTATGTACATACAAACTTGAGTTTGTTTGGTTCGTATACAGAAAACAAACCAAAAATATTACCAACCGCTGACTCTCTTGTACTTTTCAATTTGATAAGTTAAACATTAAAACCAATATGTATAAATGTGTTGAATTTACGAAGACAAGAGAAGGTCGAGTGCATGAAATTGCTTTTGCTATTCTTCTTTGGTGGAACACCAATAACTAGAGCAATATCACGTAAGTATGTATGTACGTATGTACATATAAACTTGACTAGAAACAAACCGAAACCCAAAAAAAGAGGAAAAACGACTTGATTTGATCTTTGGAGAATCCTTATTATATGATGAGAAAATGACCAATCGACGATTTTAGCCGCGATGCATGCACTACATATACTCGTATGTATGCGCAGGCAAATTAACGAGTATGTAGTACAACAATAGAAAATGTATGTTCCCAATTAGGCACCATTCATGACAACCACCCAACCGAAATATCTTTATATATTGGTTTTCTTTTATTTTTATTGTATTTTGGTTTTTCAGTAAATAATGCTATACATATATGTAATATATTCTAATTATGTGTAGGCGTAGCGGAATATTTCCAAAGTTTATGCGGTATAATATTTTGCCGTAGGTAAAGAAAAACAACAAATTCGAATCCGCAAGAAAAACTGTTATTACCTTTATGGCAAGGGCTTACCACTCGTTGCGAGCCAATCCGGCTCGAAGGACCATCAAATGTTGTTACGGGGAGTGATTGCCGGTGGGCTGCACGCTGGCTATGCCTTGCCAGGTAATGATGAGGTTGCTGCTATTAACGAGATGCTGTTGTTGGTATTGCTGCGGTCACCACAAAATCACAGAACACACCACTTTTTTGTTTTAGGTTAAAATTTACTTTGTCACTTTTTAAGTTTAGTTTGAACGTCTATTTTTATTTTCTATTATTTATTTAGTTTATAATTTTGGTTCTATGCTTTACTTATTATTTTTACTTAGACTGTTTATTTTATATATGGAGAGAGGGATAAACGTGCACTGCTCTGTGTGTTAAGATCCAAAAAAAGAATGAACATAGCGACAGATAATAAAAGATATTACACTCTGAAAGAAAATAAAGAAAAGGCAAAGGCAAAGAGAGAGAGAGTAAGAAAGCAAATGCAATAAAAAAAGGAGAGAGTGGTAGCAAAGAAATATAATACAATACACAGGCAGTGCTGCGCCTTCACTCTGGCGTAGACAGTAAGAAAATGTTATGATTTATATGACGAAATATGATAAATAGGCAATAGGTTATCTGTGTTGAATACAAAACAAACAAACAAAAATTATATATATCCGTAAAAATAAGATGAAATATATGTAACAAAATACGTTCCAATTTCCATATTGAAAAACGTACCATCCACAAGTACGAAAAATTGGTCACTGTAACCATGAAGAGAAAAAGCAATGTTGTCACTATATTTTTGTACCAAACAACAATGCATTTTTAATATATTTTAAAGAATTAAGTATAAATTATAAATGAATATTGCAAAGAAAAAAGTTAATTAATTAAGAATATATGTATATCTTAATAAGAAAAATTAACTAAATAAGTGATATAGTAGATATATGTAGTAGTTATAATACATTTAGAAAAAGAATCTGGTAATTCTCCTACAAACACAAGAGATCAGCACTATGTGCACGAGAATCCAATATCAACTCATACAATGAAATTTCGAGAGATGCCAACGCAGCAACATTAACAGCATTAACAACAGTAACCACCAAGAAAATTATGACACAAATCTATCCTTGAGGCAGTAAAGAATAAATAGACAACAATAATAGCTATGCAACCACAAACAAACGAGATATTTCAGCTACTGTATTTATCAGTGACAATGGTTTTTGATCCACATCAGAAGAAAATGATAAGCAGCAGAACCAAAATTAGATATTCATCATTGCTCCAATCATTAAACACTTACACCAGGAGTACAGAGTTTCACATCGACAATATTGCTTAGCAGTGCGGTACACACAAGACCCAGCTATTGTTCATACCATTCCATAAAAAAAAAGTTCGGTAAATCAAACCATTGGACGCATTAGACACCAGCATCAACCCACAAGCACACCAAACCAACTTTCACTTAAACCACAATAATTATCCAGATAACGCTTCCATGACAAAACAGCCAGAATTTCAACCCAATGTAAATAATCTCGTTCTTATTGCCGAAACAAAAATCGAACTTTGATAAAAAGGAAGTTACTGTTTTCATCACTAGACTTCAACAACAAAAGCTGCAACAAAACTATTAAAAAAGCTAAGTACAACAGACAACAACCAGCAAGAAGAACATCATGGGCAACATAATCATCGAATTATCAGTAACTATATATGTATATAATACTTCGAATTTTATTCTATATAAGTTTCATAGGTTTTGAATTGTTCTTAATTTTGCAAAATAGGCATAACCTTAACTTTTTCCTTATAATGATAATGATAATTTTTTCTTCCTGAGCGAAATATGAACGACATATTTGTCCATACACATACTAACATTGCTTGAAGTTGTGATATACACAATCCATACTAATATTACTTATAATAGCCGCATTCTTTTGCAGCACTATTGTGAATAGACTACTGGAATGTGCATGGGAAATTTCAACAACACATCAAATTATTGTAAATATAAACAAAAATGACCAAATTGTGGTCTGGTGGAGTTTTCGCAAGGTAACGTGTATAACTGCCTCAACCTTGTGGGTCTAACGCAATCCTTGTTGAACTCATCACAAGTCAACTCTCTGGCTGTCATGTAGTTTGTTCTGAGTGCTATGTGATGATACCTTTATTTGTTAATCCCCCCAATGAAAAAACAGCAATGCCTCGGATAAGGATTACCGCTTTTGTTGATGACCCCCGCAAACGAAAAAAGGACCACGATTTACGGATATGCACCTGGAATGTCCGGTCCCTTTATAGGGAGGGTGCCTCTATCCAGCTAGTTGATGTCCTCGAAAAATACAGAGCTGACATCACCGCTCTACAGGAAATGCGATGGACGGGACAGGGCTGCCCCAAAAGAGCATCCTGTGATATCTACTACAGTTGCCATGCTGAAAGGCACGAATTAGGATGTGGATTTTTGGTCAGCAAGAGACTACGACATCTGGTCTCACATTTCAAGCCTATGAACGAGCGGCTGGCCACAATCCTCATTAAGGCAAAATTATTTTACATCAGCCTTATATGTGCCCACGCTCCGACAGATGAGAAGGACAATGTGACCAAGGAGAGCATTCAGCGCCTCGAAGAAACTTATGACCGCTGCCCCCGCCACTATATCAAAATCTTGGCGACTTTAATGCCAGGGTGGGCAAGGAAGCTACCTTTGGTCCAACTGTCGGAAAGTTCAGCCTCCACCAGAACACCTCCGATAACGGAATAAGGCTGATCGACTTCGCCGCAGCACGAAACATGGTAATTGGTGGTGATTCCAGCTTCTCGACATCCACAAAGCGACATGGCTGTCTCCATATCAACGAACAAGAAATCAAATTGATCATGTGGTGATTGACGGAAGCCATGCTTCCAGTGTGATGGATGTGAAATCGATCCGTGGTGACAACGTCGACTCGGATCACTACCTTGTTGCAGCTAAGGTGCGCACACAGAGAAAACTCGACGTCAGTAAGCTGCGATCACCAGAGACAGCAGATGCATTTTCCACTCGACTATCGGATCTACTTATGCAGAACACTCCCCCACTTGATGATATATGTGCACGGTGGACATATATATCCCACTCCATGACTACTGCTTCCGAGGAGCTAATCGGTTACTACCGGCCTCTGAGGAATGAGTGGTATGATCAGGAGTGTCGCGACGCTACCGCAGAGTAAGACGTCGCCGTAGGCCATCAGCACCCCACTGAAGTAGGGCTGGAAATATCCAGTCTGTACCCGCTGTCTTGAATGGGGAGAAACGCTTAATGGCGTTTATCAGTCCACCGCTGGTGACTATCCTTTCAGCTTCCAATATTTCATCCCTGTTTGCACCCTTGCGGGTGGCTTCCCATGAATCTTCCAATCTAAAGCTTTTTGGAAAATGCACCTCAATCAAGTATTTCAGCGACTCCTCAATTGTCTCTGTAAAGGATTCATTCGTTTTGCGAATTAATTTCAACTTTGAAACAGGGTCCTTTGATATAATCCTAGGTAATTTACATAAATCGGACATATCGTGCTTATTCGAGCAGAATTCCCTCCACGTTTTCCTTTTACGGTTGCGTAGAGTCTTCTTCAGGTCCCTTTTCTTTAACTTGTAGTCACCCCGCGTGTTGTGACGATTAAAAGCCTCCCTTGTTTCTTTTTCATGAACCCCAGTTTCCCATTCTACCATATAGTGGGATCTCCTTCGTCCACTACCGTAAGAGAACATGAAGCTTCAAATGCTTTGATCATGGCTGAGCTGATAGCCCTCACCTGATACTCAACAGTTGCGGTTGTTCTAGGTCTCTTAAACCTCCTTGGCAATAATTCTTCAAGAGCTTCGCAGTACAATCCATTGTACAATCCATTCGTTTCGTTATCCTTACCATTCTAAAGTCGTTCCTATGTCTTTTATCGGACGTAACCCCAAACTGAATGGCCCTGTGGTACGACATGGTTAGTCTATCCACAACCCTCCAATCCAAAATCTTATACAACATTTTGACATTCGTCAGAGTAACATCAATGACCTCGCAACGACGTGCGTCGACAAAGGTCGGTTCTGTTCCCCTATTGGCAACTTGTAGACCAAATCTTTCTATAAATTCGAGTAGACACTCTCCTCTATAGTTTTCATTGCTGCTGCCCCATACAGAGCTGTGCGCATTGGCATCGCAGCCTAAGATCAGACCAACCTCTTATCATCACAGAATCTCACTAGAGCTTCCACCTCTCTTTGAGGTGGTCCCTCTAGAGAATCGTATGGAAGGTATGCTGATGCGATCATAAATGATTCTCACTACTGTGAGGACCGGTGAGCACAAGTTAGACATTAGAATCGCACGTATCCCATGTCTAACTAAAATGCATGTCCTCAACCTCCCCTCTGTTTGTGGATAAAACAAAGCGGTCTTTTGTGCACCATCATTGCTGATGCTGCTTTGCTGTGGTGAATATTGAGTTGACACACATTTAGTGGTGCCTGGCGCGGGCCCACTTTCCGCCCTAATGGCTTCTTCCTTGCAGAATCTGCCACTAACCCCACGCCAGGAGGCGTGTCGCACCCCTCATACTGCATCTTTCTGGAATTTAACGACGGCCTGTTCAAGACCGCAGTTGAGTCTCCCCCCTGCGATCTTGATGGCCTCCTCGTCCTCCATTTGTGCGGATAACAGTCCATTTGGAAGTGTATTTCACACAGGCGTTCTGGCGCTGCAGCCTTCTGAGGATGATGTCGCTGGCCACAGCTTTGCCATAAGCAACAATCACCATCTTCCTCTTTGGCGACAAAGCAGTTAGGCTGTCACATTTGAGCTTTTCACCCACCCACAAACCTGTTAGGTGCTCCACTGTCTTGCACAGCCCTTGCTTGGATAGCTGATTTTTGCACTATTGCGAGCCAAAATATGAAATATGCACATATGCATATTTTGCCTCGCTACATATTTCCCGAAATTGGGAACTACATATTTGTCAATACACATACCAACATTGCTCGAAGTTGTGATATACTCAATCCATACTAATATTACTTATAATTGTGGAATGTCAGAACATTGCGCCAACTGAGTTGCAGCTGGGTGTGAAAATGCTAACAAAACACTTTCCCACACAATTCGTAGTTCTGCACTTACGTAAGCATACCTGTGTAAGCATACATGACAACTAAAATCACGCGGTCTGCTCATATGTGAGAATATCAAAAAGTTGCTTTCTCATGTAGAATATATACACATGGAGAGTGCATCGATCGTGTACATAAACACATATAGTACATACAAACACACAAGTGGTGTGAATATATTATGGTATGTTATATGTTGGTATGTGGGTAGATTGATATGCGGCTAGTGTTACCAAAATGGATATAAGCTGCCAGCTTACTGAAGGCAGTGGCTGTTCAGTTGTGAGTCTTACACCGAAGTGTTAGCTTTAAGAAAGAGTGTAAATACTGCGATCCTTACGAGGCCCTCCAGTATTAGTGTAAAAGTGAAAAACACCAGCAATAAAGTAGAATCCGCAAGTATCCTTAATAAAATATAATTATTTTATTTCAGTCAACGAGTGTGTTAGACTCAAGGGATATTTAGGAGCTTAGGTCTAGGTGTTAATCTTGTGAGCTAGGTACTTAGCAAGTGTTGTGGAAAAATAGCTACACAACAGCACCTTAGTACAATCAATCCGCTCACCACCCTTGCCCTGCCGACAAATCCAATGTCATTGACATCGTCTTCAAGGGACTCCATGGCATCCAACAAAGATACCTTGAATATACTCAGATGAGTATCCTCCAGGCGCCCCTTTAGTGACAAGTCCATGACTCCCATAACGAGGTCAGCTTCCGCTACTTGAGCGTAAGTTTTCCTCGCCCTGGTGGGCTCTCCCTTTGCCTGTTCAGCCCGACGTTTAGGCGCTCTGCCAAGACCGCTCAGCCCAGGTGCCGCATGCGAGGCCTGTGAATTCGCTGGGTTAACAATCTTACCAGATTGTCCACCCCACTCATCTCTCCCCGATGTCGGGTTTCCCTGCCCGTCATTCTCAGAGCTACCCTACCCGAGCACTTGCCCCTTTCGGTGTCTGCGTAGAAGAATCATCAACCTTCGCAAGGGACGGTTGTCCATCCTTTCCATCATCCACCTCAATTGGCCCCTCCGTCGTCTTCGGATGAGGCTCCTCAGGCGTTGAACTTTTCAAAGTGGTTCCGGAGCTATCGCCCCTGAACCTTCGTTCAACACCGTCCCAGCCGCCGGTTTAGGTCTTTCGAGACCCGTTCCGTCCGCTACGACAGATGCTGCCATTGGTTTTGAGCTGGCTAAAAGCTCGGCTTCTTTAGAAGCCTCATTTTCCTCCACCACATCCACTACTTTTCCCGCCGTGGCTATCAGCACTACTTCGCATGAGGCAGTGCTGTCCGCCATTGCAGGAATTTCGTTCTGAGTTCCAGAGGTGGGAACGAGTGGTGCAGCTAACAGCTCGCCCTCTGGTGAAGCTTTATTGTCCACCGTTCCACCCGTTAACACCCCTGCAACCCCCAGATTTTTGGATCGAGATCCGGTTTTTTGGCTTTTACAATCAATGTTGTTTCCACGAGTTGCGAAGAAGCAAATGTCCGCCTGCGCTGAGATTCGCAGTAAGCAGGTAAGACTACTTATTACGGAGGGCGCCAGGTATCTGTAAGCTCACGTTAGCGACTGGGCTATTTGAAAAAGGGGCCCCCAGCCAGGCTGATTTTCAGCACGGATCGCTTAACAACTTAATCCAGCCCCTCACCTCCGACCATGATAAGAGTACGTTGCCGAATGCTGTACTATTGAAGAGTAATAAACACTCACTAACTTACCCTTATCTTAGCTAGATACCGCCTGACATCGTACAGGCTAAACTGTGGTATCTATTTCCAGTCGGCACCCTCGTAGCGGGTTCAGTGGAGGATTTTGCCGACGCTCCAGCTAAGAAGGTGTTATATTCAGAACCCGCTGGAGGACGACGCAGATATGCCTGGAGAAGCATATTATTTTCGGCCTAAATCGATATTCGGTTGTTATGGCCACATAAGTAAGTAAGTATAAAAAAAAAAATAAGCAAAATAAAGCAAGTGCAAATAAAAATTTATTTTAAATATACGAATATATTTACCACAGATTCCGCAGAATTGTTTCTTTTTTGTTTTTATTTCGTTTATAAATTTCACGAACAACCATATATACCACCCGCGTTGCTAAGTAACTAAAGGAAATTATATTCAAGTAAAAGGGAAATTAAATGCGAGTTGGTGTTCTTTTGCAACTCGGTTACAAAAGAATGCAGCTAATTGTGGTATGCCAGAACATTGACCCAACTGAGTTGCAGTTGGGTGTGAAAATGCTGACAAAGCACTTTCCCACACAATTCGTAGTTCACAACTTACGTAAGCATACCTGTGTAAGCATACATAATAACTAAAATCACGCAGACTACTCAAGTGTGTGAATATAAAAAAGTTGCTTTCTCACGTAGTATATACACACATGGGGAGTACATCGATCGTGTACATAAACACATACATACACACAAGTAGTGTGAATATTATTTTATGTTATATGTTGGTATGTGGGTAGATTGATATGTGGCTAGTGTTAGAAAAATGGTATATAAGCTGCCAGCTTACCGAAGGCAGTCGCTTTTTGGTTTTGAGTCTTGCACCGAAGTGCTAGCGTTTAAAAATTGTGAAATACTGCGATCCTTACGAGGCCCTCCAGTATTACTGTACGAGTGTAAGAAATTGTAAATACTGCGATCCTTAAGAGGCCCTCCAGTATTAGTGTAAAAGTGCAAAATCAAAAGTAACACCAGCAATAAAGCGAATACCCAAAACCGCAAATATCATTGATAAAGTATAATTGTTTTATTTCAGCTACTAGTGTGATAGACTCGAAGGATATTTAGGAGCTTAGGTCTAGGTGCTAATCTTGTGCGTTACATCTGTGAGTCTAGCCGTTAGGTACTTAGTGAGTGTTGTGGAAAAATAGTACACAACAGCTCTTCTATCTGCATGATTTTGTTCTGTTAGGTGTTGGAATTCAGGATGTAGTTCTAGGAAATTTTAATGTAATTTGGCTCGGTATCCAACCTTTATTTTTTCTTATTAGACTAGAGTTCATTTTTTGTGTCCATTCAACTCTCTTCTTTAAAGATTGGCTTGCTGCTGCGGAACTTCAGCTAAGTTATCGCTTCCAGCATTGGTGTTGCTTAAGGGCCTTGTATTTGAGTGATTAGAGTTGTTATCGTCACTATGTTGAATGTTTGGTTGATTGGAATCAATATAAATACTAAAAATATTTGCATCCGAAGCTTGATTATTACTTGACTCCATTTTAGTGTGTGTTTTGGGTATTTTGTTTTGTCTGCCTACTCCAAAAGACTTATATTTGGTAGTCTTTTATCTAAGGAACCGACGCCATTAGGAAGCCGCTCACTATGAGTCCGTCGCGCCTGGGGTTTTTCAAGTTTTGGTCCGCTGGTGTTATTTGATTTCCCACCTCCCCGATATATCTACCGAGCTTTCCCCTATCCGCCACCTAAGGACGCGTCCGATGGGAGACTGTTATTATCATTATTATTGATATTATTGTTATTGTGGGTACCGTAGCTCAATGGTTAGTGTATTGGCCTTCTGATCTGTAGCTCGTGGGTTCAATCCCCGGCTGAAACATATCAAATTTAATATCGAAAAGATTTTTCTTTCGAACGGTACCCACCTGTCGGCATGCATTTGGCAATTCTTCCGGCAGTAACAATTTGCGATGAAAAAGCTTCTGAAAAAACTCTGTGACAAAGCTCATAAAAGTGATGTCACAAGGGTTCTGCCGTTCGGTATAAAATAAGTAGGTCCCTTCTAATACTGTCAAACTTTAGCACACACAACAGTAATAGAAGAGAAGCTCGGCCAAAGGGAACTTCGGGGCTTATTAGTGCCACATATACGCACACACACACGAAGGCGTTATTAGTGAATTGCGTACGGAAATTCAGGGAGATGCGTCTCGCATTGACTCCAAGTTTCAAGAACATTCAGCTCGCCGAGAAGACGCTATGGGAGAATTCCAGAAAATACTTGACTCTAAACTTCAAGAACATTCGTCTGAATTGCGTATGGAGTTTCAAGAAGGTTCGGCTCGACAAGAAAATCTACAAATAGGAAATTTCCGGAGCTATTAATGACAAAGTCGCAGAGCTGAAAGAACATGTGGATGTTTTGTATGATAAGCTGAAGGAACATGTAGACAGACATGATGACTTGGATGATTAGAGCGCGAACTTAATAAAATAAAAATAAGTGGAGCAACCACATCAGTGATTAGAGAATCAACTACAATTAAACTAAAGCCACCAACAATGGATGGAACCACACCATTCAACATCTTCAAGCTTCAGTTCGAAACAACATTAAAAGGCAATGTTTCCGAAGTGTTACAAATGATATAAGCGCTGATATTTAGCGCTTATATCATCTAGCGTTCTCTGCTAATTCGGAAGACTTCATCGAGAAAATAAAAATAGAGGCATTCATAGATGGTATACGCGACGAAGAGACTAAACGTGCCCTAGTAATGTCACCAAGGAAACAATTAGTAGTGCCTTGACGTATGAAGCCGCCACTTTAATGTGTCGACCAGTGCCACAAGTACACCAATTAGAGGCAGGATCATCAGATCTGGTTGAAGAAGTGTGTCAGGCAGTTAAATCAGTAGTGCAGCCTGAAGGAAGAACACTAACACAAATCAATCGTAAAACTAAATCGTTAAACCAACAGTGGGTTGCCCCATCATTCACATTTCACAACTACAGCATGTGGCAAGCAGCTTGACTAGTGATGGAAAATTGGACAACATGGAATTCATGTTAACCCTGGATACTGATGCATCACATTCTATAATAAAGAGCGATTTGTAAAGAGGTTTGAGCCTTTAATGGGATGATGCCTCAGGCAAGTTGTGGGTAGTGGAAGCGGATAAAGAAATAACGAATTAAAACATCATATTTGGTAGGACTTTAGTGGAACCTAAAGAAAATGGAATAGTACCGGTGCGAATATTAAATCCAACTAATACATCTGCAGTTGTGAAGAAAGGAATGGTGATTGGTCATTGCCAGGAAGTTACTGCCATAGTAGATTGCGAAAAGGGTTCGTCGATAAAAAGTGGAAGATCAGGAACTGTCAGAGCGGGAATAAAAGCACAGATGGAAGAATGGGCAGGTGTGCTTATTAAATAGCAAAAAGAAAAGGCTTTACAAGTATTGGAGAAGTACAGTTCAATTTTTTCTTTAAATGGAAAAACGGGAGGACGAACAACCATCGTGAAGCATTACATTGACACCGGTGATTCTAGACCAATTCGTCAAGCACCACGACGAATTCCATTGACCAAAAGAGAAGAAGTTATTAAGCTGATTACCAATATGCAGAACAAAGGTGTTATTGAACCATCTGCGAGTCCGAATCTTCCTAGGCTTGTGTACCTATTATAGACGATTTGTTCCTGAATTTGCAAACATCGCCAGAAGTCTGAATGAGCAAGAAAAAAAAAACAATTTGTGTGAGGCGAGAAACAACGACTTACGAGTCGTATGTCGGAGGAGTTATGGGCCACCGAATGAGTGCAAGACGATCAGTGGAACTACCCACATCTCGAATAGATTATGGAATACAAGGAGTAGGGCGTACGTCCAGATTGAATGAAAATCCAATAGCAAAGGTATACTGGACGCAGTGGCAAAGCCTGCACTTTTTTTTATTATTATCAAGGCTATGATGCACCGCGACCTGAAGATCTTTTGTGCCGCCTATTCCCTAACTAGCAGATCTCAAGACTATTTATAAATCTTGTCACTGCTGTGGGATTGATTTTAACTAGGTACCTGGGAACTATGAATCCGTTGCCTAGGTAGTATAGTCTGCGTCTAGCCACAGCTGGGCAATTGCAAAGAACGTGTTCTGCTGTTTCCTGCTCTTCAAGACAGAGTCGACAGAGATCGTTGTTTACCACACCCATTTTCATCATGTGATAATTAATTTCACAATGACCTGTTAGTAGTTCAGTGTACAGTTTGATGTCTTTTCTGCTGAGGTTCAAGATAGTATCAACCTTAATATGTTCAGGGTCAATGAATCTTTTCGACTGCCGCATGCCTGTTTGGGCTCTCCAGTAATCGGTTAGACTACTTTTTTCCTTTTCACATATTAAGTTGTTCATGAAACTACTGTTTACCCCGCAGAAGGGTTCTGGGCCTATGAAAGGAGTGTCTGCGCCCTTTTTGGCCAGTAAATCTGTCATTTCATTTCCTGTATGCCCCTGCAGGAAGCCTGTACTTAAGAGATGGATGTCTATTCCGAGAATGGGAAAGATAAGATGGGAAAATCACTAATGATCTTCTAGTGGTACCCAAGGCAAGAAGAAACGAAGTGATAGCTGAGTATCTGAGAATGATTCCAGTGGAGGGCATTTGGACATCACCAAAACCGTCGAGAAAGTAAAGAAATGATTTTATTGGGTTGGATGCCATGACTATGTCGCTGATTGGATTTGGAATTGTGAGCAATGTGCGATGACCAAAATTCCCACTAAGACATTGCTATGCTATGGACATTGCTGGACCATTTCCAAAAAGCAATGCAGTGAAAAATTATGTTCTGATGGTTATAGATTACTTCACTAAATGGCCTGATGTATACCCCATTCCAATTCAAGAAACTAGTACAGTAGCCGATGTATTCGTCAACCAACGGATTACTCATTTTGATGTACCGATGGAGTTACACTCAGACCAAAATTAAAATTTCAAATCAGTTTTATTCCAAGAGATGTGTCGTATTTTGGGTATAAACAAACACCTTTCCATCAACAATCTGATGACATGGTAAAATCAATTTAACCGTACCTTGGAGGAACATCTGAGAAAGGCCGTAGATAAGTATTAAAAAGACTGAAATGAGCATATACCAATGTTCCTCATGGCATATCGATACGCACAACAAGATGACATGGTAGAATCGATTTAACCGTACCTTAGGCGAATATCTGAGAAGGTCGCAGATAAGTACTAAAAATACTGAAGTGGTATATGCAATGTTCCTCATGGCATATCGATGCACACAACAAGATACGACTGCCACTACACCAACAATGGCATTTTTTTAAAACGAGTTTAAACCGTCAGCTGCGCTGCAACACCAACGAGGTCAACCAAAGGTAATTACACTAACGAAAAGCAGGAACATTTGTATGAAGTACATTAGTTCATCAGAAAGAGAACTTGTAATGTTTCATAAATCGCAACGAAAAAAGGCTTGTCCCCAAACTACAGACTCATTGTGATGGACCATATGAAATTATAGCAAAGATAAATGACGTAGTGTAATGTATACAACATTCCTGGAATAAAAAGGAACAAGTGCAGAATAGCCCACTTAAAGGAAAAAAAAAAAGAATTTCTTCTTATAGAGCCCATTTTTGTTTCTCGCTAACGCCCATATAAGGCGTGGCTCAAAGTCAAAGTTCAAATTTGACATCGAAAGTACTCAATAAATTCGTAATCTTACAATATGGGAATCACAAAAAATGTATTTTTAATACCTTTTCAGTGATATATAACATTTATAATATATTATGAATATTTTAAAAGTTATGATCAATATGAAATATTTGAAATTTTTTTTCAAGAACAGATTTCTTTTCCTAAAATAATCACTATAATGGCCTATAGAAAATTTAGTACCATAGCCATTACCTTTTCAATGGTATATTTAACATCTTTTTAGAAAATGCTTATATATTTTTAATATTTTTTTTTTTTAATTGATATATTATGATATTTATTCCATATGGATGGCTTTCGATAAAATTACCTGTATGTCTTCAAATTTAGTTTCACGACCATCAGTACGACCATCAGTATATATAAAAGTTTTTCGCAAAAAAAACCTAATAAGCCCGACGCAGGCTTCGCGACCATCAGTTATTTTGGATAAAAGTTTCTCTTGATAGCCGTCCTTCAGCCGGGCGCAAACCTTTTAAATAAAACAGTTTGTTTTCATGTGTAATTTTCATTAAATGTGCTTATTTGTATAGTGTTTAAATGTAATACAATATGTGTTGTTTGAAACGTTTGTTGTAGTAAGTTTAAAAACACTCCGTTTATATATGTATGTTAATACACGTAATTTAATATTTGCCGATCCGCACTCCGCACGCCGCCGTAATGACGCAAAATAAGATGTTTTCTTATGGTACATCAACGAAGAGAATGACACAGATCAACCAATAACAAATGCGACGTGTGCCACATAACGGCTACTTTCATCTGTCTAAGTACAGGGTGACTTAAACACCCTTATATGCCCGACGCCAGCTTCGCTAGCATCAGTATTTTTAGATAAAAGTACTTCTTTATAGCCAAAAAAAGACAACCCTTATAGACCCGACGCTCGCTTCGCGACCATCAGTATTTTTGGATAAAAGTTTCTCTTAATAGTCAGCCTTTGACCCGACGCCGGCTTTGCGACCATCAGTATTTTTGGTAAAAGTCTTTCTTGATAGCCGGCTTTCGGCTGGGCGCAAAAAAAAATTAACCTTTATAGGCCCGACGCCGGCTTCAGGATATCAGTATTTTTAGATAAAAGTTTTTCTTGATAGCGGGCCTTCTCTCTCCTGGTTATGGCATAGCTCTCTTCAAAATCTCTGTATACTGCAACTCTGTTAAGTTACCCTGATATTGTACTTAGCAAAAAGCTTAAAAGTCAAAGTAGGACATCTCTGCTGTTAAAAGTTCTCTGGTAAAAAGCTTCAAAGTTATTTAGAGTAAACAAAGGGAAACCTTGGAAAAATATTCCTTGCTATAAGAGTTTCGCTATCCCTTGATTATTAATAGATAGCAACTATTGTAAATAACTTACGATTAATAAAATAGCCTTTTACAATAATTTGACAAGCTTTTGACAAGATTAAGGTTAACGTACTATGTTAGCTTACTGGAATTTTTTTAAATAACGTCTCTTTTATAAGGATTTCAAATATATTGTATATTTTAACTTACATACTTTAAAGTGTGAATAAAAGTGTTATTTAAAAAATTTTTTTTTGTTAATATTGTAAATATATCGCTTCATTCAACTACTGCGCACTTGTGTATGACTATGACTATCCTATCCTTTAACACCACTTGTAAGACATCAGCATCTTTTTCTCTATTGTCATGTGAACTCGTAGTTTCCTCATGGAAGAAACAATAACAAAAACGAAAATGACGGCACTTGTAAAATTATTTTATCTATTACAATTTTGTTAACATATTTTTGAAAGTTTTTTAATTGCTATTGTACAGGATGATTTTTTAGTAACTTTCTTTTTGGCAACACTGTTTTTAGCAGCTCAGCTGTTTTCGTGTAACATGTTATTGTCAAACATGTTCAGTTTGGTCTATAATTTAACCAAATTGTTGAATTGTATTGTATTATCAAAATTCATGCTAGGTTCATTCAATTATTTTATGGTCAGTTTGGGCGACCTTCTAAGGCGGCTATTCGGAATCATGTGACTAAATTTCGCACAAAATTTACATTATTGGGCATTAAACCACCAACATGCATACGTAGAGTGCGGATAGAGGAAAATATCGCAGCTCTATCCGCCAGTGTTGTTGATGACCGTGAATGATCGATTTATTTGTGAGATTCCGGCCGACAGACCTGTTAAATTCCAATTAAAATTAATAATAATTAATTTTTGTGGTTTTTCTAGTCGATAATCATTATTAATTTCACTTTTTAATAAAATAGATTATTAATCATTGCGATTGCCAAAAAATCGTGAAATAATCAATGATTATTTCAGATTAATGAAAATTCAAAAATAATCAAAGAAATAATCCCGATTTTTTTATATTTTTTTTTATTATTTTTGATTTTTTCTTGATTTTTTTTTTGAGTTTTTTAAATTTTTTAGATTTCTTTTTCAACAACATCGTTTTTTCGATTCGTTTATCAATATGTTTCAAACAGAAAATACTCGAACTAGTTAATTTTTACATATATTCAACAGATAATTAGAAATACAAATGAAAAACAATAGTAGTAGTACTACAAACAACAATCATTCAATCGAAGGAAAAGAAAACATAATAAAAAATATGAAAAATAAACTAGAAGTTAGCATTCGCTTTTAAAATTACTAACTTTTCAAACGAAAAGTCAGCCAAGGAATGCCTTCTAGGGCTGTTAACTATACCAGCGAAAGAGAAAAGTCGTTCTATTGGTGCCGAGGATGTCAAAGCGGTATTGAATAATTTTGAAGCTTCTTTCAAAAAATGGTGTTTTTGCTAAATATCATTACCAGTTGATGGGTCATTAAGATACATATATACTTCTTTTGGGACCCTCGTCTTCTGATCGGTTTGGACAGGAGAAGCGACCTTAAGCCACTTTGTTTTCACGTCTGGAGTCAAAACTGCTGCCGCAACTGCAAAATCAGACTCATGAGTTAAGGAAAAAAATGTGTCGAACCGTTTCCTTAATTGTTCCTCCAACTGAACAGCGACCCAGCTAAAATAAAGTTTTTCTCCTTCTTCTTTAGTTTAAGAAGATTGTTGGACAGTGTCATTAAAGAAGGCATCAAACAACCAAAGTTTAGATTCTTTTCTCCCTGAAGAAAATCTAGAGTCATCGCTATTGGTTCCATTAGGACAGCGTACGATTCTAAATATTGCAAGTCACCTGCAGTGAATTGTGGCAAACTTAACAAATCGCAGAGTTTGTCAAGGGACTCCTTGTGCCGAAGTAACCCCTTCACAGCATCATACAAAGAGTTCCATCGAGTTACTACAGACACAATCAAAGAGCATCCTAAGGTATCAACAATAATCTCCGATGATTTCGGCCATTTGCATTTCTTCCACAAGGTGTTACATTTTTCGAATGTCTGAAATAAGCAAAAGATTTTTTAAAACTATTATATGTTTTTAACATAACACACATACCATTGTATGCCGGATGTAAAGTGCCTGATCGTTTTTTTAAATTTTGACGAAATCAGTTGAAGCAAGCAAGTCAAGGGTGTGACTAGAACATCTGTGATGCTTTTGGCTAAGAACTTCGTTTTCAAAAACTGGTATATCATCATCACTGTCGCATTCTCCTTGGTCAGAAATCCCCATCATGCCATGCTCTTTAAAAGCTTTAACAAAGTTGGACCCGTTGTCTGTTACCGTCATAATAATATTTGAGCTATTCAATCCAAAAGAACTATTTATGTCCATAAGAACCGCGATAACGTTCTCTGCAGTGTGTGGCCCATACATTCTTCTGCAAGCTAATGCGACTGATTTTCGTTCAAAGTTGTCAGTTATCCAATGGCATGTGTACCCCATGAAACTGCGATGGTTTCCTGACCAAATATCCGCCGTTGTGCAAAAATATTTTGCGGACGAAATATATTGCTTAATTTTAGCAACCATGCTATCGAAATGAGCAGTCAATTTTTTTGCAACTGTTTGTCGCCTCATAATTTTATATCCGGTGTGCTCAAATCGATAAAAGACTTTTTCTCGACAATTGAAATTGGCAAAGCTAAGTCGACGAGTGCGTGCAATAGTTTTTCATCGAAGTGTTGCTGGGTTGATACAGAACTATGTTCACAGCTGCTTTTTAAAAGCAAATATTTTTGGTACACTACGTCGTGCTTTATTTTCAAATGGGTTACAAAGTTCGAAGTCACATCTCTCGAGCCTCTAATGATCCGATTGCATGTAACGCATTTTGCAGTTGTCGTGACCTTATTTGAAATGGAACTCTGCATTTCATAAATGTTGAAATGTAAAAATAAATTTTTGAATTTTGAATTTAAAATAGAAACATTTCATTTCTTCAAAAATAATTTCATTTTAAAATCTAAGAAAATATACCGAATTAAACATCCGATTGCCTTCGACCTTGAGAACTAAAGGTCACCTGAATTTGGATTAAAACTTACCTTTAGAACTTCGCAATATAGCTCTGCGTTAAAAACTGTTTTTGAAGTTAATGAAACATTTTCTTCAATTCGCGCTTGTTTTCTTCTATTGGCAGATATTTCTTCCAATTTTCTTTTTCTTTGGACGTTTTTTGGAATATAATTCGGATCAGCTACCTCATCATCCGCAGAAAAATCTGGCTCATTTTTAAATAAATTTGGGGAAACGTTTAACTCCATACTCAAGAATATCAACCGAACAATTCAGACACTTAACGAAAAAACTAAATATTACAATAAATGTCACTCAAAAATTAAAACACAATATTTACAATTCTTTTAATTTCACACACGTGATATTTTTAATTTTAATTAAAAACAAGTAAGAAAGCAATAGTCGGTCGAGCCCGACAATGAAATACCCTTCACCTTTGGAGCATGGCCAGTTCTTCGTGACATTAATTCAGATATGAAGTCTGATTTTATTACTAAAAACAGATCCGAAGATCTATGCATTTGGCAGAGACCACATCCCTTGTCTATAGTTTAGGAATTGATTCAAAATTAAATATCTGAGTTAAGCCAAAAATGGAGCAAATACGACAAAGGGAGTGGCCCCTACCATTCAACACCGAAAGATGCGTGGATATTCGGTTCTGTTTTTAGTAATAATATGAAATTTTATATCTAAAACAATGTTACTAAGAACTGTCCATGATCCAAAGGTGAAGGGTATCTCATAGTCGGGCTCGACCGACTATTGCTTTCTTACTTGTTTTATATTTGTTATTATGTTTTCTTTTTCTTTGATTGAATTATTGTACTACGCGAGTTACTTGTTTTGGGGCTTTAATATTTCTTAAGAAATAAAATAAGCACTCCACACACTCATAAAAAAATATTTTATTAAATTCAAAATCTTCAGATTTAGTTTTTAATTGTATTGAACATTTATTTAGATAAATCAAGTTTTACATATTATTTCATTGAACGTCGGATTAAGACTAACTTAGATCTAAAAATTAAAATGTAAGTAATAAAAATGAGTACAATATTTACAGTTAGAAAAGAGTAATAGCCTATACAGACGGCAGCCTAATTCCGGATTACCGGCGCACTTTATCCGAATAAAATAATAACCTGACAGACGGCAGTATTGCGGATTAACTAAACGGCTGATTGCTGTTTTATTAGGTCTGTCCACTTACATTACTATCACTATCAATTTCTGTCATCTATCACTCTCGATATGAGAAAATCTACAAGAAGTACGTGAACTGAAAACTATCAGAAACTTGTAAATTGACATTCACAGTTCGTAATTGACAGCTGGATTTATTTGTTCGCCAACACTTTTCATATTGAAAACTGTTAACAATTGTTGAAAGTTTTTTGTTAGCGAACACACCTAATATTTTGTAAAATGGATGGAGAAAAATTCACAATAGACAATTTTCCGCAGTGTTGCCATCTCAAATTGCCCTAATCCTCTTTTATTTTGAGAATTAACTCATAGAGTTTATGCGGATTAGCTGCAGTTAATGCCCGAGTTAATGCGAATTAACTCGGTAATCCGGAATTAGGCTGCCGTCTGTCTAGGCTATAAGTATATATATAAAGAGTAAGTGAAGTTATAAAAAGAATAATAGTACAGTAGTAACGATAACGTAACTCGCGCGATATGGCTATGTGCACATTATGCATTATTTGCTTAAATAATGCAAGTTTATTGTTTATTTTTTCTTATTCGTATTTCTAAATAATAGCCTAGACAGACGGCAGCCTAATTCCGGATTACCGAGTTAATTCGAATTAACTCGGGCATTAACTGCAGCTAATCCGCATAAACTCTATGAGTTAATTCTCAAAATCAAAGAGGATTAGGGCAATTTACGATGGCAACACTGCTGAAAATTGTCTATTGTGAATTTGTCTCTATCCATTTTACAAAATATTAGGTGTATTCGCAACAAATAACTTTCAACAATTGTTTACAGTTTTCAACATGAAAAGTGTTGGCGAACAAATAAATCCAGCTGTCAATTATGAACGGTGAATGTCAATTTACAAGTTTCTGATAGTTTTCAGTTCATGTACTTCTTGTAGATCTTCTCATATCGAGAGTGATAGATGACAGAAATTGATAGTGATAGTAATGTAAGTGGACAGACCTAATAAAACAGCAATCGGTCGTTTAGTTAATCCGCAATACTGCCGTCTGTTTTCAATATATTACCGTCATATATGCCGTCATTTTCAATATATTACCGTCATATATGCAATTTCCTAACTAAGATCACTGTAGCGTGAATGATCTTCCCTAGAGTTTAAAAATAATCAATTGAAAGTTCTTTTATCTACCAATAAAGTAGAATATATTGTATATTCCTGATACCATTTTCAATTTTATATACAAAAAATATACATATTTCTATAAAGATTTATATTCTCTTTCTCTTATGACCACGATGATTAACGCTAATTCCACTAGCTAATAAGTTCTTTTTTGTTTTAGTAATTTTCGTTTTAATTAATAATTTCAAACGATTGCGTACTTCCTCATAATCCTGTTCGGGTTCATGACTCTTATTATATTTGAAGAAATTTGCACCTTCTGTAAGAAACCCAATAGAGTAGTGTAATATTGCAAATTGAAGATGCATTTATTTATACATTATTATAGATTACCTTTTATTCTGACATCAGTTTTTGGTATGAAAAATGATTCCACAGCAATTTTTACCTTTTTCTTGTTTTTTGCATTTATTGCACTGGTCTCCTTTACATTGGAAGAACATTGTGAAGCATTTCCAGCTTTAAACGTATTTCCATCATCGGAATCCGATGATGAGTCATAAGTAAAAGGATTCAATACATTTGCATCCGTTTTGTTAACAAGTATTTTCTCATTGGATAATTGTATCAATTGATTCTCACGCTTTTTAAGTTCTGATTGATTGCCAAACATACTTAATAAACTGAAACCATCAGGAGAAGTGTTTAGTGATTGTTTTAGAGTGTTAGTAACAAAATAAAAAACTTGTTTTGAATTTTCTTTTACTGTTGTGCTGCCTTCGACTTTTTCATTGGTTGTGATTTCTAGATTTACGTCTTTTTGTTTTGTTGATTTTTGCTTCTGCTTTATTTCCTTAATGTTTGATGATTGGGAGCGTAAGAACTTTTTATCTTCATCTTTTAGTGGGTCATAACGTAACATTTTATTGTTTTTTGCTAATTTTTGCACATCACTGCTGGTATCAAATTTAGTGCCAACAACTTGTTCTAATATGCCCATTTGCCAGGTTCGTTCATTTTCGATTTCACCATCATCAGACTTTTTATTAGCATTTGTTTTAGTTCCTTCATTATCTTCGTCACTATCATCATCATCATCATCATCATCATCATCAACAAAATTGGCATTAATTTTAAAACGAGGATCTAAGCTTTGTTGGGATTGTATTTGCAAAAGCTTTGCACCTTTTTTGCCAAAATGATCCGGTTTTAAATCAAGCCTCATATTGTCTACATCATCATCTTCATTATCAGAACCAAAAATTTTTGTTTTTGACTTTTCAGCCTGCCTTGTTTCCTCTTCAGCTACCTCACCATCTTCAGCATCGCTAAATTTAATCTTCTTAGATACATTTTGATCCTAGCAATGATAATAAGTAAATAATACAAATATATATTATAATATTAATGAAAAATCGATATATACTAACCACACCCGTCAATGCCTGTTGTATGACATTTTTTTTCAGTTGATATTGATTTTTCATTTTATTCAACGACTCTTTACGCTTCTGATCAGCCGACTGTGATCTGGCGTCCAATTGTTTGATATTGGGCCGTTTTGATTCAATAACATGAAGTGGCGTCGTATCATAACTTTGTATAACAATCTGAATTGATAAATAAACCAGAAATTAATATTAGCTCATATGTAAGTAAGCATACTATCTACTTTGCCATTGTGCAAAGAACTGGCGGCACGTTTTTTAGTTATTAATAGATTTAGAGCAATGTCGTCCGCATTGAAGTCATAGTCTTCGGAGAATGTTTTGCGCGTATTTTCTTGTTTTTTCCTCAACCATACAGAAGTGTTCCGGTCAGCCACATCATTATAGTTATTATTCGAGTAAGTGTTCGCTGGTACTACTGCTTCAGCTTCTTGGCGTTCACGTTTTAGACGATCCAAAAACGACTCTTTTGCCAACGAAACACTGATCTGTTCACCATTTACTTTTTGCCAATTCAATTCATTAATGCCTATAATAAATAAAATGTTATTTTATTAACGACATATGCATTTAATTAGTAAAAACTTACAATACTGTGCATCATTTTCAAATAATTTCACTGTTACAAAAGCTAGAAATTTTACTTTTTCTGGATCTACTAGATTGTCTTTAGTTTTTAATTCCACGCGCACCACTTCACCATAATCTTGGAATAAATTCCTTAAATCTTCTTCTTTTATGTTTAATGGTAAATTGGCCAGAAAGAAACGTGATTCCATTTTCGTAGTCTTTACTTGTTTACAAATATGTAATATAAAATAAAGAACAATAGCACTGACACACGTGCTAATGAAGTTAGTTTATAATTCGACAAATGTCAAAATTTGCACTTAATTTACCAGTGTTGCTAGATTAGTTAATGTCTAATAGTATTGTAACAATTATAGATGGTTGGTTATTCATCACTAAATTTGAAAGGCACGAATAATGGCCTCATCGAAACGAATGTTAACAAAAAGAAATAGCTGAACCAGCCAACAAGACTGAAAGAGAATAATATCACCTACGATAAGAGAGGATTCTGGAGTGTTGCCACAGAGTATAAATAGGGCCAGTTGTTGATAAATGAAATATTGTGTATACCAAAAGTGATCCTGCAAATATTGATACAGTATCAGAGGCAAAAGTTGCAAGTACATTAAAGAGTAATTGTAAATAGTTGATTGTAAATAGAGTTGATTAAATAAATTGTAGTTGTATATAGTTGTAGAAAATAGGTGTTGCAATTGTTATTGACAGAATCCAGTGATAGAACAAGATTGATTCGAGTAGAAAATCCTAGATTATGGTGGCAATAATTTTTTATGAAATATCTGATTCTTTGCAACAAGATTTAACTGATAATCCCAAAAATTAAGATAATCTCGCATATGTAAACATACTGTAACGAGTATCGATAGTTGGTTACTCATCACTATTGTGACTGACACTAATTGGCAGCATCGAAACGAATGTCAACAAAACGAAGTAAGCAATAACCAGAACAAGCCAACGAGAAAGCAACTGCGCAAACATCTATACAGAGGCAAAAGTTGCTAGTACGTTAGAGTGTTATTGTAAATAGTTGATTGTAAACAGAGTTGATTGTAAATAGAGTTTATTAAATAAATTGTTGTATATAGTTGTATAAATAAGTGTTGCAGTTATTATTAACAGAATCCAGCGATCGAACAAGGTAATTCAAATAGAATTAAACGCTCACAGTGGGATTCTGTAAAGATGGTGAAAATTGACCAACTAAAAGTGGACCAGCTTAAAAAGCTGTTGGTAGAGATGAATCTATCGTCATCAGGTGCAAAGGCGGAACTGCTGGTGAGGCTAAGGCAAGCGATGGAGGCTAAGGGTCTGAGTTCTTTGAGGAAGCCGAGATACATGCAGTCGTGCACGCCGAGGAAGAGAGCAAAATAGATTCGAGTGGTCAACTCATGGATTTTATGAAATCCATGATGCAACAACAGCAGCAGCAACTGCAAGGAATTAATGCGAAGTTATAAGAACATTCGGCTGAATTGCGTATGGAAATTCAAGACGGTTCGGTTCGACAAGAACACGTCATCGAAAATCTACAAAGAGGAATTGAGATTAGATTTCAGGAAATTTCCGGAGCTATTAATGACAAAGTCACATAGCTGAAAGAACATGTGGATGTTTTGGATGAAAAGCTGAAGAAACATGATGACTTGGAAGATAAGTTCGAGAAATTACAGCGCGAACTCAATCAACTAAAAATAAATGGACCAGCCACATCAGTGAATCGAGATTCAAGCACAATCAAACTAAAGCCACCAACATTTGACGGAAGCACGCCATTCAATATCTTCAAGCTTCAATTCGAGGTAGTCAGGTAGTAAAATCAGTAGTTCAGTCTGAAGCAAGAGCAGGTCGACGCGAAAACAAATTTAATGGAAAGTGCTTCATTCGTGACAAACGAGGGCATTAGCGCATGATTGCAATCAATCGAGTATGAAGCCTAAAGAAAGAACAAGGAATCAACACAAAAATAAATTTGCCGGCAAGTGCGATCAAAGAGGACACATGGCGTGTAATTGTCGTCTACGACGCAAGCAACAAAGATCGAATTCACCAGGACAACGAAAGGAAGATCATGATGTCATTCATCGTGGTAAAGCTGATACTCCATATCGTCGTACTTGCACCGTAGATAGTAAATATTGTTCTCGGGTAGGAAGGCAGAATCACATTATTAACCTACGACTTACAAATGCATTGTCGGAAGAGTCATGGACTACCGAACGAGTTCAAGAAGATCAGCGGAACGACCCATATCTCGTAAAGGTTATGGAATACAAGGAGCAGGGCATACGTCCAGATTGGCAAGAAATGGCTAATGAGAGTCCAATAGCAAAGGCATACTGGGCGCAGTGGCAAAGCCTGCACTTACGAGACGGATGTTTATTCCGAGCATGGGAAAGTGAAGATGGAAAAACCACTAATGATCTTCTAATGGTACCCAAGACAAGAATAAATGAAGTGATAGCTGAGTATCACAATGCATCCAGTGGAGGGCATTTGGGAATCACCAAAACCGTCGAGAAAATAAAGAAACGATTTTATTGGGTTGGATGTCATGACCATGTCGCTGATTGGATTCGGAAGTGTACGCAATGTGCAATGGCCAAAGGTCCCACTAGGAAAAGTCGAGGTAAGATGCACCAATACACCGTGGGTGCGCCACTTGAGCGAATTGCTATGGACATAGCTGGACCATTTCCAATAAGCAACGCAGGAAACAAGTATGTTCTGGTGGTTATAGATTACTTCAGTAAATGGCCTGAAGTATACCCCATTCCAAATCAAGAAGCTAGTACAGTTGCGGATGTATTCGTCAACCAATGTATTACTCGTTTTGGTGTACCGATGGAATTACACTAGACCAAGGTCGAAATTTCGAATCAGTTGTATTCCAAGAGATATGCCGCATACTGGGTATATACAAAACTCGTACAACACCTTTTCATCCACAATCTGATGGCATGGTAGAACGATTTAACCGTATCTTGCAGGAATATTTGAGAAAAGTCGTAGATAAATACCAAAGAGACTGCGATGTACATATACCAATGTTCCTCATGTCAGATAGATGCCACAACATGATACGACGGCCACTACACCGGCAATGACAATTTTTGGCAACGACTTAAGACTGCCAGCTGATTTAAAATTTGGAGTCGTAACACCAACGAAATCAACCGAAGGTAATTATACTAGCGAAAAGCGGAAACAGTTGGATGAAGTACATCAGTTCATCAGAGAGCGGTCGCAGATGATAAGCGATAAGATGAAGACCAGGTATGACTTGAAAGCAAATTAAAAATGGTTCTATGAAGGAGAGCTTGTAATGCTTCATAATCCACAACGAAAGAAAGGCCTGTCCCCTAAACTACAGACTCATTGGGAAGGACCATATGAGATTATAGCAAAGATAAATGACGTAGTGTATCGTATTCAACGTGCCTGGAATAAAAGAGCAAAGTTTAAAGTAGTGCACTTGGAGCGACTTGCGCCATATCGAGGGGAATTATAAAAACTTGTTCGGGACCAACAAGGTTAAGAGTAGGGCAGTGTAACGAACATCGATGGTTGGTTACTCTTCACTATTGTGACTGACACTATTGGCAGCATCAAAATGTCAACAAAAAGAAATAAGCAATAACCAGAACAAGCAAACGAGAAAGAAAGAGAAGAATCTCGATAAAGGAAGATTCTGGGGTGTTGCCAACAGAGTATAAATAGAGCCAGTGTTGAGAAGTGAGAATCAATCTAATCCCGAACGTGATTGGGCAAACATCGATACAGTTTCAGAGGCAAAAGTTGCAAGTACATTAAAAGAGTAATTGTAAATAGTTGATTGTAAACAGAGTTGATTGTAAATAGAGTTTATTAAATAAATTGTTGTTGTATATAGTTGTATAAAATAAGTGTTGCAGTTATTATTAACAGAATCCAGTGATCGAACAAGGTAATTCAAATAGAATTAAACGCTCACAGAATAAAAACGTAACAATACTATAAATTTACTGAATCCGTTATCTTTATTCAGCATTTTTCAATTGTTTCAATTCAGTCTCTCGCTTTTATGCCGTGGTTATACTACCATTCAATTGAATGCCAATTAAAAAAATTGTTGGTTTCAATACAAAATGTAATTTCAACAACAAAACTGAACATTTGAATGCCACTCAGTTCTGGATGCTATTCTCGACATCATTCAGACCAATTTCACCATTGTTGTCTCAAGCAATATATTATATAGAAAAAGGAAATGTATATGAAAATATTTTTGAATAAAGTAACATAATTTTATTTATTCTTGTCGTGATGGAAATGGGAATCTGGTTACAGATGTCCAGAGTGTACTGAGCCTATGGAGGGAACACTTCTCCACGTTACTGAATGGCGATGCTACGAACAATTCCGCCAGTGGAGGAGATTGCCCGATAACCCCAATTACAGATGATGGTGTTGATGTTCCACCACCCAACTATGACGAGGTTGAAACGGCCATTTTAAGGCTGAAGAACAACAAAGCTGCAGGTGCTGATGGCCTGCCTGCCGAGTTGTTTAAGACCGGAGGCGATGAGCTGCTCACCCGCATGCACCAGCTCATAAGCAGAATATGGTCGGCTGAAAGCATGCCTGATGATTGGAGGCTCAGTGTTCTCTGTCCTGTACATAAAAAAGGAGACCCCACAATTTGCGCCAACTATCGTTGAATAAGTCTCCTGAGTATCGCATACAAGGTTCTATCGAGCGTACTGTGTGAAAGCTTGAAACCTATGCTCAGCAACCTGATTGGACCTTATCAGTGTGGCTTCAGACCTGGTAAATCCACCATCGACCAGATTTTCACACTGCGCCAAATCCTGGAGAAGACCCAAGAAAAACAGATCAACACACACCACCTATTTGTTGATTATAAAGCCGCTTTCGACAGTCCGGTAAGGGATTACCTCTGCGCAACAATGTCTGAGTTCGGTATTCCTGCAAAGCTCATTCGACTTTGTAGAATGACACTGCATAACTCCCGTTGTGCAGTGAAAATTGGGAAGGACCTCTCCGCACCGTTTAATACCGAACGGGGTTTCAGACAAGGTGATTCGTTATCGTGCGACTTCTTCAATCTTATTATGGAGAAAATAATACGAGCTGCTGATCTACGACATAACGGCACTATCTTCAACAAAAGTGTCATGCTGTTAGCGTATGCCGACGATATTGACATAATCGGCATGAACACGCGAGCAGTCAGTGCAGCATTCTCAGAGTTGGAAAGAGAGTCGCGTCGGATGGGTCTCAGGGTGAACGAGGGCAAGACGAAGTATCTAGTGTCAACAAACAAAGAGTCCCGGCGTCTTGGACAGCACGTCACTGTTGACAACTACGCTTTTGAAGTAGTAAGGGACTTTGTCTATCTTGGAACCAGCATTAACAGCAGTAATGACGTCAGCTTGGAGATCATGCGTAGGATAACTCTTGCTAACAGGTGTTACTTTGGGCTGAGTAAGCAATTGAGAAGTCGAGCCCTCTCTCGAAGAACGAAAACTACACTCTACAAGTCTCTCATCATGCCTGTCCTAACATATGGCGCTGAAGCCTGGACAATTTCCATCTCGGATGAGCGAATGCTTGGAGTTTTCGAGAGAAAAGTCCTACGCAAGATCTTTGGACCTATTTGCGTTGGTGGCGAGTACCGAATAAGGTACAACCATGAGCTGTACGAGCTATATGCCGATATTGACATAGTAAAGCGCATCAAAATCCAGCGGCTGCGCTGGCTAGGTCATGTCGAGCGAATGGAGGAACACGCTCCAGCTAAGAGGGTGTTATATTCGGAACCCGCTGGAGGACGGAGCAGAAGAGGAAGACCAAACCTCCGGTGGAAAGACCAAGTACTGGAGAACCTGACGGCGCTTGGAATTTCTAACTGGCGCCAGTTAGCGAAAAACAGAGATGGCTGGCGAAGCATGTTATTTTCGGCCTAAATCGATATTCGGTTGTTATGGCCATATAAGTAAGTAAGTAAGTAAGTAATTTTATTAATGCATTTGGCTACCTTGACAATTGTAAAGAATAATTTGGTTCAGAAACTAATATTTAAATATGTGATTAAATATAAATAAATAAAAAATAAATATGTGGCACTTAAAGCCCCAAAGGGCTCATTGGCCGAGCTTCTCTTCCATTACTATTGTGCGTCTTAAATTTTGGACAGTATAGACCTACCTGTATGGACCTACTTATTTTAGCCGGTGACATCACTTTTTCTGAGCTTTGTCACAGAGTTCTTTTTTTAGAAGCTTTTTCATGGCAAGTTGTTACTGTCGGAAGAATTGCCAATTGCTTGCCGACAGGATTATAAATAATTAATAAGATTCATTTTATGGCGTTATATATGTAAAATTTTTTTTTTTTTTTTGTTAGCTTATTTTTTTTGTTATTGAATCTTTCTTAAATACAAGAAACTAACAATAAGTATTCAAATTGTGGATACATTTAAATCTCGATGGATGTTAACGTTCCTCATATACCAAGGCGCGTTTACAATAATTCGCAGACACTTGGATGCGGTGCCCCAAAACTGAATACCATAAGTCCAGATTGGTTTCAGGATTGCTTTATATAATAGCACTTTGTATTCAAGATTCAACTTTGATCTTTTGTGTAACAGCCACCATAACTGATTCATTTTAAGCTTGATCTGAGTTTTCTTTGCCTCTATGTGATTTTTCCATGTCAGCCTTCTGTCGAGGTGAATACCCAAGTACTTTGTTGAGGAACATTGTGGAACTGATTGGCCATTAATTTTAAGTGGGGGACATGTATCTAGCCTTAGCGTGAAGGTTACATGTACGCTCTTTGATTCATTGACTTTTATACGCCATTTTGCTAGCCAGATTTCGAGAGAATCGACATGAGTCTGCAGGAGTTTAGTAGCTTCTATGGGGTTAGAGCGAGAGCACAATATTGCCGTATCATCAGCAAAGGTCGATATGAATGTATAGTTATTGTTGGGCATATCTGAAGTGTATAAGAGATACAGTAAGGGACCCAAAACGCTTCCTTGAGGAACGCCAGCGTGAATATCCAATGGATTTGTTGTGTAATCCTTGTGATGTACGAGAAATTGTCTTTTCGTGAGGTAGCTACTGAGCAACGAGGAGATATTTGCAGGCAGTAATAGTTTGAGTTTGTAAATAAGGCCATCATGCCATACTTTATCGAAAGCTTGAGTGATATCAAGAAAGACAGCTGAGCAATACTTTTTTTCTTCAAAAGTGTTCCTTATCAGAGTTACAATGCGGTGGACTTGTTCTATTGTGCCGTGCTGTTTTCTAAATCCAAACTGATGTTGAGGAATGAGTTGGTTGAGATTAATAAATGGAGTTATATTCATGACAAGTAGCTTTTCGAATACTTTAGAGAGTAGAGGCAGGAGGCTGATAGGTCTGTACGATGCAACTTTTGTAGGGTCTTTTCCTGGTTTTGCTATCATAATAATTTTTGAAGTTTTCCAGCATTTGGGATAGTGTTTAATACGAAGGATAGCATTGAAAATGTGCATGAGATGAATTACTGAAGCCGGAGGTAGTTTTTTTAATCATTTTACCGGTAATTTTATCTGGACCAGGTGATTTTTTTGGGTTTAAATCTTTATAAATTGCTTTGAATATGTCCTTTTTTTTAATTTTCAGCGTTATTGAGCAAGGTTGAGAAGTTAATTTTGGTAATGAGGACTGTGAAGAGGGTGGATTGGGTGTAAACACACTTTTTAGGTGGTCTGCAAAAGCCAAACCCTTCTCACAGTTGCTTCTAGCCCAATTTCCGTCACTCAAACGGATGGGGGAATCAGTGAGAATTGGCCGATTTGAGCTTTTTGCTGATTTCCACAAAGAGTAGTCTGACGCTTCACCAGGTGTTAATTTCGCTATGTGCTCTTCTAACTCTTTGTTGTTTTTATTTTTCAAGGTTTGCTTTAACTTTCGAGTGCAGTGGTGTAGCTGTGTTTTCAGATTCGGTGATCTGAATTCTTGCCATTGTCTTCGGAGTCTTCTTTTCTGTCTTACTAGAAATTCAATGTCGGCTGGTGTGTATTGGCTATAGTTTGATTGCTTGCATACCTTTGTGCAGGTGGCTGAGCTGAGAGCTAATGAGAGTAGCTGGTTGAATTTTTCGAGTGCTGAGTCTACATCGTGTCCATTTCTTAATACAGTACTCAGAGGAAGATGGGAATTTATATATTTCTTGAATTTTAACCAGTCTATTTTCTTTCTAACGCAATTGCTTTGGGGGCTTGGTGATTTTATAGATATTACCGTGGGTGAGTGGTCAGATGATAGATCATAATTACACTCTGTGGAGATATTTTCCATATGCAAACCTTTGGCGACTCTAAAGTCTACGAGATCGGGTATTTTCCTCTTGTCCGTCGGCCAATATGTCGGTTGACCATTTGAAATAACATCGTAGCCGTGGTTAGTGATGATTGAACATAGTCTTCTGCCTTTTGGAGTTATTAAGCGGGAGCCCCAGTGAGTGTGTTTGGCGTTGAAATCGCCAGCAACCAGGAATTTGCTACCAAGAGTTGAGAAAAATTCTTTATATTGCTGTTCGGTAATACTGTATCTTGGGGGACAGTATATCGCAGATATTACTAGCTTAGAGATGTATTCTTCCAGACATATAGATGTTGCTTGCAAGTAGACGCTACTGAAATCTTCGAGAACATGATGTTTTATTCTGCTTTTTATCAATATGGCAGTTCCACCGCGTGCCTTACCATGCGGATGATTTGTAGTGTACAGTTTGTAATATGGTATTTGGTAGAAATTTTTGTCAGTGAAATGGGTCTCAGATATCATCATTATGTCGATTTGGCTGGATTCAAGGAATTGAATTAGCTCCAAACGGTGCTGGCTTAAGCCGTTGGCGTTCCAGTGGCATATCTTGAGACAACTCATGGTCTGGATAGCAATGTTTGGAGTAACATCGATTGATTTTTCATCATTTCTTGCATCATTGTTTGCATTGAGTTCATGAATTGGTTCATATTCTGAATTAATGTTTGAAGCAAATGTTCAAGGGTACTTGGCTGTTGGGTGGGCAGTGAGTGTTTCTGCTCATTATTTACGTTGCTTTGTTGGTGTAGGTTTTGTTTTAACACGCTAGCGTATGAATTGGTTTGATTCTTGTTTGGGATTGCAGAGAAGAATTGTGTTGCATCAATATTTTGTCTCTTACTTGAGTTGGCTATCTGAGTTTGCTCAACTGGTTTTAGAGGTTGATTGTTAGCGGAGAAATTTAGCTTTAGGGTTGCATATACTGGGCAACCTCTATAATTTGCAGTGTGATTACCTCCACAATTGCTGCATTTTTTCATGCTAGCATCGCCTTTAGATTTTGGGCATATGTTTGATTTATGGAGATCTCCACAAATCACACAAACAGCTGGCAGGGTACAATATGTCTTAGTATGTCCATATTCTTGGCAGTTGCTGCACTGAGGAGGTCCAGTTCTCTTATGGGGTTCTTCGATTGTGATTTTGCGATGCAATAAATATCGAATTTTATATATGGGGTGTACCTCACCTTTTTTTTGGGGTTTTGTTTCAGGCTGAAGCTCAATACGATATAACGGTTGAGGTATATTGCTCTTGTTGAGAATGTTGAATACTGTTTTGGATTGAAACCCTTCTTCCTGAAGGGCAAGTTTGATTTCGTTAATATCAACGTTGGGTTCGACGCCTTTGAGTACCACGATTAAGCCCTTACTACTTTTTAGCTGATATGTGTAGTAATTCTTTTTTACAGCATCAAATTCCGCTATTACTTTGCGATAATGAGTTTCGCTGTAGATTTGCACTTTTGTTTCCTCAATTTGGCCTTTGCGAATAGGAACAACATGGAAATTCTTTGGTCCTATAAGACTTGTAATTCTAGAAATCAACTTATCTGAGTTGCGTTCTCTTAAGAAAATGGGTGGGGGTTTGAAATTTTTCTTGGAGATAATATTTTCGTCACTTTCATCACCTGAAAGCATAGCGTATCTATTTTCCGAACTAATAGGGGCAGTGTTCTGCTTTTGAATTTTTGTTGAATTCATTTGTTTTGAATTTTGCGGACTTCTTTTTCGCTTTACTACAGTAATGTAGCGATCGATACCAGTTTGAACAGCAACTGGTTCTTTATTAGTCATCGCACTAGTTGCTTTAACTACTGGGTCATGCACTTCAGTAGAAGGGCCGTTATTTGATTGCTTTGATGTTGTAGCTGTTGGTGTTACAGCAGGAGAAGCACATTGTACACTCCACGGTATAGAGGGAGATAGTATATCACGATAGAACAAATTATTTTTTTTGTCTGTATTTATTGTTGTTGCAAAATTTGATAAATTTTTAATATGTGCAGGCAAAAGATTTGCACTGTTACTTTCACTTGTGCAGTGTGTATCAACTGATAATGCACTTATCGGTGGGGTTTGCGCGGGTGATTGCAAATTATTGTTTACACACACATTAACAGGCGATTGCCGTTGCCGGAGAGGAGAGCGCTGAACACTCATATTATAAACAAAATGTTTGCAAATTATATTATTATTTTATTGGTTTTTTTTTTTTTTCTAAAAAAAAAAAAACAACAAATCACCGAAATAACTCCTTGAGTTTCTTAGCGTCTTTTCGCAAAATATTAAAAATTTTTTTTTACCGAAAACAATCACTTTTCTGACTCTATCAAAGGAGAGATGAGAAACAAGTCCACTCTTATTGGTGACTTTCACATATATATGTAAAATTTATTTGAAATTTAGTTTAGTATCTACCCGGACCTTATGAGAAATTGGATAAGCAAAAGCGCAATTATATTGTAACGAGTATCGATGGTTGGTTACTCATAACTATTGTGGCTGACGCTATTGGCAGAATCGAAACGAATGTCAACAAAAAGAAATAAGCGATAACCAGAACAAGCCAACGAGAAAGAAAGAGAAGAATCTCGATAGAGGAAAATTCTGCGGTGTTGCCAACAGGTATAATAGAACCAGTGTTGACAAGTACAAATCAATCTAATCTACAGTTTCAGAGGCAAAAGTTACAAGTTCATTAAAGTGTTATTGTAAATCGTTGATTGTAAACGAAGGTGATTGTAAATAGAGTTTATTTAAATAAATTATAGCTGTATATAGTTGTATAAAGTAAGTGTTGCAGATATTATTAACAAAATCTGGTGATTGAACAAGGTAATTCAAATAGAATTAAACGCTCACAGAATAAAAACGTAACAATACGAATGATGTTTCCATATAATTAATTCCACTATATATGCACACATCGTTTAAGTGCTTTCAAATGCCTTTGCAAACGTTTGGAGCTCAACACATCAAAAAAAAAACACTAATCAACGTTTTGACACCGCCAAGAAGTATGGCTTCTACATTAACTGCAATCGAGCTTATCATACATCGCTGCGTCATGATAATACATCGTAGACCTCAAACGCCGGCTATTGCGCCACAATCATCGCAAGCAACTCCAAATTCTTGGCAAGCACCGTCGACAACATAATCAGCAGGCAGACCACAAGCATATAACCAACAAGCAGCTACACATCACACATGGAGGCATCGGACTGAGGGCAAGTCATTCTGGCAACAGCTTTGGTTCTAGTCAAAGACTCCACAGGAGCCTCTAAATTGTGCGCTATTTGACTCGTACTCCCAAGTGAACTTCGTAACAGAAGACTTCGCTCAAAGACTACGTCTTCGTCGAGAAAAGCATCACATCGGCATGCGCAGTATTGGTGAATTACTTTCCAACCTCAAGGAGCGCACCACTATAACTATCAAATCGCGCACATCTGCTTTTCAGCTATCGTTTCAGTTTGGTATTACATCACACATTGCGTACCAACCTGATAGAGAAATCGACACAACGAACTGGAATTTAACATTCAAACTTCGCCGTTTCAATCTGTTGCTAGGTACAGAGGCATTTTTTCGACGTGCTTGCTGTGGGCCAAATTCGACTTAACCTAAATTTGCCCAGCCTTCAAAAAACGTTGTTAGGTTGGGTGGTTTTAGGGCAGTACATGCTGCCACTTCATTGATGGTTAAGTTCCACAGAAGAGGTGATAACACACCTCTTTGTGGGGTACCCTTAATCGCAAATCTATTGCCTTTTCAATAGACTAATGAACCTAATATTAGGTTAATCCACCTAAAGCATAGCAAGAGAGTGTTCAACTGCTTCTGGGTATATGTTATTGAAAGCCCTCTCAATATCTAGAAAGGTGATCAGACTATGTTCTTTGCAGTGCATAGATCATTCGATCTTCTGTACAAGTGAGTGGAGTGTTCAACGGATTTGCTGTCATCCAAACAGTCTGGAAACTGAGTATCATTTAGTACCCTAGGAATTTCCAGACTGAAGAATTTTTCTTAGTCGCCTCTGAAAATCCCTCTATGAAAAAGTCGTCCATATGACCTTACTGCTTTCCTTATCTTCTTAAACACTCATAATCTCTTTTTATATGGTTGCCAATATATATGACATAGATGGTACAATGCAATGGCCACGGTATCCTTGTCGCTGTAGCTGCAGTTTTGTAGAATTTTTTTAACTAAAATACATGACTGAGGATTAGCAGCGTTTTGAAAGTAGTATAATTCATAGTTTGGGGAGCTTAGTCCTCCGTTTTATTGCTTAGGCGAAGGACAAGTGTAGCGTAAGCTGCTTTAGAGTGGTGCAGATTAATCTGGAGCATCCTAAGGATTTTCTTTTGCATCCGCTAATTAAGACTTCGGTCACTATCGTATCGGTGTCCTCAGCGTCGTAGCATTGAAGGTCGCCCTCATCCGCTATGCTAACTCACACATTTCGTAACCAACTCAAACGCTGTCTCCATCACGCGATAACTCCTCCACCGGGGCCGAACTTTCTTCGTATCCCCGAGTTGTCTTTTCCTGCGTTTTTCTCATAGACTTTGAGAGTGATTTGGGAGAAGCCATAGCTCCTCAGCCCTTTCTGTTTGGCAAAAGATTCCAAGGATTACTCATTCAAGACCACAACGATCTGTCTTTAGCTGTTCTCCTTGGCCTCTCCCACCTTCAGGCAGGAATCCAGGCCCGTGACATAGGTCTATTGGGGATCTGGTCCTTAGAAACGCCTCAAGTCGAGCGTTAGACCAGACCCAACATTCCTGATGACCTCTCATAGAGATCTGTCGATCGCTAGTCCGCACGAGACATTAATTTGATGAACGAAGGAAGGAACGAACTTGAGTGTTGTAGTTTGCCGAATCCGAAGTCTTCGCCTTTTTTGGCTTGGAGACAATGTTCTTCGCCTACTCCAGAGATTCTTTTCTCTCACTGAGAGTTCTGATGGTGGCTCGTCTTTCCGGATATGCACAGAGAGACCCGCTAATTGGTTTAGCGGAAGCCATCAAATTGGAGGCAGCAGCTGAAGTAGGTGGTGCTGAGTCCAAGGGGGATATGACTACTAAAACTGGAGCCACAACCTTTGTGTGTGTCTTGGTAGACCATTTTGATTTTTCGAAATTGTTGTCCGAGACTTTGGTTTTGTTCATGTCTCCTATACGACCGCTTACCCGACGTATGAGGCATCGCGGTCTAACTGTTTGAGAGCGTTCTAGGCTTGTGTACCTACAATAAACGATTTGTTCCTGGATTTGCCAACATCGATAGCAGTTTGCATGAGTTAACAGAAAAGAATAAACCGTATTCCGAAAAGCCTAAAAGTTGCCAAAATTCGGATTTGTTTCAGACGTCGAATGGGAGTTAACTAATTAGTGCTGGTGAATATGATTACAGTAATGCTCTTTTATTTCTACTTGATAATTGATAATTACTTGATTCTACTTGATAATTTTTATAATCCCTCATCCTCAAGTAAAAATTTTGCCTATGGAAATATATTGTAACGAGTATCGATAGTTGATTACTCATCACTATTGTGACTGACTCTATTGGCAGCATCGAAACGAATGTCAACAAAAAGAAATAAGCGATAACCAGAACAAGCCAACGAGAAAGGAAGAGAAGAATCTCGATAAAGGAAGATTCTGGGGTGTTGCCAACAGAGTATAAATAGAGCCAGTGTTGAGAATTGGCAATCAATCTGCTACCGAACGTGATTGCGAAAACATTGATACAGAGGCAAAAGTTGCAAGTACATTTAAGTGTTATAGTAAATAGTTGATTGTAAACAGTGTTGATTGTAAATAGAGATTATTAAATAAATTGTTGCTGTATATAGTTGCATAAAATAAGTGTTGCAGTGATTATTAACAGAATCCAGTGATCGAACAAGGTAATTCAAATAGAATTAAACGCTCACAGAATAAAAACGTAACAATTGGTGTCAGAAGTGGGATTCTGTAAAAATGGTGAAAATTGACCAACTAAAAGTGGATCAGCTTAAAAAGCTGTTAGTAGAGATGAATCTATCGTCATCAGGTGCAAAGGCGGAACTGCTGGTGAGGCTGAGGAAAGCCATGGAGGCTAAGGGAATTAATGTAGAAGAACATGAGTTCTTTGAGGAAGACGATATACATGCAGTTGTGCACGCCGAGGAAGAGAGTAAGGTAGATTCGAGTGGTCAACTCATGGAATTTATGAAATCCATGATGCAACAGCAGCAGCAGCAACTGCAAGGAATTAATGCGAAGTTACAAGAACATTCGGCTGAATTGCGTACGGAAATTCAAGAAGGTTCGTCTCGCCAAGAGGGCGTTATTAGTGATTTGCGTATGGAAATTCAAGAACATTCGGCTCGCCAAGAACACGTCATCGAAAATCTACAAAAAGGAATTGAACTTAGATTTCAGGAAATTTCCGGAACCATTAATGAAAAGGTCACGGATTTAAAGGAACATGTAGATGATTTGGAAGATAAGTTCGAGAAATTACAGCACGATCTCAACCAACTAAAAATAAATGGACCAGCCACATCAGTGATTCGAGATTCAAGCACAATCAAACTAAAGCCACCAACATTTGACGGAAGCACGCCATTCAATATCTTCAAGCTTCAATTCGAGACAACAGCTTCGAAGAATCAATGGGATGATAGCGACAAGACTGCTGCTTTAATAGTCGCATTAAAAGGTAATGCTTCCGAGGTGTTACAGATGATTCCAGAGAAAGATCGTGGTAGCTATCAGTCACTGATGGACACACTCCAGCGAAAATATGGAAATGAATACAAGAGTCAATTACATCGAGTGGAATTGAGATCGCGAGTGCAACGGAGTAATGAGAGCCTTCAGGAATTCGCTTCCGATATTGAGCGCTTATGTCATCTAGCGTTCTCCGGTAATTCGGAAGAGTTCGTCGAAAAAATAAAAATAGAAGCATTCATAGATGGTATACGTGATGGAGAGACAAAGCGTGCCCTAGTCATGTCACCCAGGAATACTTATGCCGAAACAGTCAGTAGCGCTTTGACATATGAAGCCGCCAGCTTAATGTGTCGACCAGTGCCAGGAGTACGCAAACTAGAGGGGAAAACATCACATCTGGTTGAAGCAGTGCGTCAGGCAGTAAAATCAGTAGTTCAGCCTGAAGTAAGAGCAGGTCGACGCGAAACCAAATTTAATGGTAAGTGCTTCATTTGCGACAAACGAGGGCATATAGCTCGTGATTGCAATCAATCGAGTATGAAGCCTAAAGGAAGAACAAGGAATCAACACAAAAATAAATTTACCGGTAAGTGCTTCATATGCCATCGAAGAGAACACATGGCGCGTAATTGTCGGCTACGACGCAAGCAACAAAGATCGAATTCACCAGGACAACGAAAGGAAGATCGTGATGTCATTCATCGTGGTAAAGCTGTTACTCCATATCATCGTACTTGCACCGTAGATAGTAAACATTGTTCTCGGGTAGGAAGCCAGAATCACATTGTTAACCTACGACTTTCGAATGTATTATCGGAAGAGTCATGGACAACCGAACGAGTTCAAGAAGATCAACGGAACGACCCAGATCTCGCAAAGATTATGGAACACAAGGAGCAGGGCATACGTCCAGATTGGCAAGAAATGGCTAATGAGAGTCCAATAGCAAAGGCATACTGGGCGCAGTGGCAAAGCCTGCACTTACGAGACGGATGTTTATTCCGAGCATGGGAAAGTGAGGATGGAAAAATCACTAATGATCTTCTAGTGGTACCCAAGGCGAGAATAAATGAAGTGATAGCTGAGTATCACAATGCCTCCAGTGGAGGGCATTTGGGAATCACCAAAACCGTCGAGAAAATAAAGAAACGATTTTATTGGGTTGGATGTCATGACCATGTCGCTGATTGGATTCGGAAATGTAAGCAATGTGCAATGGCCAAAGGTCCCACTAAGAAAAGTCGAGGTAAGATGCACCAATACACCGTGGGTGCTCCATTTGAGCGAATTGCTATGGACATAGCTGGGCCATTTCCAATAAGCAACGCAGGAAACAAGTATGTTCTGGTGGTTATAGATTACTTCAGTAAATGGCCTGAAGTATACCCCATTCCAAATCAGGAAGCTAGTACAGTTGCGGATGTATTCGTCAACCAATGGGTTACTCGTTTTGGTGTACCGATGGAGTTACACTCAGACCAAGGTCGAAATTTCGAATCAGTTGTATTCCAAGAGATATGCCGTATGCTGGGTATATACAAAACTCGTACAACACCTTTGCATCCACAATCTGATGGCATGGTAGAAAGATTTAACCGTACCTTGGAGGAATATTTGAGAAAAGTCGTAGATAAATACCAAAGAGACTGGGATGTACATATACCAATGTTCCTCATGGCATATCGATGCGCACAACATGATACGACGGCTACTACACCGACAATGGCAATTTTTGAAAACGAGTTAAGACTGCCAGCTGATTTAAAATTTGGAGTCGTAACACCAACGAGATCAACCGAAGGTAATTATACTAGCGAAAAGCGGGAACAGTTGGATGAAGTACATCGGTTCATCAGAGAGCGGTCGCAGATGATAAGCGATAAGATGAAGGCCAGGTATGACTTGAAAGCAAATTCAAAAGGGTTCTATGAAGGAGAGCTTGTAATGCTTCATAATCCACAACGAAAGAAAGGCCTGTCCCCTAAACTACAGACTCATTGGGAAGGACCATATGAGATTATAGCAAAGATAAATGACGTAGTGTATCGCATTCAACGTGCCTGGAATAAAAGAGCAAAGTTTAAAGTAGTGCACTTGGAGCGACTTGCGCCATATCGAGGGGAAGTATAAAAACTTGTTCGGGACGAACAAGGTTAAGAGGAGGGCAGTGTAACGAGTATCGATAGTTGATTACTCATCACTATTGTGACTGACTCTATTGGCAGCATCGAAACGAATGTCAACAAAAAGAAATAAGCGATAACCAGAACAAGCCAACGAGAAAGGAAGAGAAGAATCTCGATAAAGGAAGATTCTGGGGTGTTGCCAACAGAGTATAAATAGAGCCAGTGTTGAGAATTGGCAATCAATCTGCTACCGAACGTGATTGCGAAAACATTGATACAGAGGCAAAAGTTGCAAGTACATTTACAGTGGCTCCCAGCTTATTTCGTACAGTGACAGTTTAAAAATTGCTGCAGTCGTAATTCCTAATATAGCAAAAATTTGAACAAAATATAAATGCCATTTTTGAAAGGAAGGTTTGTTTTTTATTTTCCAAAATTTACTTTTTCAAAATTTTAGTGTTTGACACTATAAAAAAATAAAATAAGAAAAAAATAGGAAAATTCATGTCACAGCTTATTTCGTACAGTCTCTTTAAGTTCAAACTAAAAACAAAGTAAGTTGATTTTAATATTTAGTATGACATCCCTTAGCGTTAATGACAGCCTGGAGTCTATTTGGCATTGAATCCACCAATTTTTGAGTGATGTCTGGTGTGATTTTTTTCCATTCCTCCATCAGTACCTTCTTTAGGTCTTGCTTATTAGAAATCTTGTGTGTTCTTATTTTATTGTCCAAAATAGACCAAAGATTTTCAATCACATTCATGTCAGGTGACTGTGGTGGTGGAGACATCAAGTGTGGGCAGTTCCAAATAAGCCAAGATTGCACAATCCCAGATTTATGTTTTGGGTCATTATCTTGGTAGTACCGAAATTCTTCCCGCAAATCCAGTTTGTCTGCACTTTGAAGTAAATTGTTTTTCAGAATCTCGAGGTACTTCATTTTGTCCATTGTCCCCTCAATAAAAACCAATTCACCTACTCCGGCTGCTGACATACAGGCCCAAACCATCACGCTACCGCCACCATGCTTCACTGTGGACTTAAGGTTCTCCTTGTTTAGCTCGGTATTCGCTTTACGCCAAACATATGACATTCCGTCCGAACCAAAAATATTAAACTTAGACTCATCCGCGAAAATAACGGTATTCCAGAACGCAGGAGTCTTAATAATATGCTCTTTGGCGGAGTCAAGTCGGCGTTGTATATTCATTTTCGAAATGAATGGTTTCTTTCGGGCTACTCGACCGTTCAAGTCATGATTGCGCAGCACACGTCGGACAGTTTCAGCATTGGATGATTTTCCTATTTCACGCTGAACCTCTGCAGCCAACTTCGGAGCGGATAACTTTGGATTTTTCTTAATTTTTCGTACAATATAACGCTCGTCTGAAGCGTTGAAAATCTTATTAGGTGCTTCTCTGCCCTTGTTCTCCAACCGATTTTCGCGAACGAAGCGTTGAATGATGTATTGGACAGTTGAGGCACTTAAATTTGTCATTTCAGCAATTTTTCGCACACTCTGACCTTTCCTAAAATGGTTAATTACCAGTTTACGCTGTTCCATCGTTGTACGACGCCCATAACGCTAAATGTTTAATTTACAGCACTTTAACTATTTAAAATAATAATAATAAAAATTGTTATAATAGTTAAAAAGGTCCAAAAACTCATACAATTCAAAAAAACTTTGTAACTGCGCGGCAGAATGAAACTTACTTACATTGAAGTTTGTGTACGAAATAAGATGTGAGCTGAAAATCAGCTGATCAATAGTTTTTCTCTCTTGCATGACAAAAAGAACAATTTTTGGGGTTCCCCGTTTTCTTATTAGGTTTACTAAACACATACATAGACATCTACATTCAAAACTTATTGATAAGTTTTTTAGTTTCGATGTTACAGCCATGTACATAAAAATATATACACTGTACGAAATAAGCTGTGAGCCACTGTAAGTGTTATAGTAAATAGTTGATTGTAAACAGTGTTGATTGTAAATAGAGATTATTAAATAAATTGTTGCTGTATATAGTTGCATAAAATAAGTGTTGCAGTGATTATTAACAGAATCCAGTGATCGAACAAGGTAATTCAAATAGAATTAAACGCTCACAGAATAAAAACGTAACAATATGTTACTTTAAAGCTATTTTCATCACAACATAGCGTGAAAAACGACTTGGCGATAAACTGCATTAAAAGAATTCTATGTGTTTCATGCATAAGTTTAATGATTTTCGGTAACAATTACAACCTAACGTTCGTTCAGTTATTTTCCCTCATCATTGTATGTTCGGTGTGTGTGTGTATGGATGGTGTATGAAAGTGACGATTAGGTTTTTAATTGTGGAATAGAAAACGAGAAAAAGAAATTTTCAATTTTTAAATAAAATTGTATCGATATTTAAAAGATATTTTTAATTTCATTTGAATACCAAAAAATTGTAAAAATGGCTGAAGGTGGTAACAAACGAATCATTGTGAATGTGAAAACACCAAAAGAAAAAAAAATTATTGAAGTCGATGAAGATTCTGGAATTAAAGAAGTAAGACTTATTCATTTGTTTCATTTGGTCGCTTTCATTTTCTTTTCTTGATTGTGCTAAAATTAATTATTTTATAAATTGGAAAAGCAGTTAGTGCAATTTTAATGAAATTGTAAGTGGATTTTAGAAGCGGTACGTCTTATAGAAATATATATACGGCAGGCTAGTTATGTTCTTAGGCGGTAGGAGACAAAGTACAGTGTCAAAAAAGACAAGTGTAGAGAAATCGAGAATTGCACAGGAAAAAATGACAACTTGCATTTCGAGTGTTCTCCATTCACATTTTCTACATATGTATGTGGAAAAAAAATGTATTATTTTGTTTTTTATTTCTGCTATGGCTTGTTTACGCACTACTATTTATCCACCTCCCCATTTGCTATATTCAAAACTAACAGGTGATGTGGGGTATGTGGTTGAAGGTTACCTCATATTTTTTAAATAATAGTACGACGTGTTTAGATTTAAAAGGTTTAATTATGAATTTCAAACATTTCGTTACCTTCACAATATGTAACTTAATATATTTGTGTAATTTTATTACTATGAAAAAATTTTTATTTAAATTATGCCAATTGAGCATAGAAACTCAAGTGCGGTGGTAGGAGAAATTGTTAGAATAAAATTTTGTGAAATAATTAATTTGTGTTCTTTCTGCATTTTTTTATATTCACAGTTCAAACAATTGGTGGCGCAAAAATTTGATTCTGAACCTGATCAACTGGTATTGATTTTTGCCGGTAAAATTATGAAGGATTCGGATACTCTTAAAACGCACAACATCATGGATGGACTAACTGTTCATTTAGTTATTAAAGCGCCAACGCGTCCATCGGAAGCAGAGCCAAGACCAGCCGCAGACGTACGCCAGACGCCATTTGGTCTAAATCAACTCGGTGGATTGGCCGGTTTGGATGCACTTGGTGCTGGTTCTGGTACATTTATGGATTTGCAAGCTCGTATGCAAAGCGAGCTTCTCAATAATGGTGATATGTTGCGTACACTACTTGATAATCCATTGGTGCAGCAAATGATGAATAATCCTGAGACCATGCGCACGTTGATTACATCAAATCCTCAAATGCAGGATCTAATGCAACGTAATCCGGAAATATCACATATGCTTAATAATCCAGAGTTATTGCGGCAAACAATGGAGCTGGCTCGGAATCCATCGATGTTGCAAGAGTTGATGCGTTCACACGATCGTGCAATGTCCAATTTGGAATCGGTTCCCGGTGGCTACAATGCATTGCAACGTATCTATCGTGATATCCATGAGCCGATGATGAGTGCAACTGAATCGCTGTCGCGTAATCCATTCTCAGGTCTAGTTGACAGCTCCGGCGGTAAGTTTTGTAATCTTTTATGATGTGATAAACAGTAAAATGTACACAAAATATGTTGTAGGCGGTATAAATCCTCAACAAGGCACGGAAAATCGTGAACCTTTACCCAATCCTTGGGGTGCCACAGGTGGCAACCGTGCCAACTCATCTGGATCGGGTGCTGGTGTCCTTAATACACCGGCTATGCAAAGTTTAATGCAACAAATGGCAGAGAATCCTACCCTAATGCAGAATCTGATGAATGCGCCTTATACACGTTCCATGATGGATGCACTTTCACAAGATCCAGAGATGGCCTCACGTTTGCTTAGTACCAGTCCAATGATGGCAAATAATCCACAGTTGCAGGATCAAGTGCGTCATATGATGCCACAATTTTTGCAACAAATGCAAAATCCCGAAGTGACTAATATGCTGTCGAATCCGGAAGCGATCAATGCTATTATGCAAATACAGCAGGGATTGGAGCAATTGCGTTCTGCTGCACCAGGTATCGTTGGATCGTTGGGAGTACCACCGCCGCCACCTGGAGCCACCACCACTGGTGCAGAGACAACGGCTACAAACACAAGCTCCCCCAATTCAACTAGCGGCACTGGTGGCACCAATGCCGATAATCCAGTAACTGCGCCTGGTGGAGGACCAAATGCTCAGCTCTTCAATGATTTTATGTTGCGTATGTTGAATGGTATTTCAACAAATTCTGATAGTAATCAACCACCAGAGGTGCGCTATCAATCTCAATTGGAACAATTGACCGCTATGGGATTTGTAAATCGTGAAGCTAACTTACAAGGTAACAATCCAATCAGGCAAGACATCTCTTCAACGTATTATTTAATCAAAATTCCTTTCAGCACTAATTGCTACTTTTGGCGACATAAATGCGGCGGTGGAAAGATTGCTGGCGCTGAATCAATTATCTTTAAGTTAACATCCCTAAATTGTAGTTTCCGCATACAGCTCCTACATAATACATACATAGATACTGCTAGCCCGCCCCATCTGAGTGTTTATTATTATTTTTAAAATAAAATATAAAAAGGGTCTAAACTTAATCAAACAAAAACAAATTCCGAAAAGCATCATATTATGGCAACAGACAGAATAAACAATTGAAGAAGGCTGAAAAAGAAAAAAATTCGAAGAGGAAAAAGCATAAGATGATGCTATAAAAATCGGGTAGAATTTTTATGCTCCAAGTTAAAATTTAACAATGGAATTCAAAAGTACGGAAAAAACGAACATAAAAATCGTCTACCTTTAAAATAAATATAAAGAAAATAGCAAAGACATACATAGCATCCAATCAATAAATAAAAATAAGTAATGCTGAAGGGAATTCGCTATTGAAAAGCATAAATTTAGTTATTCTTTTTCTTTTTTTGCGTTAGATTTGATGATTACGTGATTACGTGAAACGAAACAAAATTTGATACGAATAAGTATATCTAATTTCATTAAATAATAAATAATCTTATTGGTTTGGCTTTCTTATAGCCGAATTTATTTCTCTCACTATCTCTCCTCATTCTACTTTTATCTTAATGGGGCTATACTGATGACAAATGGGGAAAAATCATTCTTTTCTGACTTCTACTTTTGTTTTTTTTTTTAATCTTACTTTAATTATCTTTCAGTTATGTCTAAGTTTAGATATTGCTATAATGTAATTGCAAAGAAAGAAGAGAAAAAAATTGCAAAAACTAAATATTCCAACTCTATATCCATATACAATTTAATGGAAATATAAAAAATAACATAAAATACATATTACCTTCACCATTTTCCTTTCCATAATTATATTCTGAAATGGTTACAACAACATAAAGAAAAGTATGTATAATATTAAAAAAAGGATCTGGATATATGTATACATTATTATTATATTATTAATGGTGTCACGTGTGTTGAGAAATAAACTTTTCTTCTATTTTAAAAATAGCGAAATTGTTTACTTGTACCTTTTCTATCGAACCAGTTATCAATGAATGACCAGTTATCAATACTGCTACCCAATTTTTTTATCAACCCTGAGTTGATTGCTCAAATCAGAAGAATGGATGCCTTGCTTATTAGAAAATTTATTGTAATACTTCAAACATTGCCCTCTGTTTTCAACAAAAATATCGCTAAGTTTGAAAAGTTCTGTTTCGTATTCAAAAATATTTACCTAAGTCTGTATTCGTGGTATTATATGCCTGCTATTGTATATAAAATATTTATTCATAGTGCTGAAATTATTTAAATTGCGATTGTACCCATTGGATAGTTTTCAGAAGAAGAACAAGAAGCGAGAAACAAATATTTCCGTAGATTTAGGGAACACAGTGCCAGAAAATGTTCTCTCTTAGCAACGAATAGAGACTTACTGTCGATGTTTATTATAGCCGCTGATCCCCTGATCAACAGCCCCAGAGAAATTCTTAAAAGGAAGGCAGGTCAGTTACATACCTGCACAAGGGTATGCAAGCAATCAAACTATAGCCCATACACACCAGCCGACATTGAATTGCTAGTTAGACAGAAAAGAAGACTCCGAAGGCAATGGCAAGAATTCAGACCACCGAATCTGAAAACACAGCTACAGCACTGCACTCGAAAGCTAAAGCAAGCCCTAAAAAATAAAAACAACAAAGAGTTGGAAGATTTTTTTTTAATACTAAGAATTTATTGAATCTTTCTACCATTCGTAGAAACTCACTATAAGTATTCAAATCTTACAAACTAAATTAAAATTATGTGATATTCCCGTTGTTCAATCACAATTTGTTGAGTCGCGAGATTTAGCAATTACACAGCGTATTCATTTCTTTTTAGTCGTCGATGGCCTGTGCTCAGCAACAATTGAATAACAAGGGGATTCGGATGGTTGTGTAATTTTTGAATGTAGCTTCTGCAGGACTTTGCAACTTCCTCAGAAATTCTTAATGATTATAATTTTGTCCAAAAAATGTTGGGGACTGTGGAGCGAAATTTAGAAAATTAAAAAATGGAGCCTTTTAATTAAATTTATTGTTAACCTGTATATCCCCATATTATTTTAGTTTTTGCGCATGCGTTGTTTTAAGAGCTCCAAATATCGAGGTTGCTTAGAAACAATTTTTATTTTAGATTTCTGATACTTAACTAGCCGATATAGATACAAAGTATCATAAAAATAATTTTGTTCAACTAGCTGGTATTAGCCTTTGATCCACAATCTCAAAAAATAATCAGGCCTATCATGAACGAATTTTTAAGCGAAATTTTTCCTTGTCAGTAATACATTTACAAATTATCCTAAGGAAACATAATGCTAACGACTCGTATGCTGAATATGTCTCAAGAAAACAGAATGTAGCATAATGGTGAGCACTGCATCATAAAATACCATGCTCATTGATTGAATTTTGTTATAAGGGAAATTCAGGAGCCTTTACTTTGCAGCTGTACTACTCTCTCCAGAACACGAATAAGCTGCTTAGGAGCTTTTGAGTTCAACGGTCTAGCTTAAACAACGGCTTTGAGCAATAGAGCACTACTGAAGTTTTCCATGAAAATCGAAATTTTCAAAGATCTCTACATCAGATATCAGAACGACTAGACTTAGTTCATGTCTAGTGATATCACTAAGGGCCTATAAGAGTCCATGTTCTTTTTGGTGGTCAATCAGTTTAAGCTAATATAATCTTTCGGCATATTTTCCCGCTAATAAAACTTGACATTTGCTGCCAAAAAACTGACACAATTCCTTATGGACGTCTTCATTTGAAGTCGAGTTTATCTTCCAGTACTGTTGTGTGTGTGAAATTCTTGGACAGCATTAGAAGAGATCTAATTATATTATTAATTATCTCATTCCAGGAACATACATAACCTCTATATTCACCCCTTAGAGGATATCCCGAAAAAATACGATATTTTTGCTCCCAGAAGGCGCCCTTAGAGAGGCCCAGTTTTATGATCGACTCCTATTAATTATCTCTAATATATTTCAGGAATATACTGATCCCCTATTTGCACCGCTCAGGGGTACTCCCCTATAACATGTTTATAAAATATGCTATATAGCCTTTTCAAGTTTCATCATAATTTTTTCATTACTTAAGAGGGCACCCATAAAAAATAAACTTAGATTAAGACCTAACTAAGATTCTGATTAGCTTAACCTTCTCAATGTTACTTCCGATCTTATTAATTCTCTATCTGCACTTCTTGATAGGGCTGGCATTCAAAATGATCCAAAACCATGTGAAAATTGGCAGAAAATCCCATAGCTTTTCAAGAATTGCTCCTAGGCAGGTTAAATGTAACATCGACCTCACATTAGTTTGATCGTTTCCATCTTATTCCATAACACACTTAACCCCATATCCGTCCCATACAAAATGAGCGCTAAAGCAGCTGAAAACCGACAACCAACACATACATAGCACATAGAGGAATCAAATGTAAAACGCAATACATTTTTTTTGTACCTCCAATTCACAGAAGAGCTCTTCTACAAAATTTGTAATTTTTTATTAAAGTTGCCCTCTTAAGTAATGAAAAAATTATGATGAAACTTGAAAAGGCTATATAGCATATTTTATAAACATGTTATAGGGGAGTACCCCTGAGCGGTGCAAATAGGGGATCAGTATATTCCTGAAATATATTAGAGATAATTAATAGGAGTCGATCATAAAACTGGGCCTCTCTAAGGGCGCCTTCTGGGAGCAAAAATATCGTATTTTTTCGGGATATCCTCTAAGGGGTGAATATAGAGGTTATGTATGTTCCTGGAATGAGATAATTAATAACAGTCGATCGTACATTTTAGAGCCGAGGTCCCACATTTTTTGAACTATAAAGCCCGTAAGCGAGTTTTGAAATTATATCAATTCGGACAAAATTTTCTATTTTGCAGTTTTTTATTATATCGAATATTTGCATAGTATGAGAGCTAAGAAATAACAATTTTTTCGCATAACAGCCAACTTAATGTGCTTTTATCAAAAAGTGGGCATAGTTTGCACATTTTTTAGTAAAATTTAAACCCTTAAAATGTGTATTCGCTTACAGAATATGGCTGTTTTATACTCACTTTTAAGAGATGAAGAGTGACATTATAACGGTGACTTGTGACAATTTTTCCGTCAGTAATAAATTGCCATGAACGCGCTTCTAAAAAAACTCTGTGAGAACGCTCAGAAAATGATGTCGCAAGAGTCCCGCCGTTCGGAACCGGCTAATATAATTAGATCTCTTCTAATGCTGTCCAAGAATTTCACACACACAACAGTACTGGAAGATAAACTCGACTTCAAATGAAGACGTCCAAAAGGAATTGTGTCAGTTTTTTGGCAGCAAATGTCAAGTTTTATTAGCGGGAAAATATGCCAAAAGATTATATTAGCTTAAACTGATTGACCACCAAAAAGAACATGGACTCTTATAGGCCCTTAGTGATATCAGAACGACTAGACCTGAACTAAGTCTAGTCGTTCTGATATCTGATGTAGAGATCTTTGAAAATTCCGATTTTCATGGAAAACTTCAGTAGTGCTCTATTGCTCAAAGCCGTTGTTTAAGCTAGACCGTTGAACTCAAAAGCTCCTAAGCAGCTTATTCGTGTTCTGAAGAGAGTCGTACAGCAGCAAAGTAAAGGCTCCTGAATTTCCCTTATAACAAAATTCTTTAACAAAATTCAATCAATGAGCATGGTATGTTATGATGCAGTGCTCACCATTATACTACATTCTGTTTTCTTGAGACATATTCAGCATACGAGTCGTTAGCATTATGTTTCCTTAGGATAATTTCCAGTTTTTTAACATCTCTTAGCTGTTAAATTATATAGCCTGAATCCGGTGCTGAAGGCTGGCAGATAAAGCAGCTTGCATATGGTATTCGTCTTCTACAAGGCTTTCTGCGTAAATTTCAATTGGTGTCCAGTTGAATATCGTGTTTAGTGCAGCCGTAGGGGTTGTCTTTAGCAGTTTGTTTATATTCAGTGTCGCGAGCCACTGTACTTTTTATGACTTGTGAATGTGTGAGGGATGGGGTGCCAGGTGGACTATTTCCAGCGATGGCTGCTTGCTCCAGGTGATCGTGGATGGTGAGGGTGAGGTGTGATGCAGTTGAGGTTGTTGATTGGAGTGTATTTGCTGGTGGATGATCTACTGTAGATATGAAGTTGCTGCTACTACGCACTATAGTGTCGTATATTTATGTCGTTATATGAATAATAACACGCGATTTCTCAATTTTGCAATTTATAATATTTATTTGAAATTCAAATTTAAACAATTAGGGAGAGATATAACATTTGCGCACACTGTCTGTTTACTTGTATACGGAGGCGGTCCCAGAACTACCTGACATAACAAAGAAAACAGCTATTTTGGGAAAATTTTTCTTTATTTTTCAACATAATCTCCTTTTAGCTCTATACACTTTTCCCAGCGATATTCCATAGCTTCAATACTTTGTTTATAGTATGAACTGTCTAGCTCATTAAAGTGGCCATCTACCGCAGACTCCACCTCTTCATTGTTTGCAAATCTTCTACCACCAAGCCATTTTTTCAAATTTGTGTTTCCACAATCGTCTAAGAGAGAAACATTTTGTTTTGTGTTTAGAACAACATCGTTCCTAGCTCTTTGTCTTTGGATTTTCAATTTATTTTCTAAATCCCAAACTTGGATTAGATTCACATTTTCAAATTTTTATCCTAAACAGATAATGTCGTATTTCCATTATAAATATAGTTCAATATAGTTTTCAATATTTACAATAACAATTTTTGATATTTGAATAACAAAACTATTTTATTTTGCTTTTTTAAAGATATATGGGCTTTACAATGCACCCTCCATAAGAAATACTCGTAATTGTGATTTCATGCTTGAAATGAGCATAACAACATGCTGCTATATAATATGATGTAACTATCTATAACTTTATCAAGTGCAAAACATCCCTTAAAAAGCTGCTTAACAACATTTTATAGAAAAACGCGCAAATGGGAAACACAACAACGCTATATATGAAAATATACCCATATGCACATAACTCCATTAATATTTACCAACAGTCAAATAGATAGTGATATAAGCAAGGTACGTTATGTATCAATCACGATAACAAGAATTGCAACTTATACAATATACATGCATACATAGGTATATACTTACATACAGGTATACAACATCAACAAGAAATACAAGTTTGGCTCTGAGTTACTCGTAAAACATATAATGAGAAAAATCACAGCATCAAATGGACGACAAACGATGAAAGAACTAAGGAACAAATGAATGTATTTAAATAAGTTCAACATATAAACAACAACAAATGCCACATATTAAAAGAAATGTAGAGAGGCTCTAGTGAGCAGGTGAGATTTTCGTGTACTCTCAAAATACACTTGGATATTCATGTATGTATGTACGCTAGTACATATATTTGCGTGTGTACTTTGCTTCTATAAATTATTGTACAATGAGGAGAAGCAGAGAGACACTGGGTGAAAGTAAACATGTAATTACTGCAATATTATTATAAAATACACAAACAACAAATATCAAGAGCAAACCATAGTAGCAAACATTAAAATTATGTATGAACCAGAGAAGCCAACTTATGTAGAAATCCCCGAAATGTAAAATCGGGGAAGAATTCGATTACTCGGAGAATTCCGGGATGCGACGTATTGTTCAATTATTCGTTATACTTACTTACTTACTTACTTATGTGGCTATTACAATCGAAAATCGTTTTAGGCCGAATCTAGCATGCTTCGCCAGCCAACTCTCTTCTTTGCTGTTATAGCGCCAGTTATTCGTGATATGTTTTTAAAAACGATAATTTTGATTAATTTTTGTGCATTTTCAATGCAGTTCTGATGCCAATGTTACACTTTCCAGCATTATAAATATTTTGTTTTTAACACTTACAGTCTAACGTTCTAAAATTAACATTTGTGCTGGTTATTAGGAAATTGGGTCAAGTCATCATTACCGAAATAATGAGCTTAAGATCTATTTGACACTGGAATCACTTACATTACAATTATTCGAAACCATCTTCGAAAAATAGTAAAAATGGGATTAGCAAATCAAGATTTCAATTCAGTCGCTAAAGAGAACGTTTTTCATTTAGTACATTTAGTAAATTTTTACATTTATTCGATCACAAACAAATCACTGAACATCTCGTTGCCATTCCAGCTTTTCTTGTTAATCGACGAAAAGTATATAGCTATGCTTTAGTAATTCAAGCGGAAATACTTGGAATTGTCAAGGCGATGATAGAGAAACTAGATTGAGGGGACAATTTGCTAGTTTCTCATTACTTCTAGTCTAGTACCTCTATGTTCTGTTCTTCTTAATTCTGTTGGTAAATTAGATAGGTTGTCCTTGATATTAATTCCGATTTAATTGCAGATACCGGGCAATGAAATATCATAAATAGTTGGGTTACTTTTTGTTGTCAACGCCACCAATTTTGATTTTGTCAGTCAAATGTATGATCACTAACGATAATTTGCTTTCTAAGGTCTTGAAGTAGATCGCGAATTTATAATTTTTTTTAATAGAAGGAATTATTATTGGTGCAATTGGTGGCAATTGCTCCCGGGTATTTAATTAAAAATCGGGGAATTTCGTAGTTAATTTGTGTGAAAACGTAAAATAAAATGAGTTGGCTTTTCTGCTATGTACATAAAATGTAAGCACGCGTAGCGACAACAACCGCTGCAACAACAACGTTTGAATTGACCGTCTATAAACGCCACAAAGAGGAATGTGACCAAACAACTGCATACATATGCATAAATTCGTAATATAAGTATGAACGAGTATGTATGAAAATTAGGATGTTTTTGAAAATCAGCATTTTTTGGGGGATTGCATTTGCATATTGCAGAAAAATCGCGTCGTTAAACCAATTAAGATTTTAAGAAACCGCTAAATATTGAAATTTGAATAATAATTCTATGAAATTCAAGAAGTTATTCTATGTGAGGAAAAAAAATATATGTTTGGACGTAAAACTTTGGGTTGGTATTGTGTAAGGTCCAAGCAATTCGCAGTATACAAAAGTGCTACTGAACATTCTTGAAAACATATATGTATTTGATAAAAACAACCGAAATTGTTCTTACCATATAAATTCTGTGGTGCTGTAGAGAATACTTTGTCACATTTATCGAATCATATAAGAATAATGTTATAAAAAGTCAAAAAATCTATTAAAAACCTATTTATAAAAAAAATAAGTTAAAATTGATAAAATAATGTTTTTAAATACACTCTAAAAGTCGCACTAAGATACAACAAATTTGTAAATGCCGTTGCGTGAGAATCACAAGTCGAAACAAGAACATAAAATGTTTTAAAAAATGAGTATGGACCTACCTATTTTAGCCGGATCCGTATGGCAGAACCATTGTGTGTAATGTAAAATGTTCAATATGATTTATTTCGCACTATGAGAATATGACACTTCTAAAATATTCCGAGCCACCATAACGTTCATACAACCAAGAGCAAGACAATAATTTTCGTTATTTTTGTTGATATTCGTACTTCTTTTTGTGGTGCAATACATTGTGTGATCAGTTTGCAGTTGATTGGTTGGGACAAGCGCTGCCAGATGAATGCAATATAGTTTGCCTGTGGAATTTTGCCAACCAAATGATTTTTAAATACATACAATATTTGTATACGAGCATTATTAGAAGTACGTGTAAGAAGAAAAGTATAACACACTTTCAGATTTCCATGAATCGTGATACAATTAGTGTCTGCAGATTATTATCAGACAAGATTTACCAGGACTAGGATTTCATTGCTGAGACATCATCCATTGACATCAAGGATATTGCTTTCATTGTGTGTGAGAACATTCCGCTGATTTTATTCTAGAATAGGAAATTATATAATTTTTAACATCAGCCGTCCTCTTAAATTATGGTGTAAGTGTGCCCTCATCAAAGAAGTAGCTGTGTACATGATATATATAATTTGAAATACAATATATTAAAATACCAGATTTTATGTGATTTATTTTCTTTTTATTGATATTATTTTATTCAATATAATAGATTATGGTATTAGAGAATGAGTTATGGTTACTTTTCACCTCATTTATTTTAAACATACTCTATATGAGACATTTATTGGCTAATCATAGTTGAATCAACAATTTTTTCATGATGCAACGATTCATTGGCGATTGAACTTCTGCAAATTAGGTCGTAATGCATCAATCACTTCGACATTAGAATTTTCGCTGGTAGCATAAATTTTTCTGCTATAACGTTGAATTTTGAGGGAAATTATTTGTTATTAATAAAACATTTGGAGTGCCGTAGCTCAGTTGTTAGTGCGTAGGCCTACTGATCTGTGTAAGTCGTGGGTTAAATATCCGGCTGAAGAATAAATTTAATATCGAAAAGATTTTTCTTTCCAACCTTGCCCATCTGCCGGCAAGTAAATGACAATTCTTCCGGCAGTAACGATTTGCCATGGGAAACCTTCTAAAAGGACTCTGTGCCAAAGCTCAGAAAAAGTAATGTCACACGGGATCTGCCGTTGGGAACCGGCTTGAAAAAGGTCCCTTATAATACTGTTCAAAAATTAACGCGTACAACAGTTCTGGAAGAGAAGCTCGGCCAAAGAGCCTTCGAGGCTTAGTAGCACATAAAAAATAATAATAATTTTAAATAAAATTCAATTTCAATGTTTTTATTAATATTTTGTAAATAAAATGTAACAAACTCGTGCGCAACGATTAGAGAACCACAAAGTGGTACTTATCCGTGCATGCATCTTCAATGATTAGTCGATAACTATCCGATACCGCATAATGCGCAGATCTCAATTGAAATACATTGAAATACTGTCTAAATTTCATACCTGCAGGCAGCCGGGAAGGAAATTTTTCCAACTATGTAGTTGAATAGTTTAATAGAAAAAGAATAATAAATATTTTGTAACGAATAACTCTCGCCGAACTTCTCTACCCGTGTTCTTGAGCGTATTAAATTTGAACCGTATTACAGTGGAATAATTCTATAACACGGTAAAGCTCTTTTAGAAGATCTTTCTAAAGAGTATCCAATCGCTTACCGACACATGACTACCTTTTGATTGAATTAACCTTTGCAGTCTGTAGCATCTGAGGCATTATTGGATGATCTGGTAGCATTGCATTTAACTAGATATATAGGCACAATACACATACATAGTTATGAGTATTTGTATTCCTTTTCATTTAACAATTTCGATTCAATTCAAGAAACGTTCAATGTTTAGCAAGAAATTCAGTCAAGTCGTGTATGTTGTGACGATTGTGGACGGTATTTTTTGTTTGCGGTGAGGAAGTGCGTTATTTTCACTGTGTTACATTCATATTTAAGGTATACATATACAATGGATATTGTTTCGGAGAGTGATATCATATGATAGCAGAAAGTTTGGGAAGGGTAAAACAACAAGAGTTTTGTGTAATTACTTGATTTGTTTTTTTTTATTGCGGCTTATGGAAAATACATTTCATTAAATTTAAATGTGTAATTGAATATAATAAAATGATTTAATAATTGCAAACAAAAAGTTGTGGTGGAATAAAAATTAAAAAGCAAGTGATGAAAGCAAGAGGAAAATCTTCGATCACTTTCAAATATGCAATTTTCGTATAGATACACAACATATACATACACACATAAATATATACACCTTTAAGCTTGAATAAAACGACGTACGGAATACTCCTTATATTTAGTGCTAATGCAGCCAGTGTTTTACAAAATTTTGTACGACACACATGCAATAAAAAATTAATAAAATTTTTCGAAATAAAATGAAAATAAAAAATTACAACATAATTTTGTACTAAAACGAAAGCAGTTGTAAGAAAACTTAAACTGTCAACGTGATGGTAATACTTTCATTAGTCGATCGATCGTAGGGTAAAATAATGTTATTGTGAAATATGTTAAAGTTGAAATCTTTAATAACATCAAATAATTGCTTAAAACAAAGTTTATACAAATAAAAAAAATTTAATTGAATTTTCGTCTTGTTCATTGGCAGTTGAAAGTGCTGAAAATCGTGTTTTGATGTTTTTTTTTAAACGCTGTACCTCAGATTTGCAGGAACATACATATGTACGTAATATAATGTGCAAATGTAGAAACGTATGTACGTATGGATTGTGCACACATAAAAATGTACGTACATGTTCAAGTATGCATGTATAGGTAGAAATCTTTTCATTTATTTATTTTGGTTTTTTTGTTGGTGTGAAAGACTATAAAATACATAATTATATACATATATTTTGAAAAGGCTAGCACTTGTATGATACTTAAGCATTGTGAGTGACAATTAAAAATTTGGAAATTCTATTTTATAATGTTGACAATGGTCTAAAATTATAAATAGTGTCCTTAGGATGACACAGAGATAGCTTCAGAAGACTCCGTTTGAAAAGTATTGAAAGCAAAAGTGAAAGAATTTGAATTTTTAAATGAAATTATTATTTTTTTTTTTTATTCAAAATAATCTCAACTTCAATACACTTATTCCAACCATTCTCCAATAAAAAAATATGTGGTACTTATATGCCCTAAAGGGCCTTTTGGTCAAGTTTCCCTTCCAGTACTATTGTTCGTGTTACACCTTTGGACAGCATTAAAAAGAACCTACTTATATTACCCGGTTCCAAACGGCAGAACCCTTTTGACATTTTGAGAGTTTTGTTTTGTTAAACGTTTTTTCATTGCAAATTCTTACTCATGGAGGAATTGGCAATTGCTTTTCGCCAGGTCGGTACCGTTTGAAAGAAAAATCTTTTCGTTATTAAAGTTGTGCTTCAGCAGGGGATTTAACCCACGACCTACAGATTAGAATACCATCGCACTAACCACTGAATTACGACTTTATTCTACTATATACATACATATGTACATATATATAAAAAAAAAAAAAATATATATATATATATATATGTGTGTGTGTATATATATATATATATATATATGTGTGTGTGTGTGCGTATATATATATATATATATATATATATATATGTATATATATATATATACGTATATATACATACATATACATATATACACACACATATATATACATAAATATACATATGTATATATACATATATATACATATGTATATATACATATATATACAGTTACAGTGTAATGTTTACTTTAAGCCCAAATACATTAAATTATAATGTACAGAAAAATTATAAGAAATAAAAGAATTCAAAAGCACCTGTTAATTGGTCAGAAAAAGTCTACGTACAGAAACGAAAACAGGACTTCCCCCGTTCATTTGCTCGATCGCTCGTGCCATCAAAAATTTTTTCACAAGTTCTATATTTAATACGTATCGTGATTCGATTTTGAGCTTTGAATAATCTATTTCAAGAAGTTTAATAAAGATGAATTCAAAAAGAAAGGAAATTGATGTTGACGAACGGAAAATTATAATAAAATTATGGAAAGAAGTCCAAACTTTCCGTGAAATTGCTAAAACCCTTGGGAGAGCGCACCCCACAATTCAAACGGTGATGAATAATTTCAAAAACTTTCGTGTCGTAACCGCGTTCAGGACGACCTCCTATTCTGACCCAACGAGAAAAAAGTTGTGTTTTGCGGCTTGTTCAGGATAATCCTCGACTGACCGCAATGAAAATTGCTCAAAATGTTAAGGAACATTTTAACAAAACCATGCATAACGATACCGTCCGCAAAATTTAAAAAAAAACTAATAACCGTGGCCGCGTAGCGCGCAGGAAGCCACAAAAAAGAATTTCTTTTGCCAAACAATATATAAATAAGCCGCCAGAGTTCTGGGAGAAGGTGCTATTCTCAGATGAGCGCAAGTTTTGCCTGTTTGGTATTAAAGGACGTCAGCTTGTGTGTCGGAAATCATGCACAGCCCTTCATGCGCAAAATCTTGTGGGCACGGTTAAACACGGCGGAGGTGGTATTATGGTGTGGGGATGTATGGCTGCCAATGGAGTCGGCAATTTGGTGTTCATTAAGTCAATTATGGATCAGAGAGGTTATTTAAATATTTTAAAAGAAAATTTGAAGCAGAGTGCTGAAAATCTCGGGCTGGGTTATGACTGGCAATTTCAACAGCATAATGAACAGAAGCATACTGCCCATAATGTGAAGCTTTGGATATTATATAATGTCCCGCATCAATGCAAGACCCCTCCACAATCACCTGACCTTAATCCTATTGCACATTTGTGGGATTTGCTTGAGCGCAGAATAAGGCAGCACACCATCACCTCCAAGCAAATGCTTAAAAATGTGATTTTAGATGAATGGCACAAAATTTCAACAGAGGACACTTCCAAGTTAGTAAGGTCTATGCCAACCCGATTGCAAGAAGTCCTAAAACGGAATGGCTACCCAGCCAGCTACTAATCTTTTCAAAAACCCACAAAAAACAATAATTTATCATGTAATCTTATCTTTGTACGTAGACTTTTTCTAACCAATTAACAGGTGCTTTTGAATTATTTTATTTCTCATAATTTTTCTGTACATTATAATTTAATGTATTTAGGCTTAAAGTGTACATAATACTCTAACATTTAAATAAAAAATAACTTCTTTTGAGAAAAATTATTTCCTTATTGGTATTTAGTGCAGGAAAAAATTGTATACTTCTTGTACGTACAATTTTTCTGCTAAGTGTATATACATACATATATATATACATATGTATGCACACATATATATATATATATATATATATATATATACATATATATATATATATATACATATATATATATATATATATACATATATATATATATATATATATATATATATATATACATATATGTATACACACACACACACACACACACACATATATATATATATACATATATGTATATATATACACACACACACACACACACATATATATATATATATATATATATATATATATATATATGATTACATACCGTGCCGTAGCTAAGTGGTTAGTGTGTTGACCTAGCCAGATTTGATATGTATGTCGTGGGTTCAATCCCCGCCTGAAGCATAACTTTGATATCGAAAAGATTTTTCTTTCGAACGATACCCACCTGTCGGCAAGCAATTGGCAATTCTTCTATACATATATATATGTATATATATATATATACATATATATATATATATATATACATATATATATATATATATACACACATATATATACATATATATATATATATATATATATACACATATATATACATATATATATATATATATATATATATACATATATATATACATATATATATATATATATATACATACATATATATATATATATATATATATATATATGTACACACAAACACACACACATATATATATGTATATATACATATATATACATATATATACACACACACATATATATATATATATATATATATATATACATACATATACACACACACACACACACACACACACAAAAACACACACACACACACACACACATATATATATATATATATATATTGTTACGTTTTTATTCTGTGAACGTTTAATTCTATTTGAATTACCTTGTTCGATCACTGGATTCTGTTAATGATAACTGCAACACTTATTTTATACAACTATATACAGCAACAATTTATTTAATAATCTCTATTTACAATCAACACTGTTTACAATCAACCATTTACTATAACACTTAAATGTACTTGCAACTTTTGCCTCTGTATAGATGTTTCCGCAGTCACGATCTGAATTCGATTGATTGTCAATTCTCAACACTGGCTCTATTTATACTCTGTTGGCAACACCCCAGAATCTTCCTTTATCGAGATTCTTCTCTTCCTTTCTCGTTGGCTTGTTCTGGTTATCGCTTATTTCTTTTTGTTGACATTCGTTTCGATGCTGCCAATAGAGTCAGTCACAATAGTGATGAGTAATCAACTATCGATACTCGTTACACTGCCCTCCTCTTAACCTTGTTCGTCCCGAACAAGTTTTTATACTTCCCCTCGATATGGCGCAAGTCGCTCCAAGTGCACTACTTTAAACTTTGCTCTTTTATTCCAGGCACGTTGAATGCGATACACTACGTCATTTATCTTTGCTATAATCTCATATGGTCCTTCCCAATGAGTCTGTAGTTTAGGGGACAGGCCTTTCTTTCGTTGTGGATTATGAAGCATTACAAGCTCTCCTTCATAGAACCCTTTTGAATTTGCTTTCAAGTCATACCTGGCCTTCATCTTATCGCTTATCATCTGCGACCGCTCTCTGATGAACTGATGTACTTCATCCAACTGTTCCCGCTTTTCGTTAGTATAATTTCCTTCGGTTGATCTCGTTGGTGTTACAACTCCAAATTTTAAATCAGCTGGCAGTCTTAACTCGTTTCCAAAAATTGCCATTGCCGGTGTAGTAGCCGTCGTATCATGTTGTGCGCATCGATATGCCATGAGGAACATTGGTATATATACATCCCAGTCTCTTTGGTATTTATCTACGACTTTTCTCAAATATTCCTCCAAGGTACGGTTAAATCGTTCTACCATGCCATCAGATTGTGGATGCAAAGGTGTTGTACAAGTTTTGTATATACCCAGCATACGGCATATCTCTTGGAATACAACTGATTCGAAATTTCGACCTTGGTCTGAGTGTAACTCCATCGGTACACCAAAACGAGTAACCCATTGGTTGACGAATACATCCGCAACTGTACTAGCTTCCTGATTTGGAATGGGGTATACTTCAGGCCATTTACTGAAGTAATCTATAACCACCAGAACATACTTGTTTCCTGCGTTGCTTATTGGAAATGGTCCAGCTATGTCCATAGCAATTCGCTCGAATGGAGCACCCACGGTGTATTGGTGCATCTTAGCTCGGCTTTTCTTAGTGGGACCTTTGGCCATTGTACATTGCTTACACTTCCGAATCCAATCAGCGACATGGTCATGGCATCCAACCCAATAAAATCGTTTCTTTATTTTCTCGACGGTTTTGGTGATTCCCAAATGCCCTCCACTGGAGGCATTGTGATACTCAGCTATCACTTCATTTATTCTTGCCCAGAATTTGTGCATCCTCACCCGTTGCTGTACGCAATTTTATTCCCATTAAAGGCTCAAACCTCCTTACCAAATCGCTCTTGATTATAGAATGTGATGCACCAGTGTCCAGAGTTAACATGAATTCCATATTGTCCAATTTTCCATCAATAGTCAAGCTGCTTGGCACACGCTGTAGTTGTGAAATGTGAATGATGGGGCAACCCACTGTTGGAGTCAGTTCACGCCCCGCTGAACTGACTCGATTTAGTTTAACGATGGATTTGTGTTAGTGGAGCGATCGCTATCCACCTTATTCTCCTTCTTTTGTCTTCCTGGAGAATTCGATCTTGATCGCTTTCGTCGTAGACGGCAGTCACGCGCCATGTGTCCTGGTTTGTCGCAAATAAAGCACTTACCAGTAAATTTGATTTCGCGTCGACCTGTTGTTCTTGCTTCAGGCTGCACTACAGATTTGAATGCCTGACACACTGCTTCAACCAGATCTGCTGTTTCTGTTTCTAGTTGGCGTACACGTGGCATTGGTCGACACATCAAACTGGCGGCTTCAAACGTCAATGCACTACTGACTGTTTCGGCATAAGTATTTCTTGGTGACATGACTAGGGCACGCTTTGTCTCTCCATCACGTATGCCATCTATGAAAGCCTCTATTTTGATTTTTTCGACGAACTCTTCCGAATTACCGGAGAACGCTAGATGACATAAGCGCTCAATATCGGAAGCGAATTCCTGAAGGCTCTCATTACTCCGTTGCACTCGCGATCTCAATTCCACACGATGTAATTGACTCTTGTATTCATTTCCATATTTCCGCTGGAGGGTGTCCATCAGTGACTGGTAGCTACCACGATCTTTCTCTGGAACCATCTGTAACACCTCGGAAGCATTACCTTTTAATGCGACTATTAAAGCAGCAGTCTTGTCGCTATCATCCCATTGATTCTTCGAAGCTGTTGTCTCGAATTGAAGCTTGAAGATATTGAATGGCGTGCTTCCGTCAAATGTTGGTGGCTTTAATTTGATTGTACTTGAATCTCTAATCACTGATGTGGCTGGTCCATTTATTTTTAGTTGGTTGAGATCGTGCTGTAATTTCTCGAACTTATCTTCCAAGTCATCTACATGTTCCTTGAGATCCATGACTTTTTCATTAATGGTTCCGGAAATTTCCTGAAATCTAATCTCAATTCCTTTTTGTAGATTTTCGATGACGTGTTCTTGTCGACCCGAACCTTCTTGAATTTCCATACGCAATTCAGCCGAATGTTCTTGTAACTTCGCATTAATTCCTTGCAGTTGCTGCTGCTGCTGTTGCATCATGGATTACATAAATTCCATGAGTTGACCACTCGAATCTACCTTGCTCTCTTCCTCGGCGTGCACAACTGCATGTATATCGTCTTCCTCAAAGAACTCATGTTCTTCTACATTAATTCCCTTAGCCTCCATAGCTTGCCTCAGCCTCACCAGCAGTTCTGCCTTTGCACCTGATGACGATAGATTCATCTCTACCAACAGCTTTTTAAGCTGGTCCACTTTTAGTTGGTCAATTTTCACCATCTTTACAGAATCCCACTTCTGACACCAATTGTTACGTTTTTATTCTGTGAACGTTTAATTCTATTTGAATTACCTTGTTCGATCACTGGATTCTGTTAATGATAACTGCAACACTTATTTTATACAACTATATACAGCAACAATTTATTTAATAATCTCTATTTACAATCAACACTGTTTACAATCAACCATTTACTATAACACTTAAATGTACTTGCAACTTTTGCCTCTGTATAGATGTTTCCGCAGTCACGATCTGAATTCGATTGATTGTCAATTCTCAACACTGGCTCTATTTATACTCTGTTGGCAACACCCCAGAATCTTCCTTTATCGAGATTCTTCTCTTCCTTTCTCGTTGGCTTGTTCTGGTTATCGCTTATTTCTTTTTGTTGACATTCGTTTCGATGCTGCCAATAGAGTCAGTCACAATAGTGATGAGTAATCAACTATCGATACTCGTTACAATATATATATATATATATATATATATATGTACATATTTGTTTTTGCTTTGTGAAGATGATTAATGAAGAATATGCCATGACCCGCTATAGAATGGAACTGTCTTCTCTTTATTTCGATTCCCGCTCTGCAGTACTATTCCCTTGACTCAGGTGTAGTGTGACCCACAATAAGTGTCACTAAGACAAAGTGTAATAAAAATTAAAGAAACAAACAAAATTGCATGATTTCTTTTTTTATTTGGTTAAGATATAATACAAAACAAAGATAGTGGAATCAGTCCGTTTGTTCATATCTTTCGCCTTTATCTTTGATTGTTTGACGACACAGGCCGCGTACGCATTGTATAGGCAGTAAAGCGTAGATAATTTTTCAGTAACCGCTGCATGACTTCGATACCCCCATGCACTTCGCCTTGGAATAACCAGATTGAGCTGCATTTCGTTTAATCCTTTCTGTGTCGCATTTTACAACAGCTTTTGTTTTGACGCATCGCTAGCGTCCAGTTTTTTTCGTGATTTTGAAATTGCCCTTTTCATTAAACTGTTTTATAGTCCTTTAAATAAACCTTTCACCGATATAGAGCGGTTTAAGCTTCCCAATAATTTGGCACATTTTCAACTTTTCTAAATACAAATTTACAACCAACTAAATTTAGCTTCCATTGCGATGCTAACCTTATATTGATCAATTTCACGAAAAGTTTGATATTTTTATTTTTGGAATTCAATTAGGAAAATCTTTCATCTTCATCTTTCTTATGGTTAGGAACAAAATAAAAAATAGTGACAGTTATTCTGGGTCACTGTGAAGTGATGCATCCATAATTTATTCAAGGTCATGAATCGACGGAAAAATTGGGGGTGATAGCACAAAAATATCTCCCAGCGCTAGATTCAGATATTTCCTAAACGTTGGTTTTAATCGGTTGCAGGAAAATTTCAGAGCTAATCTTTCGTAAAGAATCATCGGTCATCTCTCTTTTCGATCTTTTTTATTAAGCAATGTTCGACATTTTTCGTAGTGCTTACCATTGGTGCTAGCTCGCGCACTTTCGTATTCTCATCATTTTTCAATGCGTATTCATTCAATAAAATATTATTTTTATTTTTGTAACCGAAAAAATAGGCCCTTCTAGAAAGCAGATTCCAGATTAACTTCCGTCTGAGACCTCTCAATTGAAACCATTGAATTAATGCAATAAAAAATATTTTTTATGTATACTAATTAATTCAGGCGATGGTTATCCAAAACAATCTGGATAATTTTACTTATATTTCCGGTCTGTTTTCCTTTTATTTCAATGCGACCGCATTTAAATCATCCCAGAGATTAAAATCCAATTGGACTTCTACCTTAAACTTTTCAAAGGAAAGCATTATATTACGATATAAAATTCTACCACTTTCACAAATATATAATTGCAAAATAGAGGGTAGTCTACAAAACGTCAAATTTCAACATGAAGGTTAATGCAATACTCGTCAATAAAAGATACAGAATGTGTTTGCGAATTTTTTGAAAGGTGTACAACCAAAATTTCAGCTATTTTGGACACGCAGTTTTGGTTTGGCACTCGGCTGAGTGAGGTTATGGACAGCTGAATTTAAGCGTGGCCGAACAAGTTTTGTAGGCGATGAATATTCGGGACGTCCAAAAACCGTAACTACTGCCGATAACATCGCACAAGTTCACCAAATGGTGCTAGAGAAACGTCAAATTAAAGTAAGAGATATATCAGAGGCCATGAAAATGTCTAAATAACATATTTGTCTGTATTTTAAATAAAGATATAAGTATGATAAAGCTAGTTTTAGTTTACGGAACATATACGTATCTAATGTGGATTATATTACTGTGCGTTAGAGGATTTGGCATTTGGCAACTTTTGCAATTTACTGCAATTTGCAATTTACTGTAGGACACTTTAGCAATTGAAATTCTCGTTATAGGGGATTTTGTGATTTCATAAAAAGAAATCAAAAATTTTAGATTTTTTCACAGATGTTCCAACGTCTAAAATAAGCTTAAAAGTAATCATTTTAATAATTTTTTCAAAACTATATACAATCTTGAACAAAAATATGCAAATTTCATGATCTCCTAAACTAAACATGACTGCACAAACTGCCGAAATGCATACTTGGTAAAAAAAGCTTCCAACATGCAAATCTTCCGAACTAAAGTATTGTTACGTTTTTATTTTGTGAGCGTTTAATTCTATTTGAATTACCTTGTTCGATCACTTGATTCTGTTAATAATAACTGCAACATTTATTTTATACTATATACGGCAAAAATTTATTCAATCAACTCTGTTTGCAATAAACGATTTACAATTACTCTTTTAATGTACTTGCAACTTTTGCCTCTGAAACTGTATCGATGTTTGCCCAATCACGTTCGGGATTAAATTGATTCGCATTTGTCAACACTGGCTCTATTTATACTCTGTTGGCAACACCCTAGAATCTTCCTTTATCGAGATTCTTCTCTTTCTTTCTCCTTGGCTTGTTCTGGTTATCGCTTATTTCTTTTTGTTGACATTCGTTTCGATGCTGCCAACATTCGTGTCAGTCACAATAGTGATGAATAACCAACCATCGATGTTCGTTACACTGCCCTCCTCTTAACCTTGTTCGTCCCGACCAAGTTTTTATACTTCCCCCGATATGGCGCACTTCAAACTTTGCTCTTTTATTTCAGGCACGTTGAATACGATACACTACGTCATTTATCTTTGCTATAATCTCATATGGTCCTTCCCAATGAGTGTGTAGTTTAGGAGACAGGCCTATCTTTCGTTGTTGATTATGAAGTATTACAAGCTCTCCTTCATAGAACACTTTTGAATTTGATTTCAAGTCAAATCTGGCCTTCATCTTATCGCTTATCATCTGCGACCGCTCTCTGATGAACTGATGTACTTCATCCAACTGTTCCCGCTTTTCGCTAGTGTAGTTACCTTCGGTTGATCTCGTTAGTGTTACGACTCCAAATTTAAAATCAGCTGGCAGTCTTAACTCGTTTCCAAAAATTGCCATTGCTGGTGTAGTAGCTTCGTATCATGTTGTGCGCATCGATATGCCATGAGGAACATTGGTATATGTACATCCCAGTCTCTTTGGTATTTATCTACGACTTTTCTCAAATATTCCTCGAAGGTACGGTTAAATCGTTCTACCATGCCATCAGATTGTGGATGCAAAGGTGTTGTACGAGTTTTGTATATACCCAACATACGGCATATCTCTTGGAATACAACTGATTCAAAATTTCGATCTTGGTCTGAGTAGAGTAATCCATTGGTTGACGAATACATCCGCAACTGTACTAGCTTTGGAATGGGGTCGACTTCAGGCCATTTACTGAAGTAATCTATAACCACCAGAACATACTTGTTTCCTGTTTGCTTATTGGAAATGGTCCAGCTATGTCCATAGCAATCCATAGCATAGCAACCAAATGGGGCACCCGCGGTGTATTGGTGCATCTTAACTCGACTTTTCTTATTGGGACCTTTGGCCATTGCACATTGCTTACAGTTCCGAATCCAATCAGCGACATGGTCATGACATCCAACCCAATAAAATCGTTTCTTTATTTTCTCGACGGTTTTGGTTTTTACCAAATGCCCTCCACTGGAGGCATTGTGATACTCAGCTATCACTTCATTTATTATTGCCTTGGGTACCACTAGAAGATCATTAGTGATTTTTCCATCTTCACTTTCCCATGCTCTGTATAAACATCCGTCTCGTAAGTGCAGGCTTTGCCACGGCGCCCAGTATGCCTTTGCTATTGGACTCTCATGAGGCATTTCTTGATAATCTGGACGTACGCCTTTCTCCTTGTATTCCATTATCTTTACGAGATCTGAATCTTTCCGCTGATCTTGCATTCGTTCGGTGGTTCATTACTCCTCTAGCAATATATTCGTAAGTCGTATGTCGAAAATGTGCTCCTTGCTTTCCACTCGAACACAATGTTTACATTCCATTTTGCAAGGACCTCGAGATAGAGCATCCGCGTTGCCGTGATGTCCTCCTTTACGATGTTCGATAGTAAACTCATAACTCTTCAGCCTTTCAATCCAGCGCGCCAATTGTCCTTCTGGGTTTTTAAATTGTAATAACCACTTTAGCGCTGAGTGGTCAGTTCGTAGGTAAATGACTGACCGTACAAGTAAATGACTGACCGTACAAGTATTTATGGAAATACTTTACACATTCCAGTATTGCGAGCAACTCTTTTCGAGTGACATAGTAGTTTCTCTCTGGCTTTGATAGGATTTTACTATAGTATGCTCTTACTTTTTCTTGCCCATCTATGATCTGAGAGAGCACACCACCTATTTCATAGCTGTCGCATCTGTATCTAGGTACTGGGTACGCTTAAACTGGTGCTTAACAGAGTCTTTCTTGCAACTGTTTGAATGCTTTCTGTTGTTCCTCGTTGGTTTGTTCTTTATTGTTAACTCATGCAGACTGCTGGCGATGTTTGCATATCCAGGAACAAATCGTCTATAGTAGGTACATAATCCTGGAAGCTCCTTAACTCATGAAGATTCGACGGAATAAGCCATTCTTGTACTGCTGCTACTTTCTCCTCATCGGTATGTACCCCTTCTATTGCTATTTTATGACCAAGATATTTAACTTCTCGCCTGTAGAGTTAACAATTTTTGATATTCAGTTTAAGCCCTGCTGATTGTATACGCTCAAATACTTCATTCAACTTTTCCAGGTGGTCGTTAAAATCTTTTCCCATAACGATAATGCCATCGAGGTACACCAAGCACGTTTTCTATTGTACTCCTCTGAGTACACGCTCCATCAGACGTTTGAAAGTAACCGGCGTATTGCATAAACCAAATAGCATCACTATAAATTGCAATAGACCATCGCCAATACTGAAAGCTGTTTTCTCTTTGTCCTCCTTACCAAGTTCCACTTGCCAGTAGCCACTTTGCAGATCAAGAGTTGAGAACCACTTCGCACCAGATAGCGTGTCCAGAGTGTCATCGATTCTTGGCAGTGGATGGCTGCCTTTTTTTGTGATATCATTTAGCTTTCTGTAATCCACACAGAATCGAGTACTTCCATCCTTCTTCTTTACCAATACAACTGGTGAACTCCATGGACTCGTTGATGGTTCAATAACACCTTGTTTCTGCATATCGGTAATTAGCTTAGTGGATTCATCTCTTTTGGCCAATAGAACTCGTCGTGGTGCTTGACGAATTGGTCTAGAATCACTTATGTCAATGTGATGTTTCACTATGGTTGTTCGTCCTCCAGTCACCATTCCTTTCTTCACAACTGTAGATGTATTAGTTGGATTTAATATTCGCACCGGTACTATTCCATTTTCTTTAGGTTCCACTATCGTCCTACCAAATATGATGTTTTAATTCGTTATTTCCTTATCCGCTTCTATTACCCACAACTTGCCTGTCCCATCATCCACAATCATCTGTGCCCAAATCACCGCTTCTGATTTTACTGTAACCTCTTGGCGTTGACATGCCAGTATTCGTTCTGTCGATCGCTGTCCACTTTATTCTCTTTTTGTCTTCCTGGACAATTCGATCTTGATTGCTTTCATAGTAGACGGCAGTCACGCACCATGTGTCCTGGTTTGTCGCAAATAAAGCACTTACCAGTAAATTTGTTTTCGCGTCGACCTGTTGTTCTTCCTTCAGGTTGGATTATTAACTTAACTGCCTAACACATTGCTTCAACCAGATCTGATGTTTCTGTTTCTAGTTGTCGTACCCGTGGCATTGGTCGACACATCAAACTGGCTTCTTCATACGTCAACTCACTACTGACTGTTTCGTAATATGTATTCCATGGTGACATGACTAGGGCACGCTTTGTCTCTCAATCACGTATTCCATCTATGTATGAATACCTCTGTTTTTATTTTTTCGACGAACTCTTCCGAATTACCGGAGAACGCTAGATGACATAAGAGCTCAATATAGGAAGCGAATTCCTGAAGACTCTCTTACTCCGTTGCACTCGCGATCTTAATTCCACTCTATGCAATTGACTCTTATATTCATTCCCATATTTGCGCTGGAGTGCCTCCATCAGTGATTGATGGCTACCACGATTTTTCTCTGGAACCATTTGTAACACTTCGGAAGCATTGCCTTTTAATGCGACTGTTAAAGCCGCGGTCTTGTCGCTATCATCCCATTGATTCTTCGAAGTTGTTGTCTCGAATTGAAACTTGAATATATTGAATGGCGTGCTTCCGTCAAATGTTGGTGGCTTTAGTTTGATTGTGCTTGAATCTCTAATCGCTGATGTGGCTGGTCCATTTATTTTCAGTTGATTGAGTTCGTGCTGTAATTTCTCGAGCTTTTCTTTCAAGTCATCATGTCTGTCTACATGTTCCTTCAGCTTATCATCCAAATCATCCACATGTTCCTTCAGCTCAGTGACTTTGTCATTCAATTCAATAATCTCAATTCCTTTTTGTGGATTTTTGATAACGTCTTCTTGGCGAGCAGAATGTTCTTGAATTTCCATACGCAATTCACAAATAACTCCCTCTTGGCGAGACGAACCTTCTTGAATTTCCATACGCAATTCATTAATAACGCCCTCTTGGCGTACCGAATGTCCTTGAAGTTTGGAGTCAATTGTTTTCTGGAATTTTTCCATAGCGTTTTTTTGACGAGACGCATTTTCTTGCAGCTGCTGCATCATGGTTTTCTTGAAATCCATAAGTTAACCACTCGAATCTATCTTGCTCTCTTCATCAGCGTGCATAACTGTATGTTCTTCTACATTCATTCCCTTAGCCTCCATGGCTTGCCTTAGCCTCACCAGCAGTTCTGCTTTTGTACCTGATGACGATAGATTCATCTGTGACAACTGTTTTTTCAGTTGGTCCACTTTAAATGGTCAATTTTGACCATCTTTACAGAATCCCACTTTTGACACCAATTGTTACGTTTTTATTTTGTGAGCGTTTAATTCTATTTGAATTACCTTGTTCGATCACTGGATTCTGTTAATAATAACTGCAACACTTCTTTTATACAGCTATATACAGCAACAATTTATTTAATAAACTGTGTTTACAATCTACGATTTACAATTACTCTTTTAATGTACTTGCGATTTTTTCCTCTGAAACTGTATCGATGTTTGCGCAGTCACGTTCGGGATTAGATTAATTCGCACTTGTCAACACTGGCTCTATTTATACTCTGTTGGCAACACCCCAGAATATTCCTTTATCGAGATTCTTCTCTTTCTTTCTCCTTGGCTTGTTCTGGTTATCACTTATTTCTTTTTGTTGACATTCGTTTCGATGCTGCCAACATTCGTGTCAGGCACAATAGTGATGAATAACCAACCATCGATATTCGTTACAGTATTATAATTTCAAGTGTGAAAAGGCTTAAAACATACAAATTAATTGAAATATTTCCATGTAACGTGAAAAGTAAGAAATTGTGTAGCTAATATGCATCATCGAATTGTCAATGTCAATGCTTGATGTGCTTACAAATTAAAATTTGAAAAATTTTTGACATTCATCAATTCTCTACTGGTACTTTTTATGTTACGTATGTAAGCTCAGTGCGTGCGTAGTTTTTATATATTTTAATGTTAAATTATGCGGTGTTCTATTATATTATATATAAATTGTGCTCTCTTTTCTTATTAAGAAAATAAAGTAATTAATAAAACATACTTGGACTTCAAACTTACAACAGCAACAGGAACAACGAACAAGTTGTATCAAAGAATGTTTTTAAAAAATATTTAATTAATTAAATTTTGACCTCTATATAAATACATTCATACATATACATACACAAATACAACACGAATAAAACCAACAAATAAGCCGAAAAATGAAAACTTTATGCTATGAGAAGAAAATAATGTACTATGAGACGATACCTACTCATTATCATCATTATCATCATCGTCATCTAAATAACAAAGCAAGTTGAAAATGTTGATTCAAGTTCAGGTGAATACCCGCATGATAAATAGTACAACAAATATATTAACTATATATATATATATATATATATATATATATGTATATATATATATATATATGTATATATATATATACATATATATATATATACACATATATATATATATATATATATATATATACATATATATATATACATATATATATATATATATACACATATATATATATATATATACATATATATATATATACATATATATATATATATATACATATATATATATACATATATATATATATACATATATATATATATATATATATATATATATATATATATATATATATATATATATTTATTTATATGTATTTATATGTATTTGTATTTATATAAAAAAATAACAAAAATAAAACCACAAATACTAAGGCTATTGTTTGAAAATTATCTGTTTACCAACATACTTTCATATAAAAGTTGATTATGATTGATTTATTTATTTATGTATTAAATATTAGAAAAAATTGTAAATAAAAAAATGGCATATTAACCTATAGTTACCATGATCTAAAAACTACATGTAGTTCCGCTTTCATTCTCTCACAAAATTTTAGACGGATAATAGAAAAGTCCATACATAATATTCTAAAAAATATTGCCACATTGTTCAAGTTGAGATGTAGAATGAGTATTATTTTTAACATATTTTTAATTTGTGTTTCTCGGACCCTCGGGTGGTCCACCCCTGGGTGTCAGTGAAAAGAATATTCATAAATGCATTATCTCGGCTGTCCATGTGTGTAAAGTCTTTCAAAGTTTTCAATAACAATATCGACTATTACTTATATTTCTTCAGTTAAAAATACTAGACTAGACTACAAAAGTTGTATGATTTTTCTTCAGCCTTTTTTGAAAACATAATTTAGCATTTTTTAGTTTTTATATAGTTAGGTTGCAGCACTGGCGATTTTAGCGATGGGCAGTTATATCGACATATCGTTATATTGATTGCAATCGTGTAGAGAGTGATATATTTGTTGTTTGGGTTTTCAAAGCTAAAAATCTATTTAACCATCCGTAGTCAATATTTTAAAAAGTCGTTTAAAAGTTAATGAGAAATGTTGAATTATCAACACAAATATTAATTACAAAAACTTCTGTAATTTACTTGCTGTCATTTGAAAATTAGAAACTTATCGTCCTGTTTCTTCGATATAAAATCTCTTTTCATATTGATGTTTCAGATATTGCACATTCATAGGCGATTTAACCGAAATAGACTTAGCTTGTAGTGGTAGTAGTAGTACCAGATTTCAACATCCATAAAACGACGTGGCTGTCTCCAGATAAACGAACGAAATGATGACGTGCTGATCGACGGAAGACATACATAGTGTGATGGACGTTAAATCAACCCGCGATGCCAACATCGACTCAGATTACTATCTTGTTGCAGCTAAGGTGCGAACCCGTTTATGTGTCGCAAAGAAGAAACAAAGTCCAATACAGAGAAAGCTTGACGTCAATAAGCTGCAATCACCAGAGACAGCAAATGCTTTTACCGCTCGAGTATACGGTCTGCTAATGCAGAACACTCCCCCTCTTGATCATACATACGCACAGTGGACACATATATCCCACTCCATGACTACAGCTGCCGAGGAGGTAATCGCTTTCTACCGGCCTCTGAGGAATGAATAGTATGATCAGGCGTGTCGCGACGCTACCGCACAGAAAGACACCGTATACAGAAAAACCCTACGTGCAAGTGATACGGGAGCTGTTAAGGAGCAGTACAGAGGGAGGAGGGATACGGACAGACGCAAGAACAGAGACGCGAGTATATGGAGATAGAGATGAGTAGAGAGCCTGAGTGGCGGTTTAAATCCCGAAGCCTCTTCCTATCGTGACAAAAATGTGAAATCTGGTTACAGATGTCCAGAGTGTACTGACATTATGAAGGGAACACTTCTCCACGTTACTGAATGGCGACGTTTCGAACAATTCCGCAAGCGGAGGAGATCTCTCGAACTCCCTAATCATGGATAATGATGTAGATGTAACACCAACCGACCATGATGCGGTCAGAAAGGCTATTTTTAGGCTGAAAAACAACAAAGCTGCAGGTGCTGATGGCCTGCCTGCCGAGTTATTCAAGACCGGAGACGATGAGCTGCTCACCAGCTTGCACCAGCTCATATGCAGAATATGATCGGATGAAAGTATGCCCGATGATTGGAATAAGTCTTCTTAGCATCGCATACAGGGTTCTATCGATTCCTATATGAAAAATTGAAGCCTATGCTTATGAACTTGATTGGGCCTTATCAGGCTTCAGGCCTGGTAAATCTACCATCGACCACAATTTCACACTTCGCCAAATCCTAGAGACGACACAAGAAATAACAGATCGACACACACCATATATTTGTTGATTATAAAGTCTCTACACACCTCTACACTACAATGTCTGAGTTCGGTATTCCTGCGAAGCGAACGACGTTTCAGACAAGGTGATTCGTTATCGTGCGATTTTTTCAATCTTATGGAGAAAATAATACGAGCTGCTGATCTACGACATAATGGCACTATCTTTAACAAAAGTGTCATGCTGTTGGCGTATGCTGATGACATTGTGCAGCATTCCCAAAGTTGGAAAGAGAGTCGCGTCGAATGGGATTACGGTAAACGAGGGCAAGACGAAGTACTTGGTGTCAACAAACAAAGAGTCGGCATCTTGGACAGCGCGTCACTGTTGATAACTACGCTTTTGAAGTAGTGAAGGACTTTGTCTATCTTGGAACCAACATTAATACCAGTAATGACGTCAGCCTGGAGATATTTCGAAGGATCACTATGCCTAACAGGTGCTACTTTGGGCTAATAAAGCAATGTAGAAGTTGAGCCCTCCCTTAGGAAACGAAAACCACACTCCACAGTCCCTCAATATGCCTGTCCTTACATATTGCGCCGAAGCTTGGAAAATTTCTACCTCCGATGAGAGAAAAGAGAAAAGACCTACGCAAGATCTGTGGACCTATTTGCGTAGGTGTCGATTATCGAATAAGGTAGAACCATGAGCTGTATGCCGACACCGACATAGTAAAGCCCATTAAAATTCATTGGCTGCGAATGGAAGAACACGCTCCGGCTAGCTAAGTAAGGAAGAGTTGGCTGACGATTTACTATTGTAATGGCCACATAATTAAATTAAGTAGTAGTCTTTGCTTGTTAACTGTGTCCAGGCCCACTAAACAGGCCGTGTTGCAAGAAGTACAGCTCTACAACACTCTAAACAGGTCGTGGTATTTTTACAACGATTACAAACATTTATTATTCTCGGCTACCTTTTCTTTGTTTTGACGTTTCAACTCTGCAATTTTCAATTCCATGAACTAATTAATTGTTTGCTGACGGTTGAACCTCAAAACAATCAAATAGGGCTGATTTTCAAAATCTGCATTGGGACACACAGAACTATCAACAAATGCTGTAGAGTTATCTGGTGGCACATTTGGCCAACCATGATTACTAAATTAGTGAAAATATTAAAATCCGAGCCGAGCTTCTCTTCCATTACTGTAGTGCATGTTAAATTTTTGGCAGTATTAGAAGGGATCTACTTATTTTAGCCGGTTCCGAACGGCAGAACTCTTGCGACATCACTTTTCCTGAGCCTTGTCACAGAGTTCTTTCAAAAGCTTTTTCAAATTGTTACTGCCGGAAGAATTGCCAATTACTTGCCGACGGGTGGGTACCGTTCGAAAGAAAAATCTTTTCGATATTAAATTTGTTATGCTTCAGCCGAGGATTGAACACACTAACCACTGAGCTACGGTACCCACCAAATTTATCCCTAAATTTTTATCTAGATATATCCCGAAAAATTTTACATCTTCCTATAGATACCAAATCTCTTTTGGTGTGATCAGCAAAGTTATTTACATTGATGAATCATCGTTTTGGTTATCGAATCCATTGAGTCGTACTTGGTGTACACAGAAGTTGCATGTTTACGGTGCCTTTTGTGAACGTGATTTTGGTACATTGATCATATTCACAAGAATACTGACTGCCGGTCGTATGTCCTATTTGTATCATCGTGCACTATTAACCACCGCGAATGAGTTTTATGGTACAGGAAACGGCAACTGTCTTATATTGGTAGACAATGATCCGAAACACCAAAGTCGTTTGTGCACCTCATGGAAAGAGCGGCGATTTGACTACCGAAATCACCACCAATCCAATTGAAAACGTTCGAGCCATCATCCAAACCAGGCTCCGGGGAAAAACATTTAGAATTCTCAAGCAGTTTGGCACTTTCATTCAACTCCAATGCCTCACATTTCCACAGGACAACGCCGAAAATTTGAGCCAAAGTATGCCTACTCGTTGCACCTGAGTTATGAAGAATCAAGGAGAGTATATAAAATATTGATGTTGTGCATTATCATTATAGGATGCAAATAGATTGGAGTATCAGTTTTTCATTATTTCCTATCTATTTTCTACCGTGAATCACATTGTACATGTATTAGAATATATAGTTCTACCTTTTGCACTAAACTAAGTTGCGCCAAATTTGAAGAAGAGTCTAAGTTCTGATTGAAGTTCTGAGATCTAAAATGTCTTTTTTTAATTGCCACTAACAAATACATATTAGTGCTTATATTATATTACTTATATTACTTATATTTAATTCTTTGTGCACCACCAATAAAATCGGTGGTCGAATATACTTTGGCATTTTGCATAACTTTTATGCACATTGAACAGATGTCTTTGCCTTTTCCCACATTTACATAAAAAGCGGGTTTTCACCGTTTTGATAAATATAATAATAAAATACAAGTTGGTTAGTTTTCAAGACTACATTACACTACTCTACAGAAAAAAGTACATAAAAAAGTATGTCCTCTAGACTAACAAGAAAACGACATTAATTTATTTTTCCAAAGAAGCGGTTTCGGAATATTCGCGCTCGAAACATTTATCCATATACCATGCTTTGCACGCCATTGGTGTGGTCTTTTTCTTTCGACGATATACTACTTGTGTCGATCGGATTAAATTTGACTGAGTTGTAGGCGATGAAATTCGAAAAAGCGGATTTGTTGACTTTTTAGAAATTTACTCATTTTCAGTTGATCCATTAACATGAAAGAGAAATAATTTCATATATCTTTAACGTACAATAGAAGGTGAAAGATAATTTTATGGTGAAAATTGCTCAAATATAATTTTGTTCAAATGAGACGTGAAATGTAGAAGCTAGGGCACTAAGTAATAATAGTCAGAGTAGATTTTAGACACAAATTCGTTCACATATGCGATATAAATGCAAATAAATATAAAGCTATCGAATTGAAACGTGCATAAGGTTTGTTTTAGCAAAGAACTAATATACTATATGTGAAAATGGCCGGAATTGGATGAAAACTACGCCTACCTCTCACGATTTCCATCGTATACACCTCAGTCAATGTAATCCAATCGACATTTTCGGAAAGAAGAAGACCTCGGCTTTCGAGTGGTGTGCAAATCATGTTATAAGGACAAATCGTTTTCGTTTTCGTTTTCGAGATTTTTGCCATTAACTAAAAAAGTGCATCAAAGCACGTGTTTTTGCGAATATCTCGAAAACGCTTCTTTGGAGAAATTACTGGTGGCAAGTTTCTCTTTCAGAAGTTTAAGGTTAGTCTAGAAAACTTACTTTTTTTTAGGTACTCACAAAAGAGGAAAAAATTGTCGAGTAGTGTTATAGTTATTTGAATATAAATATCAAGAACGTCATCAACGGCTTTGCAGCTCTAAAGGTTACAAAGAACAATTTTTAGGCCAGTGTGCATATGTAATAAAGAGTATATATGTATAGTGCAATAACGGATTTTTATTAATTTTAACAGTGTTCTCCCTTGGGGTGACGCTACAATTACCGCTCCTGGTACAACACATGGTAACTACGCCACTGCTCACAGTCCTCTTATGTAAAGAAAAAACAAACGAAGTCATAAAGGTGTTTCCTATCGGAACGAAACCTAAACCAGCAAAGCTAATTTGATGAGAAGACGGGCTGACCTATTCAGATATAACAATTTTATGAAGGTAACATCTGAGGATGTGATGACCTGTATAGCAGCATGTAAGCAATCTTGCCTAAATCCAATTATGAGGTTTCAGTAGGATTTTCTATATTCTTGTCCAGTTCAATTTGGTGTATTAATTGCTTGTAACATCGAAATGATACCTCTCGTGTGTGATAATCATCCAAACAAGTTTTTGCGAATATTTTCCAAAGCGCTCTTTGTCATGTGCTCAAATAAATGAAGTATTTTTATAGAAGTTCAAAATAGGAATAAATATTGTCAGACTTGTCAGAGGCACAATAGATCTCTTCATTATAGTGAACACTTTGGTCCTGCGGACATCATCCCCACATATCAAAGAAAAAATGTTTGGTGTTATTTTCCAAATGGCGTCAATCCCGGTTATGATGTTTTGATTAAATTTCTGTTTTTAGATCATGCTGAATTTAAACATTTAAAATAATATAATTTAAAAAATTATAATTTAAAATAACTAGATTCTGTGGGTAAAAATGTTATAGTTGAATATTTAAAATAATGGTCGTTATTTTAAGGGTTTAGTTGGTGTGGGTCTGCAATTTGTTTAAAAACTGTTTCGCCCTACAATTTTAATCTTTAAACTTCTTGCTGAATATAGCTTTCTAAAGCTACAGGGTACTTAGGTATGGAAGGTATATGAAGTAGTGGTAGGAAAGTTCGCTATTAAAACTAACTTACATAATAAATATGGTTATCTTAGTGAACGTCTACATAAATTATGTACATAATAAAGATTTAAAACTTAAAATATTTCACGATTTTTTATACAAGCTACGTTAAAGAAACGGCGTGGCTTTCCCATTTATTGTAAATCTAGTTATCCTTGCAATACTTTTTTTTTTCAAGCTTTATTGATTGGATCTTTCTAAAATTACTTAGAAACTAACAATAAGTGATCAAATCTTACAAACTAACTAAAATTATGTGATATTCAGCATATTCAGTGTGACTTTTCTTTTTAATCGACGATGCCCCGTGCTCAGCAACAATTGCCTAGCAAGGGGATTCGGATGACTGTGTAATTTTTGAATGTAGCTTCTGCAGGACATTGCAACTTCCTCAGAAATTGTGGGAACATTTAAATCTCGATGGATGTTAACGTTCCTCATATACCAAGGCGCGTTTACAATAATTCGCAGACACTTGGATTGTATTCGCTGCAATTTTTCGATATTTGAGGGAGATGCACTTTGTATTCGAGATTCAACTTTGATCTTTTGTGTAACAGCCACCATAACTGATTAATTTTAAGCTTGATCTGAGTTTTCTTTGCCTCTATGTGATTGTTCCAGGTCAGCCTTCTGTCGAGGTGAATACCCAAGTACTTTGTTGAGAAACATTGTGGAACTGATTGGCCATTAATTTTAAGTGGGGGACATGTATCTGGCCTTAGCGTGAAGGTTACATGTACGCTCTTTGATTCATTGACTTTTATACGCCATTTTGCTAGCCAGATTTCGAGAGAATCGACATGAGTCTGCAGGAGTTTAGTAGCTTCTATGGGGTTAGAGCGAGAGCACAATATTGCCGTATCATCTGCAAAGGTCGATATAAATGTATAGTTATTGCTGGGCATATCTGTAGTGTATAAGAGATACAGTAAGGGCCCCAAAACGCTTCCTTGAGGAACGCCAGCGTGGATATCCAATGGATTTGTTATGTAATCCTTGTGATGTACGAGAAATTGTCTTTTCGTGAGGTAGCTACTAAGCAATGAGGAGACATTTGCAGGCAGTAATAGTTTGAGTTTGTAAATAAGGCCATCGTGCCATACTTTATCGAAAGTTTGAGTGATATCAAGAAAGACAGCTGAGCAATACTTTTTTTCTTCAAAAGTGTTCCTTATCAGAGTTACAATGCGGTGGACTTGTTCTATTGTGCGGTGCTGTTTTCTAAATCCAAACTGATGTTGAGGAATTAGTTGGTTGAGATTAATAAATGGAGTTATATTCATGACAAGTAGCTTTTCGAATACTTTAGAGAGTAGAGGCAGGAGGCTGATAGGTCTGTACGATGCAACTTTTGTAGGGTCTTTTCCTGGTTTTGCTATCATAATAATTTTTGAAGTTTTCCAGCATTTGGGATAGTGTTTAATACGAAGGATAGCATTGAAAATGTGCATAAGATGAATTACTGAAGCCGGAGGTAGCTCTTTTATCATTTTACCGGTAATTTTATCTGGACCAGGTGATTTTTTTGGGTTTAAATCTTTATAAATTGCTTTGAATATGTCCTTTTTTTTAATTTTGAGCGTTATTGAGCAAGGTTGAGAAGTTAATTTTGGTAATAATGACTGTGAAGAGGGTCGATTGGGTGTAAACACACTTTTTAGGTGGTTTGCAAAAGCCAAACCCTTCTCACAGTTGCTTCTAACCCAATTACAGTCACACAAACGGATGGGGGAATCAGTGAGAATTGGCCGATTTGAGTTTTTTGCTGATTTCCACAAAGAGTAGTCTGACGCTTCACTAGGTGTTAATTTCGCTATATGCTCTTCTAACTTTTTGTTGTTTTTATTTTTTAAGGCTTGCTTTAACTTTCGATGTAGCTGTGTTTTCAGATTCGGTGATCTGAATTCTTGCCATTGTCTTCGGAGTCTTCTTTTCTGTCTTACTAGCAATTCAATGTCGGCTGGTGTTTATGGGCTATAGTTTGATTGCTTGCATACCTTTGTGCAGGTGGCTGAGCTGAGAGCTAATGAGAGCAGATGGTTGAATTTTTCGAGTGCTGAGTCTACATCGTGTCCATTTCTTAATACAGTACTCAGAGGAAGATGGGAATTTATATATTTCTTGAATTTTAACCAGTCTATTTTCTTTCTAACGCAATTGCCTTGTGGGCTTGGTGATTTTATAGATATTACCGCAGATATAGATATTATTGCAATACTAATCCATATCTTAGATAGGGCTTCCCTACGCTAAATACTTCGCTAGTTATGGCGGTTTAAATTATTTCCGACTACAATATTTATATAGATGTCAAATATGGTGGTTGTAGGCAGAAGATTACTGGAAAGAAATTCAGGCAATTTATATGAGCACAACTATAAACAATGGTCGGGTCTCGCCCACTTTTTGCAAAACTGTTAGGCAGTATAGCACCAATCTATATGTCATATATTCTTGTACTATGTAGATGGTATTGTCTATCAAGTAAGTTATAGCAAGGAAAAAATTTGTTTAATTCCATAATGATTATGTTTAAAAGCTAATACATATGTACGTATAGAGTTGTATAATAAACACAATCTGTGAAGTTTCAGTTTCAACTGTTGACACAGTTTTTAACCACAAGAAAAAATAAAGACGTACCCATATCGTTAAATTGTTAAAAATATTGAATATTCGACAAATTTCTAACTTTGTGCCAATAAAACGACACCGATGGTAAGTTTCTTAAACAGGGTTGATTTTATTTTTATTTTATATGAAAATTTCAAACTCTGATCATTTAATTGATAAAATGTTACAACATTTTTCTCTTCCTTGGTTGAAGGTTGTGCGTTGGGTCTAGAATGTCCGGTCCCCTCTATAGGGAAGGTGCATCTGTCCAGCTGGTTGACGCCCTCGAAAAATACAAGACATCACCGCACGGTGATGCCATGCGGAGCTGGGATTTGTTGCGACATCTTATCTTGCAGTTCACGCCTGTGAACGAGCAGCATTTTTTAACATCATCCTAATATGTTCACACGCCCCGACGGATGAGACGATGCGACATAGAAAACTTCTTTCAGCGCCTCGAAAAAGATTATGATCGTTTCCCCCGCCATGATATCAAAATCGTGCTTGGCGACTTCAATGACAGGGTGGGCAAGGAAGGTACCTTTGGTCCAACTGTCGGAACCTCCTCCAGAAAACTTCCGATAACGAAATGAAGCTGATAGACTTCGCCGCAGCACGAAATATGGCAATTAGTAATACCAGATCTCAGCATCTCGACATTTATAAAGAATGACGTCTTTTCAGGCGCAAGAAGAGAGAACAAGAAAGGCGCGAGTATAAGGAGATAGAGATGAGTAGAGAACACTTCTCCACGTTATTGAATGACGACGCTTCGAACAATTCTGCCAGTGGAGGAGATCTTCCGAACTCCCCAATTATGTATGATGGTGTAGATGTTCCACCACCTGACCATGATGAGGCCAGAAACGATATTTCTAGGCTGAAAAACAACAAAGCTGCAGCTGCAAGTGCTGATGGCTCGTCTGCCGAGTTGCTTGAGACCGGAGGCCCGATCATTGAAGACTTCGTGCACTCTGTCTCGTATATAAGAAAGGATACCCTAAAATTTTCGACAATTACCGTTGAATGAGTATTCTTATCATCGCATACAATATCATATCGGGGGGACTGTGTGAAAGATTGAAGCCTATGCTTAACAACCTGATTGAACCTTATCAGAGTGGCTTCAGACCGAGTAAATCTACCATCGACTAGATTTTCACACAGCCTCAAATTTTGGAGAAGACCCAAGAAAACGAGATTGACGCACACCATCTATTGAATGAATGAATATGTAGCACTTATAAGCCCGAAGAGCTCTTTGGCCGAGCTTCTCTTCCAGTACTGTTATGCGTGGTAAAATTTGAACGGTATTAGAAGGGACCTATTAGTTTAGCAGAAACCTGATAAGAGCTGAACGGAGTCTAGTCGTGATCTCTAAACTTACTCTCTGACTCACACTTTCTCCATAGCTCAGACCTTCAAATCCTTTAAATCACCTAGGCCCGATGGGATATTTCAGTAACAGAATTGAAACACATTGAACAGAATTCAGTAACAGAATTGAATTCACTTATCACTTATGAGAAATCAATGAAGACAAGGAATATACATTAGTCACCTTCTTAGTTATTGAGGGCGGTTTTAAAAACATCCAGTCGAGGGCAATAACTGGCGCACTAACGAATCTGGAAATCGGGTATCTTATGAACTTAATTGGACAAATGCTTATAAGCAGGTTCGTCAACTCAACGTTAGAAAGGTCGACGGTGCGCGGATCAGCAGGGGTACCCCTCAAGGCGGCGTGCTTTCTCCTCTATTGTGGGCAATGAGAGGTGTTAGCAGGTTGTTGCCTATGCGGATGATGTTGCTATTACATTAAGCGAGAAATTTCAGCATACCCTCTGTGATATTATGCAAGGTTTATTGAAAGTAGACCTATGGTCTAAATCACGTGGTTTAGTTGTTAACGCCAATAAAACGCAACTTATTCTGTTCAGTAGAAAGCACATGTTGCCTGATGTTAGACTTCCTATCTTGAACGGTATTACATTATCATTTAGTGACAGAAAGCTGCTTTGGAATATTAATGTAGAGGACATAGCGAGGAAGGCAACTATATCACTGTATTCGTGTAAAAGAGCAATGGGAGCGAGATGGGCCCTGAAACCCCAGGTAGTACACTAATTATATACAGCAGTAGTGGGACCAATTTCAACATATGGCATTCAAGTCTGGTGAACGGTACTTAGTAGAGATAATTCGGTTAGATGCATGGAAAGTAGTCAGAGGAAGGGTGGCATATGCATAAGCGGGGCTCTCAAGTTCACTCCAACAATGACATTAAATTTCATGCTGCATATTTTACCGATTAATCTATACGACAAACAACTAGCAGTAAAATCGGCATTAAGGGTAAGGGAATCCTCTCTTTTAGCTACCTATTCAACAGGACACTCAATTATATTATGGGCGTTTCCACTTATTCGTAGTACCACTTACTTTTGAAACTCGATGAAACAGCGCTTAAATAAATCCTTCATTATACTAATAGAAGGTTGGGATAATGGTAAGATAGATTGTACTGACAGGGTTAGCATCTATATGGATGGATCTAAGCTAGATGAGCAATTGAGATGGAGTGTCTATTCTGAGGCACCGACTTATCCTTTCGCTTGGCGGATCGTTGTAGTGTATTCCAGGCTGTAATTTTAGCCATTAGGGAAGCTTTCATAATTGTCAGAAGCTATATTCTAACAACAAATGAAATCTATATTTACTTGGATAGCCAAGCGACTCTGAGATCACTCCAATCAGTAAGGCATTCATCAAAGACAGTTATTGAATGTCACGAGATACTAATCGACTATTTCACCATAAATCTATTTTTGATATCTGGCCACCTAGGCAGGGCATAACGTTACCACTTCACGCGGATAGTCTTGGTGCTGAAGACGTTGTCAACTTGCAAATTATTACTGGAAAGGTCATTATCATATTGGAAGGGATGCTAGTAGACTAAGGGCACCGCACTATGATTATTGTAGAAGCTGTCAAGAGGAAAAAGAGGAAGAGACCATAGAACAGCATTGGAAAGAGAATCCCGTCGAATAAGTCTTACGGTGAACAAGGGCAAGACAAAGTACCTGGTGTCAATAAACAAAGAGTCCCGGCGTCTTGGACAGCACGTCACTGTTGACAACTACGCTTTTGAAGTAGTAAAGGAATTTGTGTATCTTGGAACCAGCATTAACAGCAGTAATGACGTCAGCCTGGAGATATTGCGAAGGATTACTCTTACAAACAAGTGTTACTTTGGGCTAAGTAAGCAATTGAGAAGTTGAGCCCTCTCTTTGTGAAACAAAACCAGCACTCTACAAGTCTATCATCATGCCTGTCCATACATATGGTGCCGAAGCTTGGACAATTTCCACTCCATATGAAATAACGCTCGGTGTTTCTGAGAGAAAACCTATGGACCTATTTGCGTTGGTGGCGAGTTCGAATAAGGTACAACCATGGGCGGTAAGAGCTGTATGCTGACACCGACATAGTAAAGCGCATTAAAATTCAAAGCGCTTGGAAAATCTAACTGATGTCAACTAACGTATGGAAGAGCTGGCTAATATAGCATGCTAGATTCGACCTAAATCGATTTTCGGTTGTAATGGCCACTTGATCCTTGTGAGGTAATTTTCGATGACTCTCCGATGACTGTCGGAATTTGTTTTAAAACCGACTAAACATTTACTTTGGTGTCATTAATTCCGATATTATTAGTTTTATGTTCGAATCAGATTTAGTGTGGGTTTTAAGTGTCACAGATACCAATTTGATCGATTACTTATTGGAAATAAACCGGGCAACTAACAGTTGACAGATTTCATTTGATCGCGTCTTTTTTTCAAGTTAGTTGATACTTCGTTAATATGTACGTAAATTCTTGTTATTTTAAAAAATATACGTACACAGATTAATTTATAATTTTTCTTATAACTTATAAGGGGGAAACATAAAAACGCAACTTGAAATGCTATTATCCTTGAATTCATGGATATCTAACCTGACTTTGCCAAGGGCGTTACCAAGAAGAATAACCAGCTGTAGATTACCTTAGCTTAGTCGCTTAGCAGTGCGGGACCACCACTGAACGATATAAATGGATGGTAAAAAGAAAATTAAATTTTTGCTACAAATTAAATATTGTCTTCTACCTTTTTTATTAATAGAAGTAAATTGAATGTAAAAGCAAAATCAAAAGAAAGTTTATACATAACTAAACCGAATCGCGAATAACTTGTGGATTTCCCTTTTCGATACACCATCTGACGCGCACTGAATAAGCGATTGTTGCATTGCGTTGGAGTAAAGTGACAGTTGATTTTATTGAGAAGGTTCTACCTAGTCAAGTCGTAAATATTGGTACACGACTAAACACATTCATTACGAATGCAATTTTTGGCGCATCCATTTCATCTTGACTGCGATTTGATAAATGATATTTACGCTTCGTTGCCACATAAAAAGTGTTTGGCATCAATTCTTTACAATCATGGAATAGGGCGACATCGCAAATCGTATTGTTGTAGTTGGCCTACTAAAATGCAACATGGGAAAAGGCAATATCTTTCGGACATTGCGACCGCTTAGAATCACTCAAAATTTTGTGTATCGTGTTGCTCTGGACACCTGCTCACGGACCCATTGGAGGGAAAACGCAAGCGAAAATCGATATTTCGAAAATTTTTGATATTACTCTCTTTGAGAGCAAACATTTTCTTATTCTCCAGAAATTTGCTGATCTATAATTTTTACTGGAAAAGTACGAGAACGTAAGTTATATTTACATTCGAAGAGAGGTAAACCAATACGATTTTATGACACCAAATGGTAATTGCAATTCTGACGAAAAGCAAAACCGACCTGGAAGCCCTGATTGACTTCATTTCTGGACGTAAAGAACTAAACCGAAAGCAAGCTTGGGTTAGGCTAGGTTATTGTGGTTGCCCTCTCTCTGAGAGGACACACTAAGTCCAGAAAGGCCTGTTGTGATACTACAGAGCTGCTCTTCCAATACTGTTGCGCGTGTTAAATTTGGATAGCATTAGAAGGGACCTACTTATATTAGCCGGTTCCGAACGGCAGAACCCTTTTGACATCACGTTAACTTAGCTTTGTCACAGAGCTCTTTTAAGAAGCATTTTTGGGCAAGTTGTTACTGCCGGAAAAGTTGCCAATGACTTGCCGACAGGTGGGTACCGTTCGAAATAACATTTTTTTCGATAATAATTTTTGTTATTCTTCAGCTGGGTATTGAACCCACCTATAGATCAGAAAACCAACGCACTAACCACTGAACTACAGAACACAATCAATGTAATGTTACTTTGGTTGCTTTTTTTTTTGCTGTAATATAAGATGAAAAAGATTTATAAGAAAAACATTTTTTTTTTAAGAATCATCGGGGAAGGGGGGTATTATGCACTGATCACCTCCCTGGTTACGTCACTGCACCTCTATATGAAATATCTAGTATTATTAAACAATTAGAATAGTATTAACAAAAATTGATTAATAACACGTATTTTACGAAAATTTCAAATAATAAATTGATATCATGGAAACGACAAAATCAAAGTAAAATGCCAAAAGCGGCGGGAGAAATTGAAATTGTAAAAGTCTGCAAAGCTCTGTGAAATATAGATTTGTCCTTTTCAAAGCCTTGAGGTACTTACATCGTTTGAAGCAAAGATGCCATTTGGCTAACTTTTATACATTTTAGTACAATTTAATTCTACTTTGACAGTTGACAAAGCAAAGCAAACTTGCATTGCTCTTGGTCCTTAATGTATATGGATATTATTATAATAAAATGAAATTGCGTCGGAAATTTGTAGGATCTAATTTTATGCTTCTCGATTGATCAAAAATAAATAACCAATTTTTTCCGAGAATTCGTGCATCAACTTTGAACTTTTCGTTTCCTAACTATTCACACATATCATTACTTAATACCTTCTTTATTCTCAATTTTAAAATTAATATATTTGATTATGCAAAACGCGTATGATTGCTTTTGCAATGATCATATATACAGACAGATAGTTGCTTTGATTGCCTACATGCGATCAATGTTTACTGAATATTAAAACATATGTAAGTAATTTTGTTAATGAAAAGTAATAAATTTTTAGCCGTAACTACTTCTCAATCTCTTCTTTTTTATTTTAATTAAAATATATGTACATAAGAGCATATTATAGCTATGGCTCGCATTTAGCCGCATTCTTCATATTTAACTAAATTATTCTTGTTCTTCTTGACACATGGCTGTTATAGGCACCGACCCAGTATTCGGTTGAACTTAAAAAATTGAATAACAAAACTAAAATATTCCCTAACTATTTGTTTTTGAAGATGGTTTAATAAGCTTAATAATTTTCGTATTGCAGTTGCACAGTTTCTCAACACTCACCTCTGAGTCAACATTTCTCAGTAGAAGACATGAATACGGCAAAATATAAAGACATTTTCGAATTCATCACTTATTTAACTTACGTTTACCGCGCAAAGCAAGGCAAATGTCTCGCGGAGACCCCAACTTTGCAGCTGTTTATGGTTGGTGGTAACCTATCTTCTATATGCATCAAATCATATTGGATGTATATATGTGGATGTGTTTATGTAACTATATACAGTGGCTCACAGCTTATTTCGTACAGTGTATATATTTTTATGTAAATGGCTGTAACATCGAAACTAAAAAACTTATCGATAAGTTTTGAATGTAGATGTCTGTGTATGTGTTTAGTAAACCTAATAAGAAAACGGGGAACCCCAAAAATTGTTCTTTTTGTCATGCAAGAGAGAAAAACTATTGATCAGCTGATTTTCAGCTCACATCTTATTTCGTACACAAACTTCAATGTAAGTAAGTTTCATTCTGCCGCGCAGTTACAAAGTTTTTTTGAATTGTATGAGTTTTTGGACCTTTTTAACTATTATAACAATTTTTATTATTCTTATTTTAAATAGTTAAAGTGCTGTAAATTAAACATTTAGCGTTATGGGTCGTCGTACAACGATGGAACAGCGTAAACTGGTAATTAACCATTTTAGGAAAGGTCAGAGTGTGCGAAAAATTGCTGAAATGACAAATTTAAGTGCCTCAACTGTCCAATACATCATTCAACGCTTCGTTCGCGAAAATCGGTTGGAGAACAAGGGCAGAGAAGCACCTAATAAGATTTTCAACGCATCAGACGAGCGTTATATTGTACGAAAAATTAAGAAAAATCCAAAGTTATCCGCTCCGAAGTTGGCTGCAGAGGTTCAGCGTGAAATAGGAAAATCATCCAGTGCTGAAACTGTCCGACGTGTGCTGCGCAATCATGACTTGAACGGTCGAGTAGCCCGAAAGAAACCATTCATTTCAAAAATGAATATACAACGCCGACTTGACTACGCCAAAGAGCATATTATTAAGACTCCTGCGTTCTGGAATACCGTTATTTTCGCGGATGAGTCTAAGTTTAATATTTTTGGCTCGGACGGAATGTCATATGTTTGGCGTAAAGCGAATACCGAGCTAAACAAGAAGAACCTTAAGCCCACAGTGAAGCATGGTGGCGGTAGCGTGATGGTTTGGGCCTGTATGTCAGCAGCCGGAGTAGGTGAATTGGTTTTTATTGAGGAAACAATGGACAAAATGAAGTACCTCGAGATTCTGAAAAACAATTTACTTCAAAGTGCAGACAAACTGGGTTTGCGGGAAGAATTTCGGTACTACCAAGATAATGACCCAAAACATAAATCTGGGATTTGCAATCTTGGCTTATTTGGAACTGCCCACACTTGATGTCTCCACCACCACAGTCATCTGACATGAATGTGATTGAAAATCTTTGGTCTATTTTGGACAATAAAATAAGAACACACAAGATTTCTAATAAGCAAGACCTAAAGAAGGTACTAATGGAGGAATGGAAAAAAATCACACCAGACATCACTCAAAAATTGGTGGATTCAATGCCAAATAGACTCCAGGCTGTCATTAACGCTAAGGGATGTCATACTAAATATTAAAATCAACTTACTTTGTTTTTAGTTTGAACTTAAAGAGACTGTACGAAATAAGCTGTGACATGAATTTTCCTATTTTTTTCTTATTTTATTTTTTTATAGTGTCAAACACTAAAATTTTGAAAAAGTAAATTTTGGAAAATGAAAAACAAACCTTCCTTTCAAAAATGGCATTTATATTTTGTTCAAATTTTTGCTATATTAGGAATTACGACTGCAGCAATTTTTAAACTGTCACTGTACGAAATAAGCTGGGAGCCACTGTATATTTCAAAGAAAAAAGCATGCCCAATATACTGTTCTAACACCTGTTTTATTTTCATTGCGGTCATTGTTGTTGTTAATCATGGTATGGTGGTAGTTTTAATTTATTATTCACCGCTTTTTTTCTCTAAAAAAAGTTGTAGTTCTTCCTATTCCACATTTAATAAGCGTTAGCGCTTAACCATTGTCATTTAGCTACCTTGCTCTCGGGTTTTTGAATTTTTTCTTTCCGTTTTATGCAATACTTTTTTGTACAAGTGCATATGTGCAGGTTACATACATTACATATACATACAATGTTACAATGCACATATTCTTATATTCCATACATTTCATTTTAATTTTTTCTTTCTATTTGACGGCTTTCTCACCCTAACCTCTAGCCTTTGAATGGATTTCTTGTTGTTTATTTTGTTTTTCCTCTACGCATGTATATAAATGTATTAGTGCAATTATTAGCATTTTTTTGCTTTCCTTCACGTGCGCTCTTATTTGTCGTAGTTCTTTTCTTCTTTTTGTTTCTAAAATTTACAAAATGTAAAGGCAAAAGGCTATTCACATGTAAACTATGGAATTCCGTATTGGATTTGTAATTATGTACGAGTATTTTCTCGAGTGTGTGCCGTAGCTCAGTGGTTAGTGTGTTCGCCTTCTGATCGGTAGGTCGTGGTTCAATACCCGGCTGGTGCATAACAAATTTAATATCGAAAAGATTTTTCTTTCGAACGGTACCCACCTGTCGGCAAGCAATTGGCAATTCTTCCGACAGTAACAACTTGCCATGAAAAAGCTTCTAAAAAGAACTCTGTGACAAAGCTCAGAAAAAGTGATGTCACAAGTGTTCTGCCGTTCGGAACCGGCTAAAATAAGTAGGTCCATTCTAATACTGTCCAAAATTTAAGACGCACAACAGTAATGGAAGAGAAGCTCGGCCCATGAGCCCTTTGGGGCTTTAAGTGCCACATATATATATATATATATATATATATATATATATATATATATATATATATATATATATATATATATATTTTCTTGCTATCTTGCTTGCTGTTCCTATTCAGTGTATCTCATTTTCTCTTCTCAATTCATTCACACACATACAACACAAACACCTGACTTGCTTAATTACGGCTGTCGTAGTTATTTCACTTGCAGCATTAATTTTTTCGGTTCGTCTTTGGATTTGCTTATTATTGTTGTTCTCAGTGTATACTTTTTTTTGCAATTTCAATATTTAGCAACGGTTGAATTGCAATATAGTTTTGTTGTTTTCGCTATCCCCTTATTTTCTGTTTGTACCTAATACATAGTTTGTTTTTTAGTACCTACCTAAGATACTTTGTTCTACATATTGTTCAACATATTGTTACGTTTTTATTTTGTGAACGTTTATTTCTGTTTGAAACAACCTTGTTCGATCACTGGATTCTGTCAATAATAATTGCAACACTTATTTTGGACAACCATATACAGCAACAATTTATTTAATCAACTCTATTTACAATAACTCTTTAATGTACTTGCAACTTTTGCCTCTGATACTGTACCAATGTTTGCTCGATCACTTTCGGGATTTGATTGATTGCATTTGTCAATAACTGGCCCTATTTTTACTATGTGGCAACACTCCAGAATCTTCCTTTAAGAGATTCTTTTCTTTCTTTCTCGATGGCTTGTTCTGGTTATCGCCTATTTCTTTTTGTTGACATTCGTTACGATGCTGCCAATATTCGTGCCACTCACAATAGTGTCATTCACAATAGTGATCATTACACTGCCCTCCTCTTAACCTTGTTCGTCCCGTGTGTTGTGTGTTGGCCTTCTGATCTGTAGGTTGTGGTTCAATACCCGGCTGATGCATAACAAATTTAATATCGAAAACATTTTTCTTTCGAACGGTACCCACCTGTCGGTTTAATTCTTCCGACAGTAACAACTTGCCATGAAAAAGCTTCTAAAAAGAACTCTGTGACAAAGCTCAGAAAAAGTGATGTCACAAGTGTTCTGCCGTTCGGAACCGGCTAAAATAAGCAATTCTTCCGACAGTAACAACTTGCCATGAAAAAGCTTCTAAAAAGAACTCTGTGACAAAGCTCAGAAAAAGTGATGTCACAAGTGTTCTGCCGTTCGGAACCGGCTAAAATAAGTAGGTCCATTCTAATACTGTCCAAAAATTTAAGACGCACAACAGTAATGGAAGAGAAGCTCGGCCAATGAGCCCTTTGGGGCTTTAAGTGCCACATTTTTTATATATACATATATATATATATATATATATATATATATATATATATATATACACATATATATGTATGTATATATATATATATATATATATATACACACATATATATATATATATATATATATATATATACATATATATATATATATATACATATATATATATATATATATATATATATATATATATATATCTCATATGGTCCTTCCAATTAGTCTGTAGCTTAGAGGATAGGACTTTCGTTGTGGATTATGAAGCATTACAAGCTCTCCTCCATAGAACCCTTTTGAATTTGTTTTCAAGTCATACTTGGCCTTCATCTTATCGCTTATTATCTGCGGCCGCTCTCTGATGAAATAATGTACTTCATTCAACTGTTCCCGCTTTTCGTTAGCGTAGTTCCTTTTGCTGTTTGGTAAGCACACAAAAATATGCATTGGCTTCTGCCGGCGATCAAGTCCTTTCAACCACAAAAATAGTATGATTTGCAAGGACCATTACATAAATAATGATCTCATAAACCTCATGCAATATTATTATATTTCCACAGCATTCGCATTTCTGAAATCTTCCTAATTTCCAGTCTTTGCATCGAAACTTAAATTGAAGCGCGGGGTTGTGCCAACTCTCTGCTGAGTATTTGGTGGAATAGTGTGTTGCATTCCCCGGGAACAGAGGGTTCAACGAAGAGAAAATAAGCAAATCGTTGCTATGTTGTTGCGTGAACAATGTTCGGAAATCGCAGTTATGTTAACAAATAATCGTTGGTTATTGAATTAACTTACTAACAGAGGCAGGATTAGATAATATTGAAGTTGACAATGTTAGCATCATTACTGCTGGAGCCAGCAGGGTAATCGAGAAAATAAAGAAAATTCGCCCGTCCACACTTCAAATCTATTCGGAGAAGCCTCAAACTCGGCTCTAAATCTGCATAACACTAGCAACATGTTCGGAGATGTGGAGGAATTACGAAAGGAAGCGTAAGTAAATCGCACAGTTGAACTAATAAATTTATAAATATGGTATTGTATATGTTTATTACAAAAGTAGTAAAGCGTTAAAGAAAGAAAATTTGCTCCTGCTTAGACAGCTCTCCTTTAAACAGACGGAAAGGATGTATGAATATAACATACAAGTTTTAAAAAGGAGTTTTGCACAAACTGCCCATGAATGCAAAAACATAGAAGAAAAGATTCAACTTATACCTGCGTAAGTCACCTGAGAAGAACACGTGGTTCAATTAAACTCGCTTGAAAATATTTTTAACGCAATTAATGGAAATAGGCTGCTCATAACAAATAATTTCGTACAAAATCATATTGAGCAATTTTCCAGTATTAATTACAATATTAAGATAGGGAAATTGTTCTTCCGGGCGAGGATGTTCTTTAAGACACAAAGAAATTGAAGAAGCCGCTCACAAGAAAAAAATAATAAAAATAAAAAAGGAATGAAAACACGAAACCACTTCGCTTTTATTTACATAATTTGGTCCACAGTTTTTCCAACTTTTGGTCACTTTAGGTTACATACATATTTTCGCGGTATATTTATTTACTTGTTTCTATTAATAAATATTGATTATTTTACAATTTTATATAAATGTTCGCTGTTTTATTTACCATCTGTATGGGATTTTGACATTTCTTATTTCGTACTGTTTAGGTTATGACGTCACAGGGTGTAATCTTTATATCCATCATTCTTGGTATTGTTGTGTATGTAATTGACATTGTATTTGTTAGCCACTTACATTGTAACTCGCTGTCAACGTTCTTAGTGTAAAGATCAATATTTTGAGTATAGCCAGCTATAGAAGGCAAAAGTGAGCAGTAAGCAAGTTGTATACAATGTGTTATTGTATGCAAATTGGGTCGCTGTTTGACTGTTTATAGCGGATGATCATGTAACAAACAATTTATGTGGATCACTTCGAACAAAAAATAAAATAACAAAGAATAAAATAATTATTTACCCAATTGATCCAGATGTAATTAGTGTTATTCAGACATTCGATAAGGTAAGAACAAAGAAAAATATGAGAGGTTTAGAAGCCGTTAGGAGAACCTGAAGAAAACATAGATATAAACACGGTAGTAGAAGAAAACATAGAAACAAAAATGCAAATTTTGATATAGCTACAGCGGTTAAGGTAATATCAGCATTTGATGGAAAGCGTAGGAATTTATCGCAGTTTCTTGGTTTGGTTGAATTTCGTTGCAATGCATTGCATGAAAATTAGCATACAGTGTTGCTGAATTTCATATTGGCAACTAAACTTGTGGAGAGGGTGAAGAATTGATTATTGATTGATATTTATATAATACAAATGAATTAACGCCTGTATAGGCATTACGTAGAGAGTTTAGTAGTATCGTTAAATGGATTACAGATATTTGAACAAGGTGAGCAAAATAGGAAGATAATAGTAAAACTGAATGAGCAAATTGCATTAGGAGCATTTGAAAATGGTCAGTGAAGCAATACAGTTGACATCGGAGGCAAGTGTACAGAACTCACAAGTCAGAAGCCAAAGTAATGTGATGTTCATAAATAGAAATACATGAAATTTTAGTCAACGTGGACAAGTTCTGCCCCCGGAGTGAGAAATCTGTGGTACGCACAAAGATGATAGTGAGTATAGACGTTACAGGAGAACTGACAAATTTTGTGACGATTAAAATAGATAACAAGTGTCGTTGTAATATTATATTAATGTTTTTAGTAGATACAGAAGCAGATGTATCACCAGTAAAGAATAATATACGATTTATTAATAAAAGAGATAATAGGGAATTTTGTAAATTTAATGGAATAATCAAAACGAGTTCGTTAGATACAAAAGCCAGAAGAGTAGAGCATAAATTTATTTTAATTGATAAGAAAATAAATTTAAAATGTAGGTGGAATTTCAGGTAGAGATTTTCTAAGTAGATATTATTGCAAGATAGATTATAGATACATTACCATTAACAGTAGAGGAAGAAGATGTCGTACTACCTATGAACATAAATTTAGAGACAGTCCACAACGTAGAAGAAAGAAGATGATTGTGTTATAATAGGCAAAGAGGTACAAAAAGGAATCTTTATCGCAAACACAATAGTGCCAGCAAAAAAGAATAAACATGTTAAGTTGCTCAACACAACAGGTGAAGAAATTGTTACGTGTTACATTTCCGAAGTGTAGTAGTTGAGAATAGATTTCAGAAGATTGAAGAAATAAAAGTTGACAATTTAGATGAAGAAGGAAGAACAAGTTTTGAAAATTTTGAAAATATGTAAGGATTTTAAAAGTGTTTTCTATTTAAAGTGGTAAAATTAACGAAAAATAATTTTTATGAGTGAAAGATAACAACTGTGGATAAGTCGCCAGTATATATAAAGAATTATAGGATGCGACTTTGAAAGAAAGACTGATCACACTTCCAATTTTGAGTTACCCAGATCTTACAAAACCATTTTTATTGGCAAATGACGCGTCGAACTGTGCGTTAGAAGCTATTCTATCACAAGGAGAATTGGGTAATGATAGACCTATAGCATGTACGAGCAAATCGTTTGTTGAGCGAGTTAAATAAAGGAGTTACTAGGAGTACATTGGGGAATTAATTACTTTAGACCTTATTTGTATGGTATAAGATTCATTGTTTATACATAGACCTTTAGTTAGTCTTTTTAAGCATAAGCGCCCAGGATAAGAGTAGATTTAATGTATTATGATTTCGACATAGTATTTAAGCAAGAGCAATTGAAATAGATGGTACCGACGAATAGTTTAAATGCCCTGACTAGAGCAATGAAGAATATAAAGCAAAATGGGGGAAATAGTGCAACAGAAATGGCCAAAGGAAATATAAGAGAAAGTAAAGTAATAGTAAAATAGGTCATGCGGGGGCGTAAAAAAAAAATAAATATGTGGCACTTAAAGCCCCAAAGGGCTCATTGACCGAGCTTCTCCTCCATTACTGTTGTGCGTCTTAAATTTGGACAGTATTAGAAGGGACCTACTTATTTTAACCGGTTCCGAACGGCAGAACACTTGTGACATCACTTTTTCTGAGTTTTTTCACCGGGTTCTTTTAGAAGTTTTTTCATGGCAAGTTGTTACCGTCGGAAGAATTGCCAATTGCTTGCCGACAGGTGGGTACCATTCGAAAGAAAAATCTTATCGATATTAAATTTGTTATGCATCAGCCGGGGATTGAACCACGACCTCTACAGATCAGAAGGCGAACCACCAGCTAACTAACCACTGAGCTACGGCACCCATCATGCGGGGGCGTACTTAGGCCAAAAATTGGCACATTGTGTTACCGTGCATCAATGATGCTGTCTATCCTGTTCTCTTTGTTAAACGGAACCATTGGGATTTCCTAATGAATAGAGCAATGTCCCTGACATCTATGGGCGCTAGCTCAGTAGTATCGCCAATAAGGTGCGCCTTCTGCGTGCCAAGGCGGGGCATCTACAGAGGAAGTGGTAAACAGTTTCCTCCTTTTCCTCGTCTTGGCAGCTACGACAAAATCGTTGTCCGGTAAACCAAGCCTGGTAACATGCCTACCACAAGCCAGTGCCCCGTGAGTACGGAAACTACATTACTAATAGTTTTCCTACTCATTGACAACAGTTGTTCTATTATCAAGGGTTGGCCAGATTTTCCAGTAGTAACACAAGAGCTCTCATCCCGTCATTTTCTGTTGGCTATAGTGATGGTCTGGTGGTGTATTCGCAAGGTAACGTGTCTAACTGCCTCAACCAGGTGGGGCTAGCGCAATCCTTGTTGAACTCATCGCAAGTCAACTCACTGGCTGTCATGGAGTTTGATCTGAGCGCTATGTGATGATACCTTTATTTGTTAATGAGGGGTAATCATATAGCTTGCTCTGCTTACTCTGTGATGGCGCTTTCATCATTATTATTAATGGGGGCCTTCCATGTGGCGACCACCGTGTAACGTCTTCCTGGCACCCGCTGGGAGGCGGCTGAAGTGAGTGGCGAAAATCTCCTCGGTTAGAGGTTGTGCGTTGGGTTTGGGACCCGCCACATAAAAAACCCCCCCAATGAAAAAAAGAAATATGCCTCGGATAAGGACTACCGCTTTTGTTGATGACCCCGCAAACGAAAAAAGGACTACGATTTACCGATATGCACCTGGAATGTCCGATCCCTTTATAGGGAGGGTGCCTCTATCCAGCTGGTTGATGTCCTCGAAAAATACAGAGCTGACATCACCGCTCTACAGGAAATGCGATGGACGGGACAGGGCTGCCCCAAAAGAGCATCCTGTGATATCTACTACAGTTGCCATGCTGAAAGGCACGAATTAGGATGTGGATTTTTGGTCAGCAAGAGACTACGACATCTTGTCTCACAGTTCACCCCTGTGAACGAACGGCTGGCCACAATCCGCATCAAGGCAAAATTTTTCAACATCAGCCTTATATGTGCCCACGCTCCGTCGGATGAGAAGGACAATGTGACCAAGGAGAGCTTTTTTCAGCGCCTCGAAGAAGCTTATGACCGCTGCCCCCGCCACGATATCAAAATCGTGCTTGGCGACTTTAATGCCAGGGTGGGCAAGGAAGGTACCTTTGGTCCAACTGTCGGAAAATTCAGCCTCCACCAGAACACCTCCGATAACGGAATGAGGCTGATCGACTTCGCCGCAGCACGAAACATGGTAATTGGTGGTACCAGATTCCAGCATCTCGACATCCACAAAGCGACATGGCTGTCTCCAGATCAACGTACAAGAAACCAAATTGATCATGTGGTGATTGACGGAAGGCATGCTTCCAGTGTGATGGACGTGAAATCGATCCGTGGTGCCAACATCGACTCGGATCACTACCTTGTTGCAGCTAAGGTGCGAACACGCCTATGTGTCGCAAATAACAAGAGAAGTCCCACACAGAGAAAGCTCGAAGTCAGTAAGCTGCGATCACCAGAGACAGCAGATGCATTTTCCACTCGACTATCGGATCTGCTTATGCAGAACACTCCCCCACTTGATGATACATGCGCACGGTGGACACATATATCCCACTCCATGACTACTGCTGCCGAGGAGGTAATCGTTACTACCGGCCACTGAGGAATGAGTGGTATGATCAGGAGTGTCGCGACGCTACCGCAGAGAAAGACGCCGCCTACAGAAAAACCCTGCGTGCAGGCGTAACGCGAGCTGTTAAGGAGCGGTATAGAGAGAAAAGGAGTGCAGAGAGACGTCTTTTCAGGCGCAAGAAGAGGGAGTTGGAAAGACGTGAGTGTGAGGAGATAGAGATGTGTACCGACAAGAATGAGACTCGAAAATTCTTTGAAAAGATCAAGCTCCTGAGTGGAGGTTTAAATCCCGGAGCCTCTTCTTGTCGTGATGGAAATGGGAATCTGGTTACGGATGTCCAGAGTGTACTGAGCCTATGGAGGGAACACTTCTCCACGTTACTGAATGGCGATGCTACGAACAATTCCGCCAGTGGAGGAGAATGCCCGATAACCCCAATTACAGATGATGGTGTTGATGTTCCACCACCCGACTATGACGAGGTTGAAACGGCCATTTTAAGGCTGAAGAACAACAAAGCTGCAGGTGCTGATGGCCTGCCTGCCGAGTTGTTTAAGACCGGAGGCGATGAGCTGCTCACTCGCATGCACCAGCTCATAAGCAGAATATGGTCGGATGAAAGCATGCCTGATGATTGGAGGCTCAGTGTTCTCTGTCCTGTACATAAAAAAGGAGACCCCACAATTTGCGCCAACTACCGTGGAATAAGTCTCCTGAGCATCGCGTACAAGGTTCTATCGAGCGTACTGTGTGAAAGGTTGAAGCCTATGCTCAGCAACCTGATTGGACCTTATCAGTGTGGCTTCAGACCTGGTAAATCCACCATCGACCAGATTTTCACACTGCGCCAAATCCTGGAGAAGACCGCAACAATGTCTGAGTTCGGTATTCCTGCAAAGCTCATTCGACTTTGTAGAATGACACTGCATAACTCCCGTTGTACAGTGAAAATTGGGAAGGACCTCTCCGCACCATTTAATACCGAACGGGGTTTCAGACAAGGTGATTCGTTATCGTGCGACTTCTTCAATCTTATTATGGAGAAAATAATACGAGCTGCTGATCTACGACATAACGGCACTATCTTCAACAAAAGTGTCATGCTGTTAGCGTATGCCGACGATATTGACATAATCGGCATGAACACGCGAGCAGTCAGTGCAGCATTCTCAGAGTTGGAAAGAGAGTCGCGTCGGATGGGTCTCACGGTGAACGAGGGCAAGACGAAGTATCTAGCGTCAACAAACAAAGAGTCCCGGCGTCTTGGACAGCACGTCACTGTTGACAACTACGCTTTTGAAGTAGTAAGGGACTTTGTCTATCTTGGAACCAGCATTAACAGCAGTAATGACGTCAGCTTGGAGATCATGCGTAGGATAACTCTTGCTAACAGGTGTTACTTTGGGCTGAGTAAGCAATTGAGAAGTCGAGCCCTCTCTCGAAGAACGAAAACTACACTCTACAAGTCTCTCATCATGCCTGTCCTAACATATGGCGCTGAAGCCTGGACAATTTCCACCTCGGATGAGCGAATACTTGGAGTTTTCGAGAGAAAAGTCCTACGCAAGATCTTTGGACCTATTTGCGTTGGTGGCGAGTACCGAATAAAGTACAACCATGAGCTGTACGAGCTGTATGCCGATATTGACATAGTAAAGCGCATCAAACTCCAGCGGCTGCGCTGGCTAGGTCATGTCGAGCGAATGGAAGAACACGCTCCAGCTAAGAAGGTGTTATATTCGGAACCCGCTGGAGGACGACGCAAAAGAGGAAGACCAAACCTCCGGTGGAAAGACCATGTACTGGAGAACCTGACGGCGCTTGGAATTTCTAACTGGCGCCAGCTAGCGAAGAACAGAGATGGCTGGCGAAGCATGTTATTTTCGGCCTAAATCGATTTTCGGTTGTTATGGCCACATAAGTAAGTAAGTAGTGAGGAAATGTTGTGTGACAAGAAGATTGCATGTTGCAAGCGGAATTCCTGCTTGATGAGATGGATAGATCTCTGGCAACCTAGTGCCCGATACCCGTAGAATGTGTACATTGTAGTGCTCCGCTAGCTCGTTAAGAGCTGAGCGACATTTAAGGGCAAGTGTCGATTTGGCGAACGTGCCTGAAAGAAAAAGAATAATTGTCTAGACATAATAATATATAATCCACGAAGAAGTGTAGAGAGTCAGGAAGAAATTAAGAAATTAATTGAAAATTATAATGATAGCAAGTTAGCAGCGCATTGTGGTATAAGATGATGTGTAAGTAAGTTGAAGTAAAAATATGTTTGGAAGAAATTGAACAAGATGGTAAGGGATCATATTAATAAGTGCAGAATTTGTAATAAAGTTAAAATCACAAAATACACAAAAGAAAGATTTGCAATAACAGAAACACAAAATTCATCATTTGAAGTAATAACAATGAATACAGTTGGACCTCTTAGTCCGTCAAATGGGTATAGATATGGTATATACTCACTATTCAATGTGATTTAACGAAATTCATCGAAGCTTTTCCTTTAGCGACGAAAGATGAAGTTACTGTAGCAAAAACGATTGTGGAAAAATTTATCTTACAATACGGATGTTTCAAAAAATTACGTACTGATAAAGGGACAGAGTTTACTAACCAACTGTTAGTAAACATTTTTAAATTGTTAATGATAGGTAAATCCATTTCAACACCATTCCATTATGAGACGTAAGGTTCAATAGAAAGAAATCACAGGGTTTTAAATGATTTTCTAATGACCATGGACGGAAAAGATAATTGGAAGGAGTCAAGTCATAAATATTAGTAAACAACTAAACGCATTCATTACAAATGCAATATTGGGCGCATCCATTTCATCTTGACTGTGATTTCATAATTGACATTTACGCTTCGTTGCAACATAAAAAGTGTTTGGCATCAATTCTTTACAATCATGGAATGGGGCGACATCGAAAATCGTATTGTTGTAGTTGACCTACTAAAATGCAACATGGGAAAAGCTAATATTTTTCGGACATTGCGACCGCTTAGAATCACTCGCAATTTGGTGTATCGTGTTGTGAAGTTGTTTGAGGATACCGGTGGAGTATGAGACCGTCAAAGATCCGGCCGTCGGCGCACTGTAAGAACTCCGAAAACCGAAAATCTTGTCGCAGGAAATGCAAATTTCGCAAAAATCCACGACCACGGCCGAATTGGAGGAAAAACGCAAGCGAAAATTGAAAGCGTTACCCAGCCGTTACGCTCACAGAGAAATTCTGTTTACTGACGAGAAAATCTTCACCGTAGAAGAATCGTCGAAAGAATAAACAGAACGGTCGTGTATATGCTCGGTCATCCAGAAAAGCATCCCAACTCACCCCGAGGATCCAAAGAGGCCCCTGCTCCAGCTCACAAGGCAAAAACGACTCAACTGTGGCTAAAAAACAAAATTCCGGACTTCATATCAACGGATGATGGGCCAGCTGGTCGTCCAGACCTCAACCCGTTGGATTACAAATTGTGGTCCGTATTAGAGGGCATGCCTTGTTCTACTCGACACCCAAATATTGAGTAGTTGAAGCGAGCCGTTGTCCATGCAGTGGACAATTTCCCCATGCATTAAGTGCGTCTCGCGATCGATGAGTGGCCAGATCGTCTCAAGGCGTGCTGGAAGACAAATGTAAGTCATTTCGAATAAGTAGTTCTAAGATTTGTAGCCATTGAATAACCCAATAAAAAGAAAAAAAAAAAGGTTTTGAAAAATATTAATTCGTTTTCATTTGGCGTCGATTTTTCTGTGTACCAATATTTTTAACTTGACTAGGTATACATACCTTACCTTATTATAACACTACTCACACACAACCACACAATGTACACTTTTTGAATTATTATTAATATTTATTGAATCTAACGGTGAAATTGCATTACATTTTGCGGATCTTAATCCTACACAAAATATGAAGTATACTACATATAAAGCATTTTAATTTAAATTTAATGTGCTTCTTATTATATGGCAAGTATCCAAGATTGCTGACTTGAAACATCCATGGGGGTAGTCCTAATGTTTTGATGTCATTCTTCAGATTTTTGCGAGCACTGATTATAATCGGTATTATTGCTATTTCGTTTAGGTTCCAGATTCTTTTCATTTCTATTGCCAGTTCTGAGTATTTTGTCTTCTTTTCGTTATATGTTCGGCTGATGATGGTTGTTGCAGGTATGGCGATGTCAATCAGTGTACCTTTTTTAGTTTTATTTTATCTATTATTGTAATATCTGGTCGATTATGAATTTGAGTGTGTTCAGTATAGATTGTGCGATCATAATGTACTTTCATGTAGTAGTTCTCAACCACAGGACACGGATTTTATTTGTAGTAAGGTTTTCGTTCATATTCAATACTGTATTTCTTAAGGAATTTCGGATGTATGATTTTCTTCTTGTATAATCAGTTGGTGTTTCTGATTGTATTCCACACCTCCTGAAGTTGTCACTTTCTATTCCTTCTTCTCTGATCATGTATTTTCTGTAGTTTTTTCTTGGAATGACTTTATCCTGGATTGCTATTATGAATGCTTCGGTTTCTGCGTATAGTTCGCCGTTTGTCAGCCAAACAGAACCACAGGGCGGCCGCCCTGGAAAATACCACATTTGATGTTAATGTTATTTGTTTAATGTTAGTCCGGTCCATTTTTAATATGTATACTTGTTTTCCATTGGCAGCTCACTCTTTTCAGAAGCTCTATTATTTTTCGATGAATTTTATAAATCGCTAATATCTGCATGAGCCAACTATGTGGCACACTATCAAAATCCATTTAGTATAGCAAGTAAATAGATTTCTTTGTTTTCTCGTTGTTTGTTCCAGTATTATTTGGTCTATCGTCAATTGATACTTACATCCTTTTACATTTTTGCAAACTCCTTTCTGCTCTTCACATGGAATATTTATATAATTAATTTATTAATGCATGCAGCTACTAGTTTGTAAATTGTTGGTAGGCAAGTAATTGGGCGACCATTTTCCGGTTGATTTTTAAAACCACTTCCTTTCGGTAGTAGATATGTAACACCATTAGCAAATACAACTTGAAAAAGCACTGGGTTTGAACTACACTCGTTAATGAGATGGGTTAGTTTTTGATGGATAGCTGTAAAACGCTTACACAAAAAATTATGCGCTTTATCGGGACCCGGTTCCAGCTGTGGATTTTGTCAATAACGTTTTGTAATTGTTCAAGGGTTGCTTCATAGTCGGGCATTTGCGGCAGGTGTTCGTATCTTTTATATTCTTTCGTTATCCAATCAGCTCTCTGATTGTGACTTGACTCTTTGGACCAAATTGATGACCAATATTTTTCGGTTTCTTGCACCGTTGGTATTTCATATTCATCATTACTTTTATTTGCACAGATTTTACGATAAAAGGCTTTCTCATTTGCTCTGAATAGTCTATTGTTTTCGCGTCTCTGGTTAGATAGTCTATATTTCCAGAGTTTAGCTGCTTGTCTTTATAATTTTTGTTTGACTGTATCTCTACTCACATTATGGTCTCTCTGTTCAATTCATATCTGGAGTGTCTATTGTGATGTTTAACAATTTTCGGCATTTTATTTTAAAGCCTCTTTGAGGGCGTGTCGCTCAAGAATGTATTAGGTCATTCCAGATCACTCCTCATATTTTTGATTTTCTTCAATATTCGTCTAATGACAACATTTTCTTAAGATTTTCTTATTGTTTTTGTTGGATATTTTATTTTGAACCCTAATTTAGTTGCAGTCGTTGCCGTCACAAATAGTACTGTGTGTCGTTCTTTTAAATTCGCGAACCCTATTATTACTGCTTCTAAAATATTAGAATTTATGAAGTTCATGATTTTGGCCATTTTTTGGCTTGAATTTATTTTTGGTATGGGTGGTCTTATTAATGTTTCTATGTTAGAGTACTTATATGTCAATCTGTTCTCGATATATCTCCCTTATATCTGTTAAATCGTCACCAACAATTTGCTACTTGATACATTCGTTTGTTGTCCAGGTGTTTGATTAGAAATTGAAGTTTGACTAGAGTGTATATGACTAGATTGTGTTGCTTGCTCACTTGTATTGTATTGTGTTGTCTTATTTGTATTAGATTCTGCGCGGTCTGAATTTATCTGTATTGTCAGCTCTTTTATCGTATATCTTCTATCAGGTGGTATTAAGTTGTTTTTATGGGTCACTCTTATTTGATCTCATCAACGTTGCTCAGTTATAGTTATTTCTGGGTGTAGTCTTACGAATTCTTGGTGTATACGATTTCTATAGCGTGTCATTTGTGTTTCCTGGATGGTAATCATATAACAAATGCGTAGTAAGTCTTCATTCATTCCTATTATCCATCTTGTGCGTTGGCTTACTCTTTCAGCCTGTATGAGGACTACATCGTATGGTGCATGTCGGTCATTTACAGGCATTGATGCTACATTTTCATTTCTTCCGCTGTTGTTGTGGTTTTTTATAGAGATATCCCTAATTTGGAACAGTCTTGTGGATCGATCTGTTACAGATGCACCGTTGATGCTATTATTATCCGAGGCTATTCTTCTTTGGCTCATTATATTTGTTTAAAGGGTTTTCTTTACCGTCTGCCAACTTCAGTTGTTGCCGGAATATATTTGCACCCTACTCCCTGGGACGCTTATATGTTGTGCAGCCATTCAGGACGTTGGGTTTTGGTCCGCGGGTGTTATTTTATTACCCACCTACCCTACACATCGACATCCATATAGATTATATCAGGGTAGCTGCCGACTTGTGAATTCCCCTATCTGCCACCTGGGTACGCGCCTGATGGGGGTACCAACAACCCCACAATAATAATAATATTATTATTATTATTAGTTGGTTCCGTAGCTGGTTAGTGTGTTGGCCTTCTGATCTATAGGTCGTGGTTCAATCCCCGGCTGATGCATAACAAATTTAATATCGAAAAGATTTTTCTTTCGAACGGTACTCACCTGTCGGCAAGCAATTGGCAATTCTTCCGATAGTAACAACTTGCCATGAAAAAGCTTCTAAAAGAACTCTGAGACAAAATCTCAAAAAAGTGATGTCGCAAGAGATCTGCAGTTCGGAACTAGCTAAAATATGTAGGTCCCTTCTAATACTGTCCAAAATTTAACACGCATAACAGTAATGGAAGAGAAGCTTGGCAAATGAGCCCTTCGGAGCTTATAACTGCCACATATTTATTTTTATTCATTTTATTATTATTATTATTATTATTATTATAATTATTATTATTATTTAAGAAACAAGACTGTACAACAAGAATACATTCTTATATAGTACATCAAGAAACATAAAGAACAAGTAAACAAAACTTACATACTAATGAAATTTAATAAAAATTACTCTGAGAAACTTAGCTAAAAGTAAAATTAAGGAAATACTACTTACTTACTTATTTATACGGCCATTATAACCGAAAATCGATTAAGGCCGAATCTAGCATGCTTCGCCATCCAGTCTTTCCTTCGCAAGTTGGTGCAAGTTAGAAATTCCAAGCGCTGACAAGTTCTCCAGTAATTGGTCTTTCTACCGGAGGTTAGGTCTGCCTCTTCATCGTCGTCCACAAGCGGGTTACGCATTTCCTTCCTTCCTAGCCTGAGTGTGTTCTTCTATTTGATCGATATGACGTAGCCAGCGCAGCCGCTGACTTAATGCGCTTTACTATGCCGGTGTCGGCATACAGCACATACAGCTCATGGTTGTTAAGGATATACATAAAGCAAAAAGAAAAAATTAAGGGATGGTGAACAAAAGGTTAGGCAATAGAAGGGAGAGAATGAGAAGATATAATTTAGGAGAATTACCAAGATTTAATGTAATGCCGGATGAGATTGTTCCTGAAACCACCTATTAGACTATAGATGCAAGTTCCATAGTCTAATGGCGTTGAAAGAAAAATAAACGACTACAATTCAAATGAGTAAACCTAAGGTGTAACAAAATGGCGCTTTTCTATGTGCTAATTGAGTCTAGGTTTCTATCTACCGAGCAGCACTTAAACCAACCAACCAAACCTAAGGATAATAAGTTGAGTGGATCGTGTAGATTGCAAAAATTGCAATTTCTCATATAAATACCCCGGTGTTTTTCAAGTGATAAATGCATTTCGAATCGCACTGTTGATTGCTAGTGTAAGTTTACGTTGATATGTGGAATCAAATTTACTATAAATAACTCTGAAGTATGTAATGTGGGGGACTAATAATTATTCTACCAAGTTAACTCTAACTGAAGACGGAATGTATTCAGCTCAAAAGCGAACTTGGTCACAACACGTTAGCCTCAAATTAATCGAAAAACCTAAGCTCACGAGAGTATCGAAATTCTCGAGAATTTCGAGAAGATTGGTTGTATAACTAGGGACCATTCTTCCTCGATATCGTAGAATGCTTACAAACATGTGATATAGAACCAGTATAGAATGATTTTCCTTCCATTAGTGCAGCTCACCGAAGGTTCTTTCTATTCTCTAGTTCATATTATTTATATATCATACGATGGAAACTTTTTGTAAATTTAAATAAGTGCATCTGTTTCTGAAATTAATCTGATAACCCTCATGCGTTATCCGGTGTAATTTATCCATATATTTTTGATGAATACATCTACATCAATATGTAATTATAATGTTTGTCGGGACCTTGCTGCATACATATGTACTCGTACGTATACATAAAATCATAAAACGATTTGTAATTGATATATGTTCGCAAAAATTACGCATTTCCCTTTATTTTGATTTAAATGTGATTAAAATGATTTAAAGTATTTTACTAATATGCTTACTTGGAAATTAGATTAACTTTATTTCTTTCAATAGTTTTTCATTACATTTTATGAAAAACAAAAATCGCTTTCGTCAATTTCTTTAATAACATAAATGCATGTAATTGAATGAGCAATGTTACTACTCTCTTGATATTTATTTTGTCATGCCTACTTATAGTAGCATGTACGTAGTTTTTATTGTTACTGTTGTATGTGATTAACTTTTAAGCTATAATAATCTCAGATAATGAGTATAATTTATGTGCAGTTATTATAATGCATTCATATGCATATACATATGTTTACGCGAAATGTTTTATATGATCTGCAATATTTTTTCCTTTAATTTGTCCCTATTGAAATGTGGAATGTACTGTGCTTATCAAAGAAATTCACCCCGATATAAGGTGACGTTCAATGTTTGAGGAGAACAGCCCAAAGCTTTAACAGCCGCCTATCTGCCTGATAATATTCCGTAGCTCACACGGAGAATATAAAAAGGTTCGTCATTCTGAATCAGAAAATTAGCCGCAGTATAATTAATTCAAGACCTGCTTACCTGCCGAGTTGTTTAAGACCGGCGGTTATGAGCTGCTCACCTGCAGACACCAGCTCATAAGCAGAATATAGTAGGACGAAAGCATGCCCGATGATTGGAGCCTCAGTGTTCTCTGCCTCATACATAAGAATGGAGATCACATCACCTATTCGTCGATTATAAAGACAGTCCGATAAGGGATTATCTCTACACAATTATATTTGAATTTCGTATACCTGCAAAACTCATTCGACTTTGGAGAGTGACACTGCTTAACTCTTGTTGTGCAGTGAAATTGGGAAGGACCTGTCCCCTCCGTTTAATATCGAACGAGGTTTCAGACAAGGTGATTCGATATCGTGTGACTTCTTCAACCTTATTATGGAAAAAATTATACGACCTGCAGATTTAAGACATAATGGCACTATATTCAACAAAAGTGTCCTGCTGCTGGCGTTTGCCGACAATATTGACATAATCGGTATCAACTCGCGAGCAGTCAGTGCAGCATTCTCTGAATTGTAACGAGAGTCACGTCGAATGGATCTTACGGTTAACGAGGGCAAGACGAAGTAGCTAATGTCTACAAACAAAGAGTCTCGGCGTCTTGGACACCAAGTCACTGTTGTCAATTACACTTTCGAGGTGGTGAAGGACTTCGTATATCTTCGAACCACCATCAACTATTGTAATGACGTCAGCATAGAGATCATGCGTAGGATAACTCTTGCTAACAGGTATTACTTTGGGCTGAGTAAGCAATTGAGTAGTCGATCCCTCTCTCGAAGATCGAAAATCACACTCTACAAGTCCCTCATTATTCCTGTCCTAACAAATAGCGCAGAAGCCTGGACTATTTGCACCACGGATGAGAGGATGCTCGAAGTATTCTAGAGAAAAGTTCTGCGCAGGTTTTTCGGACCTATTTACGTTGATGGTAAGTACCGAATGAGGTACAACAATGAGCTGTATGAGCTGTACGCTGGAAGAAGACGCTCCAGCGAAGAGGGTATATAACTCGGCACCCGCTGGAGGACGCAGAAGAAGAGGAAGACCAAAATCCGTTGGAATGACCAGGTATTTGGTAACCTGGCGACGCTTGGAATATCCATTTGGCGCCAGCAAGCGAAAAACAGAGAAGACTCGCACCGGATTATATGTTCGGCCTAAATCGATCATTGGTTGTTATGACCACATAAAAAGAAGAAGAAGAATTAATTTAATTAAAAAAAAAAACAATCTTACATAGCGTATGGTGGTGGTGAAAAAATGATAAGTGGGACTCATGCAATCGTATAATCGTATACATGCGCGATGATTTCGTCGTGAAAATGTCCAGACAAAATTATACGGTTTGAAATGCAACTCTATTGAACACGCTTTTGTTCTGTAATACATTAAATTATAGGTAATTTATAATAAGGATAATTACTTTCATTTTTCTCAAAAAGCCCAATCATTAATTTGTATTTTTTCTATTTTTGTTTTGTTGTTGTTAACAATAATATGCTGATTGATTTAAGGCCTTTACACTATAACTTGTTTGGAGCGTTCATACAACAATGCGCGTACACGATGTAAAATTATACAATTTTTATGGTTATACGATTGCATGAATCCCACTATATTCATGATTTTCCTAGTATTCCATTTAAAACCTTAGCACTTGTGAAATGAGAACTATTTCTTGTTTGGTGAAAAAAGAATACATTACGTTCACTTTCATTGCAAGACTTCTTTGTCCGATGAGGATCGAATATGTTATGTACCATGTTGTTTTATAATATGTTATATTGCCATTTTAATGGTAAGTTAATAATGCCTCTCTCATAGAAGCGATTTTCGCAATCTTTTCTTGAAAAGGAAAGTAGTCGTTTGGTGCCAGGTCCTGATATTATTTGGTTTTTTTTAGGTTAGGGTAGGTTAGGTCCTGATATTATATATGCTTAACAATTTCCCGACCAGGTTCCCGGAGTTTCTGGTGAGTCAAGCTAGACGTGTGTGTCCTGGGGTTCCATTGATGTAACACACCAGCTTCCAATTGTGGATGCTTGAGGTCAATCAATCTATCCAGTTGACAATTGAGGTCCAAATTGAGTGTTTGGCCTTATGGAATCAGCTCATTGTAGATGATTCCTTTCTAGTCCGACCGAATGCGCAGCAAAATCTTTCTGACCATTTGTTCTGGTTTGACAACAGTTTAATCCGCTTTACCATGCTTTGTTCATGATAACTTTCGCAGAAAATTATCGTATGTGTCCACTTCTCATCATTAGTCACCAGGCGTGACATTTCTCGGAATTTGTCATCAAAAGTCCATAAACCAGTTGAAGTGAATTGAGTACCTAGAGGTACTTCACTGCCGAAACGAAACGAGACCGAGTCGTTTTTAATTATGCATATTATAATGAGGACAATTATCTGGTGCCGCCTTCCCGATCACTTAGTTTTGAGCCCGACTGTTGGCAATTAACGAAATTAAAAGATTTGTTCTACGAAAAGCAACCGGGATTTACAAAAAAAAAGAGCGTTGTCTGCAAGGAAGATAATATCAGGCCATACGTATTCCACTACCAACGATAAATTGAGAGATTTTCAAGCTATTGGTTTTTGACAAAAGATCATCTAAGAAAATGTCAAATGTATGTTAATTGGTAAGAGAGCTGAAATATTTGTTTAGCAAGTAAAAATGTATTATATGCAATATTATTACGTGGGGAAGCCCATGTGGAAGACTAAATCTAATCGAACTTGTAGTAGCATAAAATATATTTATTGAATACAAATATTTTCTTATATATTTTTTAGATCAAATTACATAAAATGATGAAGTGATTACAAAATTCGCTACATATAATCTGTAATTATGTTAAAGCACGCATCAAACGCTGGTAGTGGCGGAGGTGGAGGAGGAGGTAGTAGTAATGTTGGTAGTGGTGGTAATGGACCTATTAATGGTACAGTCCGCAGCAATAATAATCCACCAACGAACACACAGCGAAGCATACACTTACGACCACAGCAGCCCTTGAACATATCAACGTTGAGTGCGAACACATTACAATCAGCGAATATAACTGCAAATGGAGGACAGCGTATACCGACTACACTTTTAAATATTGCCTCTATTAATCAGACGCCAGCAGTTGGAGGTCAATCTGGTGGCGGTGTATCAACGGCGGCTCCAATGACACCAGCGTCTACGACAACACCTTTAACACCAATACCACCAATGACACCAATCACTCCGATGAATACACCGAATGGTGGCATTGGTAGTAATTTGCACACGTACACTAATCAATACATACTCGCTGCTTATAGTAATAACAATACTCTTAACACCAATAACAATAATAATAATATTAATAATAATAATAGCACCACCATATGCAATAATGCCAACAACAATACACTTAATAATAATCCTAACTATAGCAATTGCAATAATTTAACAGTAGCCTCAGCGACACCAGTGTCACCGAGTTTACTGCCTCATCATACATACCATCATAATAAATCAAAACATGGGCCTGGCCCTAGAGAAGCACTCACCAGTTTAGGACTATTATGTTTGGGTAAGTACAATACATAAGTGGAATTATTATTATAAGTAAATAAATGATATTCAATAACATTCTCCTCCGCCTAGTGTCCTTGCTGTTAGCCTTGTTATCGCTTATATTCCTTTTGAAAATTTCACCGAATGGTCGAGAAGATGCAATGACACGTAATTCTGCAGAAGATTTTGTCATTGTGTACGATGTTACATTGGCGCTGTGCGCCTTATCGTTATCATTAAATTTATGTTGCCTGCTGGTTTGTGCAATACAATTTCTATTTGCTGTTAAATTGGTGCGATCACCAATGTTCGATGGCAGGTGAGCGAGCTAACATATGACGTTATGCACTTAATGATTATTTGCTATCCTTTCCATTTTGCAGAGATAATAAATATTTGGAAAAATCTAGTGCAAGTCGAACATGTGCCGTTGGTGGTTTCTTCATTTCAATACCAATTTTTCTTACCGGTAATACATCATACATTGCAACCCGTAGTCTTGCGTATTTGCGAAATAACATTTTTCTCATTTCAGGCATTATTCTTTATACATTTAATAATTTCCATTCAACACCCGCTATAATAACCAGTGTACTTATCGGTATTGGTATCGTTTTTTGTGGTGGTGCAATGGTGCACAATGTATTTGTTTGGCAAAAAGAAAAAACGATTAGCTATCGTAGTCCTCCAACGATGAATATGTCGATGCTATCACAAATTGGTCCAATAACACCACCATCACAATTTCTTCATCATCCACATATGCACACATATAATCATTCGCATCATCAACAACAACAGCAGCAGCAGCACCAGCAGCAACTACATCATTTACATCATCCATTATCGGTGACACCAGTCTCACCAAACCACTCACATGGCAGTTTCAATCCTACACTGGTTGGTCCTAATGGCCTAACTGGAGCATTGACTTCAACGTTTATAATGCGTCCTTCGACGGCAACACCACCAACACCTAAACCCATTGCCAATGGTTGTCTAACATTGAGTAGTATTGGTAGTCCAGCAGCAGTAACAACTGCTGCAGCTAGTATTAGTGGTGTTGCTCGTGAGGCAAGTGGGTCTATAAGTCCTGGGATACCACCAACGCTAGATATGAGCAATATAACCAGTCCATCACTACATGAGTTATCAACATTGGTGTAGCGATGGTAAACTTTATAGACAAACTATCAATTATTAGCAATTATACTGTTGTGATTTCCGGAAGACGGTAGACATCTTATTTGTATCCAATTCGCGTACCAAGACATCTAAAATGATAAACTCGTATGTATAGAGTCATGACAAAATCCATAAAAAATGCTAACGACACTGTTTGGTTTTTTCATGACTCTATCATATTTACTTACTTACTTATGTGGCCATAATAACCGAATATCGATTTAGGCCTAATATGACATGCTTCGCCAGTCATCTCTGTTCTTCGCTAGCTGGCGCCAGTTAGAAATTCCAAACTCCGTCAGGTTCTCCAGTACTTGGTCTTTCCACTGGAGGTTAGGTTGTTGTTGTTGTTGTTGTTGTAGCACCAGGAATACGGAAATGTTAATTAATGCCATTATTGGCAACGGTGTTGTTGTAGGGGTCGGTGTTGGCGTTGGCATCGGTGTTGTTGTTGATGTCAGTGACGCCGCTGGCATCGGTGCCGCCGTCATCCACTCTCTCATGCAGCGGCAAATGCAGGAAGCTTGCAACATCATGTGGAGCCGTCCATAGTGCCTCAACTCGCAGTTCTGTAGGATTCGCAGCACACGCGAAGAGGTGTTCTACAGTGTGCGGACCAATATTACAGTGTGGGCAGATGTCCGGAACCTCAGGATCCAAGCGTGCGCAATAATGCGCCAGCACTGGAGGTTAGGTCTTCCTCTTCTGCGTCGTCCTCAAGCGGGTCCCGAATATAACACCTTCTTAGGTGTTATATTCGGACAGGCATGATGAGAGACTTGTAGAGTGTAGTTTTCGTTCTTCGAGAGAGGGCCCGACTTCTCGATTGCTTGCTTAGCCCAAAGTAGCACCTGTTTGCAAGAGTGATCCTTCGCAATATCTCCAGGCTGACGTCATTACTGCTGTTAATGCTGGTTCCAAGATAGACAAAGTCCCTTACTACTTCAAAAGCGTAGTTATCAACAGTGACGTGCTGTCCAAGACGCCGGGACTCTTTGTTTGTTGACACGCGACTCTTTCTAACTCTGAGAATGCTGCACTGACTGCTCGCGTGTTCATGCCGAGTATGTAAAGATCGTCGGCATACGCCGACAGCATGACACTTTTGTTGAAGATAGTGCTGTGTAGAGGTAATCCCTTACCAGACTTTATGATCAACAAATAGATGGTGTGCGTCGATCTGTTATTCTTGGGTTTTCTCCAGGATTTGACACAGTGTGTAAATCTGGTCGATGGTAGATTTACTAAGTCTGAAGCCACGCTGATAAGATCCTATCAGGTTGTTAAGCCTTTCTCAATAAAACCTTGTATGCAATGCTAAAGAGAATTATTTCACGGTTGTTGGCGTAAATTGTGGGGTCCCCTTTCTTATTTACGGGACAAAAAACACTGAGCCTCCAATCATCGGTTGGTTATCAGCCTAAAAATTGCCTCTCGAAACTCGTCATAGTCAGGTAGTGTAATATCTACACCATTATTCGTTATTGGGTATTCGGGAGATCTTCTCTACTGGCGGAATTGTTCGAAACGTCGCCAGTTAGTAACGTAGAATTGCTATAGATTGCATTATGTGAATTTATTCAATATAATTTAGTTATTCTATTATTTTATAATGGCTTATTAACCTACTACATACTTATCATAAATAAAATGCGTTAAAAAGTATTTAAAGCAATTTCTTGGTTATATGCTTGCCAAAATTAAAACACAAATGTATTTTAATTATATATAATTATATATAGTAGTAGTTTAAATAATTTTAATTATGTATTATTGCTTGCCTTTAGACTGATACTATTGATGCGAAATTATTCTTGTACGTAAATATTGTTAGTATTTAATAAGGTAATTATATTATAAGTACCTACCAATGTACATTCATGACTTGAAATAAAATTATAGACTTATATACATAAATTCATATACTAATAAAGTTTATGTTTTAGAAAATAAAAATTATATTTATTTACTATATGAGTAAATGTTGTATTAATTGACAACAAAAAACAAAAAAGATCCTTACCCAATAAAAGCTTACTAAATTTTTTAAAACAAATTATATATGGATATATTACATTTATTCTTATAGCGACATAATACAAAGATAGAACTTATATTTCGTGAACTGGCAATATAATAGTGCCAAGTGCAAGCTGACAACCGCATCGTAAAGTTTATCATTTGCGGTAGTATACGTACTCAGAAGATTTTGACACGCGGACTCTATTTGTATCGTTTACATGGAATCAACTCGAGGGCATTTTCGAGCTATTATTTTTCACAACTATTAACATGGATTTTTTCTACAACAGTGCATTGATGAAATTAATTCTTTATATAGCGATGAAGCACTACCAAAAACGACTGCATATCGATATATAGTGAATTCAATCACAGGTCGTCCAAATTAGTTCTTATGCCGCAAAACGTCGATGTAAAACATGAACTGATAATGTAAGATGATCTACCCTGAGTGGTGGTAATGTAGTAATATATATATAATAAAAAATAAATATTTATAAAACCTATGAACAATTCAGTTGCTTCTTTTTGTCTGTTTGCCATCGTGCACAAAGTAAACAAACATTTGACGGTCAGCACACAACACATACACCTATATACTAGTACATTTTGGTTTTTATGTAGTAAATGTTTTAAGTACTTTGCCGTGATTTTTTGATAATGAATAAGAAATAAGAAATATTCCCAAATATTTATACAGCTTCTCACATCAATGGACAACGATGGATACTTAATGCCGATCCAATAATGACATGTTGGCAAAGGTTCAATTGGAAATATCATCAATCATACAGAAACGGATAGGTACGTACATCTATTGAAGGTATCATATGTATATGTATATCGATTTGATTTATTTTTTGATTATGCAATTTTAGAAAAATCCTTCAATTGGTTGCTGTACAACGACACGATACAAAAATGTAGGCAATACCTGGTTTGGTTGATCCGAGTGAAAAACATAAACAATACATTAATACCTGAATTTATAGAAGAAGATTTAGATAATATGGGTATGCGCATGTATGATATACAATTGTTTGCAGATAGTAAAACTCTGATGGAAGAATTCTACAAAAATGGCACAGAACCGTACAATTGATGTTTAATTTTGTGTGTAATTTTCATGATAATTCTTCAATAGTATATTGGAATTGCATGCAAATCATATTGTATTTGTGGAACAAGTCTTTAAAATGAATACAATTACAATATTACAAAATTAAATAATAGTGTGTTTTCAAAAATTTTAATTAGAGAAATACATAACACTTGAGTATAATTTAATGTTTATGTTGTATGACCTATTGAAATAAGTATTATTTCAATACCACTAAAATTGCGACTATATTTCGGATACCTCTATGTTCGTATATACAACAACGAAACGTTTTAGAATATATGCCATCAAATTGGTTTAATGGATATTGTATTAATATATTTTAAGAAATAATTAAAATATGGATAATCGTAGTAATAAGTAGCAGCTGATGTGTTAGAAACCGGTCTTTAAGGGATTATTTTTTTTTCTACAATAATAAAAATGGGTGCCGTGGCTCAGTGGTTAGTGTGTTGGCCTTCTGATCTGTAAGTCGTGGTTCAATCCCCGGCTGATGCATAACAAATTTAATATCGAAAAGATTTTTCTTTCGAACGGTACCCACCTGTCGGCAAGCAATTGGCAATTCTTCCGACAGTAACAACTTAAGTTGTAATGAAAAAGCTTCTAAAAGAACTCTGTGAAAAAGACCAGGAAAAGTGATGTCACAAGGGTTCTGCCGTTCGGAACCGGCTAAAATAAGTAGGTCCTTGGAAGAGAAACTGGGCCAATGAGCCCTTCGGTGCTTTTAGTGCCACATATATATATATATATATATATATATATATAAATATATATATATATATATATATATATATATATATACATATATATATATATATATATATATATATATATATATATATATATATATACAAGAAAACAGATCGACACACACCACCTATTTGTTGATTATAAAGCCGCTTTCGACAGTCCGGTAAGGGATTACCTCTACGCAACAATGTCTGAGTTCGGCATTCCTGCAAAGCTCATTCGACTTTGTAGAATGACACTGCATAACTCCCGTTGTGCAGTGAAAATTGGGAAGGACCTCTCCCCACCGTTTAATACCGAACGGGGTTTCGTTATCGTGCGACTTCTTCAATCTTATTATGGAGAAAATAATACGAGCTGCTGATCTACGACATAATGGCACTATCTTCAACAAAAGTGTCATACTGTCGGCGTATGCCGACGATCTTTACATACTCGGCATGAACACGCGAGCAGTCAATGCAGCATTCTCAGAGTTAGAAAGAGAGTCGCGTCGAATGGGTCTTACGGTGAACGAGGGCAAGACGAAGTATCTAGTGTCAACAAACAAAGAGTCCCGGCGTCTTGGACAGCACGTCACTGTTGACAACTACGCTTTTGAAGTATTAAGGGACTTTGTCACTGTTGTCAATTACACTTTCGAGGTGGTGAAGGACTTCGTATATCTTCGAACCACCATCAACTATTGTAATGACGTCAGCATAGAGATCATGCGTAGGATAACTCTTGCTAACAGGTATTACTTTGGGCTGAGTAAGCAATTGAGTAGTCGATCCCTCTCTCGAAGATCGAAAATCACACTCTACAAGTCCCTCATTATTCCTGTCCTAACAAATAGCGCAGAAGCCTGGACTATTTGCACCACGGATGAGAGGATGCTCGAAGTATTCTAGAGAAAAGTTCTGCGCAGGTTTTTCGGACCTATTTACGTTGATGGTAAGTACCGAATGAGGTACAACAATGAGCTGTATGAGCTGTACGCTGGAAGAAGACGCTCCAGCGAAGAGGGTATATAACTCGGCACCCGCTGGAGGACGCAGAAGAAGAGGAAGACCAAAATCCGTTGGAATGACCAGGTATTTGGTAACCTGGCGACGCTTGGAATATCCATTTGGCGCCAGCAAGCGAAAAACAGAGAAGACTCGCACCGGATTATATGTTCGGCCTAAATCGATCATCGGTTGTTATGACCACATAAAAAGAAGAAGAAGAATTAATTTAATTAAAAAAAAAAACAATCTTACATAGCGTATGGTGGTGGTGAAAAAATGATAAGTGGGACTCATGCAATCGTATAATCGTATACATACGCGATGATTTCGTCGTGAAAATGTCCAGACAAAATTATACGGTTTGAAATGCAACTCTATTGAACACGCTTTTGTTCTGTAATACATTAAATTATAGGTAATTTATAATAAGGATAATTACTTTCATTTTTCTCAAAAAGCCCAATCATTAATTTGTATTTTTTCTATTTTTGTTTTGTTGTTGTTAACAATAATATGCTGATTGATTTAAGGCCTTTACACTATAACTTGTTTGGAGCGTTCATACAACAATGCGCGTACACGATGTAAAATTATACAATTTTTATGGTTATACGATTGCATGAATCCCACTATATTCATGATTTTCCTAGTATTCCATTTAAAACCTTAGCACTTGTGAAATGAGAACTATTTCTTGTTTGGTGAAAAAAGAATACATTACGTTCACTTTCATTGCAAGACTTCTTTGTCCGATGAGGATCGAATATGTTATGTACCATGTTGTTTTATAATATGTTATATTGCCATTTTAATGGTAAGTTAATAATGCCTCTCTCATAGAAGCGATTTTCGCAATCTTTTCTTGAAAAGGAAAGTAGTCGTTTGGTGCCAGGTCCTGATATTATTTGGTTTTTTTTAGGTTAGGGTAGGTTAGGTCCTGATATTATATATGCTTAACAATTTCCCGACCAGGTTCCCGGAGTTTCTGGTGAGTCAAGCTAGACGTGTGTGTCCTGGGGTTCCATTGATGTAACACACCAGCTTCCAATTGTGGATGCTTGAGGTCAATCAATCTATCCAGTTGACAATTGAGGTCCAAATTGAGTGTTTGGCCTTATGGAATCAGCTCATTGTAGATGATTCCTTTCTAGTCCGACCGAATGCGCAGCAAAATCTTTCTGACCATTTGTTCTGGTTTGACAACAGTTTAATCCGCTTTACCATGCTTTGTTCATGATAACTTTCGCAGAAAATTATCGTATGTGTCCACTTCTCATCATTAGTCACCAGGCGTGACATTTCTCGGAATTTGTCATCAAAAGTCCATAAACCAGTTGAAGTGAATTGAGTACCTAGAGGTACTTCACTGCCGAAACGAAACGAGACCGAGTCGTTTTTAATTATGCATATTATAATGAGGACAATTATCTGGTGCCGCCTTCCCGATCACTTAGTTTTGAGCCCGACTGTTGGCAATTAACGAAATTAAAAGATTTGTTCTACGAAAAGCAACCGGGATTTACAAAAAAAAAAGAGTGTTGTCTGCAAGGAAGATAATATCAGGCCATACGTATTCCACTACCAACGATAAATTGAGAGATTTTCAAGCTATTGGTTTTTGACAAAAGATCATCTAAGAAAATGTCAAATGTATGTTAATTGGTAAGAGAGCTGAAATATTTGTTTAGCAAGTAAAAATGTATTATATGCAATATTATTACGTGGGGAAGCCCATGTGGAAGACTAAATCTAATCGAACTTGTAGTAGCATAAAATATATTTATTGAATACAAATATTTTCTTATATATTTTTTAGATCAAATTACATTACATTACGATTACATTACGGTGCTTTTAGTGCCACATATATACAGTGGCTCCCAGCTTATTTCGTACAGTGACAGTTTAAAAATTGCTGCAGTCGTAATTCCTAATATAGCAAAAATTTGAACAAAATATAAATGCCATTTTTGAAAGGAAGGTTTGTTTTTTATTTTCCAAAATTTACTTTTTCAAAATTTTAGTTTTTGACACTATAAAAAAATAAAATAAGAAAAAAATAGGAAAATTCATGTCACAGCTTATTTCGTACAGTCTCTTTAAGTTCAAACTAAAAACAAAGTAAGTTGATTTTAATATTTAGTATGACATCCCTTAGCGTTAATGACAGCCTGGAGTCTACTTGGCATTGAATCCACCAATTTTTGAGTGATGTCTGGTGTGATTTTTTTCCATTCTTCCATCAGTACCTTCTTTAGGTCTTGCTTATTAGAAATCTTGTGTGTTCTTATTTTATTGTCCAAAATAGACCAAAGATTTTCAATCACATTCATGTCAGGTGACTGTGGTGGTGGAGACATCAAGTGTGGGCAGTTCCAAATAAGCCAAGATTGCACAATCCCAGATTTATGTTTTGGGTCATTATCTTGGTAGTACCGAAATTCTTCCCGCAAACCCAGTTTGTCTGCACTTTGAAGTAAATTGTTTTTCAGAATCTCGAGGTACTTCATTTTGTCCATTGTTTCCTCAATAAAAACCAATTCACCTACTCCGGCTGCTGACATACAGGCCCAAACCATCACGCTACCGCCACCATGCTTCACTGTGGGCTTAAGGTTCTCCTTGTTTAGCTCGGTATTAGCTTTACGCCAAACATATGACATTCCGTCCGAGCCAAAAATATTAAACTTAGACTCATCCGCGAAAATAACGGTATTCCAGAACGCAGGAGTATTAATAATATGCTCTTTGGCGAAGTCAAGTCGGCGTTGTATATTCATTTTCGAAATGAATGGTTTCTTTCGGGCTACTCGACCGTTCAAGTCATGATTGCGCAGCACACGTCGGACAGTTTCAGCACTGGATGATTTTCCTATTTCACGCTGAACCTCTGCAGCCAACTTCGGAGCGGATAACTTTGGATTTTTCTTAATTTTTCGTACAATATAACGCTCGTCTGATGCGTTGAAAATCTTATTAGGTGCTTCTCTGCCCTTGTTCTCCAACCGATTTTCGCGAACGAAGCGTTGAATGATGTATTGGACAGTTGAGGCACTTAAATTTGTCATTTCAGCAATTTTTCGCACACTCTGACCTTTCCTAAAATGGTTAATTACCAGTTTACGCTGTTCCATCGTTGTACGATGACCCATAAAGCTAAATGTTTAATTTACAGCACTTTAACTATTTAAAATAATAATAATAAAAATTGTTATAATAGTTAAAAAGGTCCAAAAACTCATACAATTCAAAAAAACTTTGTAACTGCGCGGCAGAATGAAACTTACATTGAAGTTTGTGTACGAAATAAGATGTGAGCTGAAAATCAGCTGATCAATAGTTTTTCTCTCTTGCATAACAAAAAGAAAAATTTTTGGGGTTCCCCGTTTTCTTATTAGGTTTACTAAACACATACACAGACGTCTACATTCAAAACTTATCGATAAGTTTTTTAGTTTCGATGTTACAGCCATGTACATAAAAATATATACACTGTACGAAATAAGCTGTGAGCCACTGTATATATATATATATATAGCCACTGCCACTGTATATATATATATATATATATACAGTGGCTCACAGCTTATTTCGTACAGTGTATATATTTTTATGTACATGGCTGTAACATCGAAACTAAAAAACTTATCGATAAGTTTTGAATGTAGACGTCTGTGTATGTGTTTAATAAACCTAATAAGAAAACGGGGAACCCCAAAAATTTTTCTTTTTGTTATGCAAGAGAGAAAAACTATTGATCAGCTGATTTTCAGCTCACATCTTATTTCGTACACAAACTTCAATGTAAGTTTCATTCTGCCGCGCAGTTACAAAGTTTTTTTGAATTGTATGAGTTTTTGGACCTTTTTAACTATTATAACAATTTTTATTATTATTATTTTAAATAGTTAAAGTGCTGTAAATTAAACATTTAGCTTTATGGGTCATCGTACAACGATGGAACAGCGTAAACTGGTAATTAACCATTTTAGGAAAGGTCAGAGTGTGCGAAAAATTGCTGAAATGACAAATTTAAGTGCCTCAACTGTCCAATACATCATTCAACGCTTCGTTCGCGAAAATCGGTTGGAGAACAAGGGCAGAGAAGCACCTAATAAGATTTTCAACGCATCAGACGAGCGTTATATTGTACGAAAAATTAAGAAAAATCCAAAGTTATCCGCTCCGAAGTTGGCTGCAGAGGTTCAGCGTGAAATAGGAAAATCATCCAGTGCTGAAACTGTCCGACGTGTGCTGCGCAATCATGACTTGAACGGTCGAGTAGCCCGAAAGAAACCATTCATTTCGAAAATGAATATACAACGCCGACTTGACTTCGCCAAAGAGCATATTATTAATACTCCTGCGTTCTGGAATACCGTTATTTTCGCGGATGAGTCTAAGTTTAATATTTTTGGCTCGGACGGAATGTCATATGTTTGGCGTAAAGCTAATACCGAGCTAAACAAGGAGAACCTTAAGCCCACAGTGAAGCATGGTGGCGGTAGCGTGATGGTTTGGGCCTGTATGTCAGCAGCCGGAGTAGGTGAATTGGTTTTTATTGAGGAAACAATGGACAAAATGAAGTACCTCGAGATTCTGAAAAACAATTTACTTCAAAGTGCAGACAAACTGGGTTTGCGGGAAGAATTTCGGTACTACCAAGATAATGACCCAAAACATAAATCTGGGATTGTGCAATCTTGGCTTATTTGGAACTGCCCACACTTGATGTCTCCACCACCACAGTCACCTGACATGAATGTGATTGAAAATCTTTGGTCTATTTTGGACAATAAAATAAGAACACACAAGATTTCTAATAAGCAAGACCTAAAGAAGGTACTGATGGAAGAATGGAAAAAAATCACACCAGACATCACTCAAAAATTGGTGGATTCAATGCCAAATAGACTCCAGGCTGTCATTAACGCTAAGGGATGTCAACTAAATATTAAAATCAACTTACTTTGTTTTTAGTTTGAACTTAAAGAGACTGTACGAAATAAGCTGTGACATGAATTTTCCTATTTTTTTCTTATTTTATTTTTTTATAGTGTCAAACACTAAATTTTTGAAAAAGTAAATTTTGGAAAATAAAAAACAAACCTTCCTTTCTAAAATGGCATTTATATTTTGTTCAAATTTTTGCTATATTAGGAATTACGACTGCAGCAATTTTTAAACTGTCACTGTACGAAATAAGCTGGGAGCCACTGTATATATATATATATATATATATATATATATATATATATATATATATATATATATATACAAGAAAACAGATCGACACACACCACCTATTTGTTGATTATAAAGCCGCTTTCGACAGTCCGGTAAGGGATTACCTCTACGCAACAATGTCTGAGTTCGGCATTCCTGCAAAGCTCATTCGACTTTGTAGAATGACACTGCATAACTCCCGTTGTGCAGTGAAAATTGGGAAGGACCTCTCCCCACCGTTTAATACCGAACGGGGTTTCGTTATCGTGCGACTTATTATGGAGAAAATAATACGAGTTGCTGATCTACGACATAATGGCACTATCTTCAACAAAAGTATCATGCTGTCGGCGTATGCCGACGATCTTTACATACTCGGCAAGACGAAGTATCTAGTGTCAACAAACAAAGAGTCCCGGCGTCTTGGACAGCACGTCACTGTTGACAACTACGCTTTTGAAGTATTAAGGGACTTTGTCTATCTTGGAACCAGCATTAGCAGCAGTAATGACGTCAGCCTGGAGATATTACGAAGGATCACTCTTGCAAACAGGTACTACTTTGGGCTAAGTAAGCAATTGATAAGTCGAGCTCTCTCTCGAAGAACTAAAACTACACTCTACAAGTCTCTCATCATGCCTGTCCTAACATATGCCGCTGATGCCTGCACAATTTCCACCTCGGATGAGCGAATGCTTGGAGTTTTCGAGAGAAAAGTCCTACATAAGATCTTTGGATCTATTTGCGTTGGTGGCAAGTACCGAATAAGGTACAACCATGAGCTGTACGTGCTGTATGCCGATATTGACATAGTAAAGCGCATCAAAATCCAGCGGCTGCGCTGGCTAGGTCATGTCGAGCGAATAGAAGAACACGCTCCAGCTAAGAAGGTGTTATATTCGGAACCCACTGGAGGACGACGCAGAAGAGGAAGACCTCACCTCTGGTGGAAAGACCAAGTACTCAAGAACCTGACGGCGCTTGGAATTTCTATCTGGCGCCAGCTAGCGAAGAACAGAGATGGCTGGCGAAGTATATTATATTCGGCCTAAATCGATATTCGATATATATATATATATATATATATATATATATGTATATATGTATATATATATATATATATATACATATATACATATATATATATATATATATATATATATATATATACATATATATATATATATATATATATACATATATACATATATATATATATATATATATATATATATACATATATATATATATATACATATATATATATATATATATATATACAAATATATATATATATATATATATATATACATATATATATATATATATATATATATTTATATATATATATATATATATATATATATAATATAATATAATAAAAACCAATTAAAAAAATTAAAATGAAAAAAATGTGTTTATTCTAGTTATTTATTAAATATTTATTTTATTTCTTAATATAACAATTCGGCTTCACCACCAACGGTATTTCCTCTGGCCACGTCTTCACAGACCCCTATATATGCACCTGTACATTTTTTTACAGGTTTTATACCATTCGAAAGGATATTTTAAAACCTTTAATCTGATTCTAAATTGTTGATATTTATTAATTTCTTATATTTTTCTACACCCTTTTGTTTTTTATGTTGATTGTTCATTCCGTTGTTACAAACTTGTTATGCTTTTTTGTTCTGTAGATTTTTTATTGAGTCATTACACTTTTGAAGATTGGAAATTATTATTATTATTATACAGGCTATTTTGCACTGCGACCAAAAAGATCTTCTGTGAGCCCAACTAAAACAATTCTAGACTATTTATAAATCTAGTAATTGCTGTGGGCTTAATTTTACCTATGTGGTTTGGAGTCAAAATTCCATTACCTAGGTAACCAAGTCTACGTCTTGCCACTGCTGGGCAATTGCATAGAATATGTTCCGATGTTTCTTGCTCCTCATGACAGAGTTGACAGGTATCGTTTTCTACCTATTTTTTTCATATGGTAGTTAAGTCCACAGTGCCCAGTGAGCAACTCTGTGTAGAGTTTTATGTCATTTCTGCTGAGGTTAAGAACAGCATCCACCCTAACATGTGTGGGATCAACAAGTTCCTTCGACTGTCGTATGCCCGTTTGGGCTCTCCAGTAGTCGAGAAGATCCCCTTTCTCCCTCTCACATATCAGGTTGTTTATGAAACTGTTTGTAACCCCGCAGAAGGGCTCTGGTCCAATGAAAGGAGTGCTTGCAAGTTCCTTTGCAAGGGAGTCGGCCATTTCGTTTTCCTCGTGTCCCTGTACCCACATTAGGATGACAGGATTCTTTGCTGCCAGGGCGTTGAGAAGTTTGTAACATTCCCAAACCAGCTTTGATTGAAACGAGAATTTTGCCAGGGACTTTATAGACTCCTGGCTGTCCGACAGGATGCATATTTTGGTACCACGGGTGCCCCTGCGTATGCATTCTCTCGCACATACCTCTAAGCCATGGACCTCCACCTGAAAGATGGAAGCTGTTTTCCCCATTGCGATTGCTTTCTGAAATCTTGTCCAACACTTCCCGGCCCCCGCACAGCCATCTTCCATCTTAGACCCATCAGTGTACCATAACTGTGAGTACCCTTCTGGGATCATATTGCTATTCCTCCAAGCCGAACGGTCGTTGATGACCACTTCAAAAAGTTTGGAGAAGACTAGCTTTCTATCCATCTTGTCGAAGACCACAAGACATGGAGAGCCACAAACGGTGTCCAGGATCTTTGTATGTCCTGTGAGTTTACCTTCTTTAAGGTTGGATAGATTGGGCAGCCTTAGTGGCGCACTGGTTGCCGTCCTTTTGACCATGAGGTGTGTAGGGGTGAGTCCAGTAAGAATTCCTAAGGCTGCAGTGGGGCACGTGCGCATTGCTCCCGTGACACCCAAACAGGCTATTCGATGGACCTTACTAAGGATCATTTTAGCCTTTGTTTGATTTACCTTCGGCCACCACGCCAAGGATGCATAGGTGATCATTGGCACTATTACGGTCCTGTACGACCATGCCACCATTTTTGGTCAGAGACCCCATCTTTTACCGTGTACTCTCTGGCACGTGTAGCTTTCCCTTAGGGCTTTGCCAGTTATAAACGATAAGTGATTATTCCAAGTCAGGGTTTTATCTAGGATTACTCCTAGATATTTCATTTCCTTGGATAGAATTAAGTCTGTGTCCCCTAGTGTAAGGGTTCCTATACTCAATTTCCTTCTTTTGGTGAAGGGTACCACATTTGTTTTATTCGGATTAATCGAGAGTCCTTTCTCTTCACACCAGTCATGAGTGATGTCAAGAGCTAGTTGCGTTCGATCGGTTAATGTAGAGTCAAATTTGCCTCTAACCATTATTACCACATCATCCGCAAAGCCCTGGACTTCATATCCGTGATCATCGAGAGTTTGTAAAAACTCGTCGATAACCAATAGGCATAGGAGCGGCGATAAGACTCCTCCTTGAGGGCATCCTTTGGCTCCTTGAGGCTTTTGGCGTATGATCCGCCCTCTTGCCTGCTTTCGGAATGAAAGCTACCCTAGCCTTCGTCCAATGATGAGGCAAGAAGCCCAGTTCTAGACTCGTCCTAAATATATTTGGCCCATTTAGTTTTGTTGACAGTGAAAATCTTACGAGCCAGTGAGAGTTCCTTTTGTTTAGCCACCAAGAATCGAATGTCCTCGGTGTCTTCCCGGTTCTCATGAAACATGGCACAACCTGGAAAGGGAGTGTCCAGCAGTAGCTGTCCTGTTTCCTCCAGACTTTTCGTAAAGTTTCCGTCAGCCTTCTTAGGTGTACAAAGGCCGTTTGAGTGATTTCTCTTGAGTGATTTCTGGAGTCTTGTAGCCGCTGGGATCGTTTCAATCTCTCGCAGTACTTTTTCCACGAGACTCTCTTTGATTTCCTCAATTCCTTAAAGAGATGGCGGGCTTTTTTGCGTAAACAGTCTAGTTCCTTATTCCACCACGGAACGTTCCTAGAATGTTTCTTGACAACAAGCTCGCAACTGTTTTCAAAAGCATGTATTATAATCTTTTCGAGTTTGTTAATCTCGAGATTTAATACCTCAGAGTTATGAATTTCCTCACTAAGGCATCCAATGTTTTGCTCTAGGTGAAAATTGTGAAGCGAGCAGTTGGTCTTCCTAACATTTCTTATCTTGAAGGATTCCTCAGTTCCCCTCGTCAAATCAAAGTGAATATAGCGATGATCTGATAAGGAGTCCTCATCTAACACCCTACAATTCGATATATTATGGCATTTACAAACGTTGGCTCATTGCCTCTATTTATTACTAAAATGTTATTTGCAGTAATGTGACTCAGCTCGTGAATTTATGTCGCTGCTTCCCCATACCGTGTGATGTGCATTGGCGTCGCAGCACATCACCCACTGCAGGCTATGCGACCGGCAATAAGCCGTCAGCCTCAGGAGTTCCTGTGATACAGCATCCTCCGCGTCACCAGGTAGGTAGAGGGAGGCAAGGACAATTGTCCTTCTTCCTTTAGTGCTAGGCACTTCTGCCTGCACCGCCTCCAGATCACGATGTACGAGCTCTGAAATTGGAAGAAATTTTATATTTTTTTTTATGATAACCGCCGCCCTAGGTCAGTCAGTAGTATCATCATAAATCAACTTACCAGTGATTGTCTTCAACCCATTTATGCGGCCGTTTAAGGCCCATGGCTCCTGGATAGCCACAAAGTCCAGACACCTTTGTTCCACCAGGGCGCTGAGCCTATAGGAGGCTGCTAACGCCCGGTGGAGATTGATTTGAAGACATTGAAGCTGCCTCCGAAAATTACGTGGTTGTGGCAGAGTCTGGGACATTATTTCCCAGACCAGCCCTTCCGGACCTTGCCCCCCTTCGTGCTTCGCAAAGTTTCCGCAGCCTCTTGGTTTTTCTTCTCTCATTTCCTGAGCCGACCAGAGAGGGCAGAGGGTTTCGGACCTCGGGCATTAGCGCTAATTTACTCTGACCTCACTGGTGGTACTCCGGATTTGGTACCCGTTTTCGGCTTCTGTCTACTTATTTGTGCACGCGGCACAGCAGATGTTGTTGGCCATTCATCGTCAACAACAACAACTTTTGCCTTGATTCCCTTCTGCCTTGGTCTGAGCGAGGCACTTTCAAACAATAGAAGACTTTGTTGCCCAACTTTTCGATCAAGTCAGAGGAAATGGGGTCCAAAGCAATCGCAAACTCGACAACGTCCACCTTGTGGAGCCTGTGAAGCACCCGCCACTCTCCGACACACATGTCCGAATTCTGGGACTCTACTTGCCCCAGAATACGGTCATATGGCCAAGAAACCGAGCCGGGGAAGTAGCCGATGAAGACCCTGGCCTTTGGCACATCTGCCTGGCGAGATTGGAAATAATCTTCTAATAATATTCAAAAATAAACAACATGACATAATTTATTGAAAATTTAGAAATTGTCACATACAAATTCTATTTGCTTGATTTTGCATATTTGGTGAATTCATTTCTGGCGAGTCGTCAACGATGATGCAAAGTTTCTTACATTCGCCTGATTCTGACTCAGTAGGCGAATGCAGCATGGCGACCCGCTGTTTATAATACTGTATCGCGTGCCTTTTGTTTCCAGCTGAGGTATTACTCAGTCTGCCAGGGTAAAACAAGAGAGCAGCGTAAAAACTCTTGTTGTAGGAGGAGGACCGAATTCCACACGATTGTCTATTGACAATCAATTCACCGACACTAAAAGAGTGTTCGGCTCGGTTCGAATGGAACTACTACTACTTTGATTTTATTTTCTTTTATTATTTATTCTTTTCAATTTTTAATACAATTCAATTACAATTCCTTATTCTATACCTAATCTGGAATACCTAACCTTACTTTATATGATGACAATTTATAGGTTTGACCAGTGCCACCTGGTCGCACCTAATGAATCAGTCGTCTGGCAGATCCGCCTTAACAGAAATCTCCAAGCGACTGATACTTGTGAAGGGTAGCCTGATACAGGGGTCTCCTGTATTCAGTACCCTGGCCTCACACCTAGAAGAGGGAGACCTGTTAGCAATATATAGGAACAACCAACGGGGTGGCGGATGGCTGCTCCTGGTATATATGGTTGATCAAAATGACCCCGGGCAGAGCTGATGGCTCGCAGGCGGCTGCTATAAGCGAGCGTTCGATACTGACAACCTCGCTTATAGCAAGAACTGCTTATAGTCGTCTAGCGATTACTGCCAACCCGACTACAAGAGCACTCTTTCGAATAGCAAGCTATTTCGAACTGGCCGTTTCCAAAATACGCAATGATCGTTTCCACGGTATGTCGTATCACGACTTACTTGACCATGCGTCTGTTTAGGGTTTTTCACCCTTTCTTGTCCTCCTTATGTTGGCCAGTCATGCACCTTTAGTACGTATTCATATGTAAAGCACATAAGAATTACAGATTTCTTATGATGCTACATTTTACGTTTAGTGAAAATTCATTTGATTCCCTCTTCGTTTCTGTCGTCATAGTGAGTGACTACACGAGTATGTATATGTGTATATACATTTGCTGATATTTACCATATGACGACAGCAAAGAGAAGAGGAAGAATCAAATGAACTTCGTATGATACGTATAATTTGTTAAATACGTATATTTTGTTATTATATCTGTTATATACGTATATTTGTTATATTATTGGTTTTAATATTATAACAATTTGGAGTTTTGTAGGTACATAAGTAAAGGTTGCAACAGGCTTATTTTAAGTCTGTTACAATACCATTTTGGGCGAGTCGCCAAAATTTCTGGCGAATCGCGAATCATAATTAGCCTAACAATAAATACTTTTACACACAATAAAAAATGTCACATACCGCGTTTGACAGCTTAAAAACCTCGTAAAAACAATATTTTCAAACGACATTATATGAAAGCCGTAAGCCTAGTGACTTCTTAAATTTTAAGATTAGATATCCAATATGGGCACTTCCATCGTTACCTACGCGGTTTTTTCGAAAGTTGATTAAATTAGTGTAAACAATTTTGTTAATATACTTCTGTCTTAGAACAAGTACTAATTGTATGGTCTACTTTTGTTAATTATTAACAAAAATATTAACTTTTAAAAAAATACTTACCGAAACTCACTCGGTAAAACCCACGCGACAAAACTTGCATTAAAAAAAATTAATAATCGTAGTGAAACTAATGCCCCTATTGCCGTTCACCACTCAACCCAGTTTGGTCGTCTTAGAGTCGACCCGACTTCAACAAGACCAAACTATTTTTTGGTATTGTGGTACACCACTGTTTTCGGTTGAAATTGTTATGGTGTTACCAGCTTAAAATATCACTTATGACAGAAAAGCGGTCGATTAAGTAAAAATTAAGGAAATATACAATTGTGTTTTGCTGTGAAAATTATTTAAAATGGATATTAGTGTAGATTTGTTTTATGAAGATGAAAACGAAGACGCGAAAATTGATTGCTACGCTTACGGAGAAAAATTCGTGATGACTCTAACCCTCTTGAACTACCTAGCGAAAAGTATAAATATTGTTCAAAATAAATAAAAGCAAATAATAATTTTTTTTATAGATTTATTAGCTATTTTCGACTGAGCAAAGAGGCATTTTGCTTTTTGCTGGATGACGTAAAAGACCATTTCAAGAAATCTGTGCGTGTCGTATCTATACCACCAATATTGAAATTGTGTGCTGCTCTTAGATTTTTCGCTGATGGAAGCTACCAGAAGAGCAGCGGCAATGACTTCAATATAGGAGTGGCTCAATCTACAATGTCACTTGTTTTAAAAGAAGTATTAGATGTATTGGAGCAGCGCATTTGCGGCAAATGGATTAAAACGAGCAAATCCTTCCCACAATTGTTTTATTTCATTTTTCGTCACACCGAATTGTGGTTTTCCCCGTGCAATGCTTGGATTCTGGTCCATTAGTTGAACAAGCCTCTCAAATTGAGCTTTGGTTGTAATTTTTAAACTTCTGAAAATGTATAAAATGTTGAGAAATTACAATATGAAGCCAAGCTAATTATTACTTACGATCTCTCCATTATTTTTGGCTTTATTAGTTTAAAGTAAACTGCAACTGATGCAAACCCAACTGCTTATGAGCAGTCGTGTATATTTAACGTGCTTGTCGACCAAACTGTAACAGAGTTGCAAACAGTAATACCACAAAAATAATGAACACAACCAAAAAAATCAGCCGCCAGTCGAGTTGAGAACGGCAATATGAATTTCTCGACGGCGACCAAACTGTTACAAAAGTTGTGAACCGCAATAGGGGCATAAAGCGTCAATTCTGCACAAGTTTTTAATACAATCCCAAGGTTTGGTAGACAGTTTAATATTCTTAGGCCGGTTATTGTAGATACCAGTTTTGCTTATATTTTGCTCAGAACACTCGCTTTTAAATATTTCATATGCTTCCGAAACTGTCATAATAATAAACCGTTTCCTTCAGTAGTAATAACGTCTATTTTATTTGAAGACGCTGTCCTCTGTCCCGTACATAGGGAAGGAGACTCCACAATTTGCGCCAATTACCATAGAATAAGTCTTCTTAGCATCACATACAAGGTTCTTTCGAGCGTACCGTTTGAAAGATTGAAGCCTATACAACCCGATTGGAACTTATCATTATGGATTCAGATCTGGCAAATCTACCATCGACCAAAATTTCACAATGCCCCAAATCCTGGAGAAGACCCAAGAAAAACAGAACGACACACCATATATTTGTTGATTAAAAAAACCGTTTTCGACAACCCGTAAGGGATTACCTCTACACAACAATGTGTGAGTTCGGTATTTCTGCGAAGCTTATTCGTCTTTGCAGAATGAAACTGTGAGTTATACAGTGAGTTGTGCAGTGAAAATGGGGAATGACCTTTTCAGCAGTTTAATACCGAACGGGTTTTCAAACAAGGAGATTCGTTATCGTGCGACTTCTTAAATTTTATTATACAGAAAATAACACAAGCTGCTGATCTACGATATAATGCCACTATCTTCAACAAAAGTGTCATACTGTTGACGTATGACGATGATATTGAGTTCTAAGAGTTGAAAAGAGAGACGCATCTAATCAGTCTTACGGTAAGCGAGGGCAGGACGAAGTACTGTTTGATGACACTATCAAACAAAGGGTCGCGGCGTGTTGGACAACACGTCACTACTCATAACTATGCTTTTGAAGTAGTGAGGGACTTTGTCTATCTTGTAACCAGCATTTACACCAGTAATTACTTCAGCATGGAGATATTACGAAGGATCGCTCTGCTAAAAGGTGCTACTTTGGGCTAGGTAAGCAATTGAGAAGACGAGCGAAACGAAAACCACATTCTACAAGTCGCTCATCATGGATGCCCCTAAATATGGTGCCGAAGGCTATATAATTTCCACCTCAGATGAGAAAACGTTCGGTGTTTTCAAAATCTTTAAATTTAATCAACTTTGCCGATTTATTGGGACAAAGTGAGCGAGTTGGCGAATAAAACAAGCCTATATATTTATACAGATATCACGTTGTACACAATATTTTATTAATATTTTAGGGCAGATGTTAATTGAAAATATCAGATGTCACGTTGTACACAATATGGCTATGTACTGCTTAGACAGACGGCAGCCTATTTCCGGATTACCGAGTTAATTCGAATTAACTTCTTCTTCTTCTGCTTCTGTTTTGTTTTTATTTCGTTTACAAATTTCACGAAGAACCGTATATACCACCAGCGTTGCTAAGCAAGGAAAAGGGAAATTATATACGAGTTGGTGTTCTTTTGCAACTCGCTTACAAAAGAATGCAACTATAAAAGCATAAATATCCAGCAACTAAATCACATTATAAAATAAATACTTTAAGGTAACAATTTTTAGTGAAACATACTTTTCATTCACTCAGTTTTAAGCAAACACTAGAAATCGTTCCTCCAAGATGAACACCCAAAAGTGTTAAACGGGTAAATGCGTTACATTGGACATCTTTAGTGTACACATTAGATGAAACAAAAATGAAATGAATGTTACACTTTTTAGTGTACACATTAGATGAAACAAAAATGAAATGAATGTCACACTTTTTAGAGTACACATTACATGAAACAAAAATGAAATGAATGTCACACTTATCACTTTGATGATTCTTCCAAGGTTAACATCCAAAGTGATAAATATAAATAATCCTAACAAATTTATTCAGCGGCATTTCACATAAATTGTTTCATCTTTCTGAAAGTCACTAATACTTACTAAAAGTAATTTTAGATTAAATTTTTCAAAAACGTGCATGTGATAGTTTTGGAAATAAATTTTTTGTCCGATATTTGTATCTCCTCGAATCTAGTCGCTATAATATAAAGGTACGCGTGTTACGCTACATTTTCTAATTGATGAACATGATCAAACTTGGTGGTAGTATTTAATTTTTTCTCAGAATAAGTGAAGTTGTTTCACACCTGTTATGCTTAAAGTGAAGAAATTTATAAAAAAAAATGAAGAATAAAGGTTCTTCTAAACGCTGAGAATTTTATCATGCGAATAGTAAATCTATTCTTATCTTCATAGTTTAAAAATTATTAAGAAGTGGGAATTCCTATTCATCAATAAAATGGCGACAATCGCATCAGAATTATTCTCAAATCATAATCAAGATTTAGAATGAAAACTACATTTGATAAGATCTTCAATGATGTGCTTTAACTTTTGAGTCAACTCTATCCTAATAAATTGGTAAAGAGGCTTCAGGTAACAAAAATAATTTACGACTTTAATTACGATATACTTTCTTCTGCACTTGCTATTAACCCTTAACATGTAACGTCGGGTCACTTGTGCCCTGCCGAAACTGACTATACCTTGTAGCTTGAAGGGGGGCGGAAGGGGCGGGGCCAAACTGGCTGGAAAAAATTGTACACTGGAAAGCTACTAGCTCCCCAAGGACCGACAGTTTAGTGCGTAAACAGCCGTTGTGGGAGCCAGGTCAAATTTGAAAAGTGCACAAGTGACCCGACGTTACACAGTACGTTGATCAAACGCCGGAGGTGAGTAAATTGGTTTTTCCTTAATTTTGATGGCTTTTCACTAGAAATTCATGTTTTTCATGTGGAATTGACAAATTTTTAGTTGTCATTTTTGTAGTTCTAAGACAAATAAAAAAACATTTCTATGCTGTGCCAAATGCCGTTATCCTGCGTGTGAAGATCACAGATATGAGTTATGTTTGGAATGTGCACAATAATTTTACCACAATTTTTTATTTTTATGTTTTTTTTTAACATTTCTTTTATTAATTAGTATATTTGATGTCATTTGTATGAATAAAATAAATACATTGTTTGTTTTATTGTGAATTTGACATATTTACGTATCTTCGAAAAAATGCGATTTTGATGTTCAAAACTTAAGTATCCTGTTTAATTCTACATATTTTTAATATTTGTTTCTTCAACGTACTATTCTTAAGCTTTAATTTCCCGTTTGAAAATTTAAAAAATATTGGTTTTTACCAAAGTTATGATTTTTTGAAAAAAATATCCATTTTCCACGTTTTTGTTTGTTTAAACAGTTATATTGTTTAAACAAATTTAAACATCGATAATATAGCGATTGATTCTTAAAATAGAATCCTCAATAAAGTTTCGTGAATTTTTTCAAATTTTTTTTAGCACTTTTACGTACATTTTTAAGAGCCGGACACAAGTGACCTGCCGTTACACAGAAGAGGTGCGAAAAACGACGTTACATGGAAAGGGTTAAGGGCAGCAGCAAACTGAAATCATAATCGAGTTAGTCAGAATGCAAAAAATAACTTCTTTAATTTTTATCCATGCATTGTCGAGGATCGAGGTACTGTCCTTTGTTTAATATAGAAGCTAAAAAAGTAATCGAAAATTGTGCGCAAAGTCACAAGGATAAACTTTGTTATAAATTTAAAAGTATTTCGTTTGCAAAATAAAATTGCTCGTATGTGATTTTCCTTTGTAAACATGTATTTTATACTTTAACAATTAATATTTTTTACATAAATAGAACATTTATATTTTAAAATAATAAATAAACAAATAAAATGACTATAATATATTATAACAGAAAAACCTATTTATGGTCCTTCGGCCGAGATTGCCAAATTACTGGCATCGTCATCATCATCATCCATGACTTCTTCAGCCTTTTCTGCTTTATATTCTAGAATGAGATCTTTAATGGGTTTAATGTCCAATTTACGATTGATAAAACTGTGCTTGGTAAAGGGAACGACATCAACATCGCACATCTGTAAAGGTTCAAAGACATTTCCCTTAGCAACATTCGCTATTTTACTTATTGTGTTTTGTTTTGAATAAGTGCTATTTATTTGTGACACTTTAACAATAAATCTAAATCAATCAATATAAAAACACAAACAATAAAAAAAATTATGTATAGCATAGCATTTAGATTGCTAGCAGAGTATCAGGAGCGAGAGAAGCAACAACAAAGGATTGCAAGGAGGCAGTTACACGACGCGGCAAACTGCTTGAACTGCCGGAAACATTGTAATTATAAGAAGTTACTTTTATATGTGTTTGTTATATTAAATATTCATTTTCAAAGATTTGAAAAATATTGTAGGGTATTTGTAGAAACATCGTGCAATGTCCGGGTGCGATTGCATCGTGTTCAGTAGTATTTCAAATTGAAATTTATTTGGTTTTTTTTTACCTAAAAGTAAGAATAATGCCATAATTATATTTATAATAATAATTAATAAATAAATAATAAATTGATTTTGATATTTTTGCGTTCAACTCCCTTGCAGATTTTTGGTGGAATAATTTTCAATCACATTTCCCCTTTTATTTACATTCATAATGCCTACTTTTTTCCCAGGGAAGAAATTCCCAATTTCGAAGTTCGTTTAGAATTGGAGGAAAATGAAAAGGGAAAAACTCCCGGGGAATTTATATTCAGAATACAAGAATAGGGGAAAAATTCCCAGGTAATTCTTATTCAGAATCGGGCTGCTAGAGTTTCTCTAACGGACTTGGCTAGGTGCGAAAGTAAAGAGGCGCCACACAATTCCAAACGTGGTAAGCTGACCATCTGCAGAGGTGCAACTTTTCCTTTAGCCACCAGTAAATGATAAGATATTTGCTGATTCATGTCCATTGATCATATGTACAGGGCTGCACAATACGCTTTGTCTGAAGCGTCACAAAATCCATGAAGCTGGATTCGCTTTTTGGGAGAGAATTGTACCCATCGAGGGATTTCTATGAGACCAATGGACGAAATGTTCTCCAGGAATATATTCCATTTGATGAGTGATCTAGGTTTCACGCATTCATCCCAGTCAGTGCCTTCTAACCAGAGCTTTTGTAGGAGCAACTTGGCTTGAGTCATGATGGGCGAGAACCATCTTGCTGGGTCAAAAAGTTTCGCAACGGCAAATAAAATTTGACCCTTGGTAGCAGCGGATGTTATTTCGATGGGCGATACTGAGTACGAAAATGTGTCAGTCAATGCATTCCATCGTATGCCAAGGGCTTTTGTGGCACTGGCACTTTCAAATTTTAGAAAATCGAGTAGTTCTGATCTTGGGATATTTTCTAAAATTTTAGGATGATTTGCAGTAATATTTCGTAATGGAAATCTTGCGGAGTTGAGGACTTGTGTCACTTGAGATAAAGATTCTACTGCATCTGGAATTGTATGAGAACCAAATAATACGTCATCTACATAGGTTTCTTTGATGATTATTTTTTCCACGAGAGGGAAATTCTTCTTGGAATCCTTGGCCAATTGTTACAGGGTTCTAATCGCTAGATATGGAGCGAAATTTACACCAAATGTTACTGTCTTCAATCGGAAATCTTGAATTGGAGAATTTGGTGACCTGCGAAAGAGAATTCGCTGGAAATCCAGGTCGTCTTGGTGGACAAGAATTTGTCGGTATATCTTTTGTACATCACCATTGAAAACGAATTGATATAGTCGCCACCTCAGGATGAGAACCATGAGATCTGGTTGTAATGTGGGACCTATATGTAGTACGTCGTTGAGAGAATGGCCTGAACCGGCGCTTCTTGAGGCATTAAAAACAACATGCACTTTGGTGGTTTTCTTTTCCGGCCTCACCACTGCATGATGTGGCAGGTAAAAGGAGAAATACTTGCCATGAGAGATGATTTCATGCGGCCCTGTGGGTTCCATATGATCCAGCGTGAGGTATTCTTCGAGAACCTCATTGTAAATGGCTTTGAGATCGCCTTTCTTCAAGAAAGTTTTCTCCATACTGCGAAATTGATTATAGGCTATGGTTCGGGAGTGACCAAGAGTCGTAAGAGCGGGAAAACTGGATTTAAATGGAAACCTGACGACATATATTCCATCCGACTTACGAGACGTGGTCCTCTGTTAGTAGTCTTCACAGGATATATCTTCTTCCGAGACTTGAGCTGGCTGACTCACTTCCTCCTGTTCCCAAAACTTCTTTAGTTGAGAACTAAGAAGTTCATTAGAAACTTCCTCTACCTGTGTCGAGAATGTTGACACTTTTTAAGAGATAGGGCCACTATCGTATTCTGTGCAAGAAGGCTTCCACAGATATTACGGCGGATTCCGGTTAGGAAGATTTGAGGAATCAAATCACTACCTATGACCATGTCAGGTAGCCAATTCTAGCATTTCGAGTTGCTGCCAATCGAGCTTAGAAATTTTAAATGTGGGTAGAAATTTGGTCAATTGTAGAGTGCAATTGCCCGTGTTTCTAACTTTTTATTAGCCTTTGGGCCGACTAACGTAACGGTACATGTCTGGTTAGGGTTTTGGATGGTTTTGCCAGCCATTCCAGAAATGTCGCCGTGAGTTGCTTGCGAAGGAAGCCTCAGCCGATTTTGTACCTTTGTAGAAATTAATTTTCTTTGAGAACCTAGGTCGATGAGTGCTCGAACCTTGTGAAGTTCTCCAAGATGCTCTATAGAGACCAGAGCTGTGGGCAAAAGAGTTCTTTCTTCATTTGAGGTGAACAATGCTTGCACCTTTAAAGAAGATTTGGAGCATGATGAGCAGGGTTGCTCATCTTCGGAGGATCGGGTTATCGTCTGCTGCGTGCTCTTTTTCTTATTGGAGTGTGGAGGTTTGCGCCAAAACCTTGGTGTTCCTACTGGAAATATTGTTTGCTGCTATGTGAAGCATCGTATGATGCCTTCGCTGACATTGCAAACATGAATGTTTGCTCTTGCAGTCCCGTTTATGGTGAGTGAAGACCAAGCAGTTCCCACAGAGATTGTGTTCTCGAACTAGCCTCACTCTATCGCGAACAACTAACTTGTTAAACCGCTCACAGGATTTTAATTTTTCTTTCGAGCGGTACTCACCTGCCGCCAAGCAATTGGCAATGCTGGAAAATTAAGAATTTGCCATGAAAAAGCTTTTAAAAGAGCTATGTGACAAAGTTCAAAGTCCAGCAGACGGCGGCTTTTTACAGTAATATTAATCTCACCACCGCTGTGTAAAGCCAGTATACCACACTGAGTTATTCCATATTTTTTCCTATTGCTCGTTTGCATGAATATAATGCAACCAAAGTTTTCGTAACGCGTTATTTAATGTTACTCTTCAAATTATTAATATATTAAGCTCACCACCGCTGTGTAAAACCAGTATACCACACTGATTCATTCCATATTTTTTCCTATTGCTCGTTTGCATGAATATAATTCAACCGAAGTTTTCCTAACACGTTATTTAATGTTACTCTTCCAATTAAGTTTTTTATCAAGGAGGAAGCCTACATATCTGGCTTCGTCTAAATGCTTAAACGAATTCCGCTTATTGAGAAGAATTAACAAAACAGTTACTTTTCGGAATATAATTGTCTAATTCGGAGAGAATTTAATATAAATATCAAATCCAATCTTTATAAAATAAAAAAAAAATCGTTTTTTATTGAGTTGAGAAAAAACAGTGGCGGTAAAACTGACGTATAAAAGCAAAATATCAGTACATAAAAAGCTTTCAGTTGATTTTTAATACATTAACCGAAGGTACGACGCAGAAAATACTCCAATGACTTAAAAAGTTTGTGACATTCATTTTTCAGTATTTCAGTATTTCTTCTTATGTGGCCATAACAACCGAATATCGATTTAGGCCGAAAATAACATGCTTCGCCAGCCATCTCTGTTCTTCGCTAGCTGGCGCCAGTTAGAAATTCCAAGCGCCGTCAGGTTCTCCAGTACTTGGTCTTTCCACCTAAGGTTTGGTCTTCCCCTTCTGCGTCGTCCTCCAGCGGGTTCCGAATATAACATCTTCTTAGCTGGAGCGTGTTCTTCCATTCGCTCGACATGACCTAGCCAGCGCAGTCGCTGGATTTTGATGCGCTTTACTATGTCAATATCGGCATACAGCTCGTACAGCTCATGGTTGTACCTTATTCAGTGCTCGCCACCAACGCAAATAGGTCCAAAGATCTTACGTAGGACTTTTCTCTCGAAAACCCCAAGAATTCGCTCATCCGAGGTAGAAATTGTCCTGGCTTCAGCGCCATATGTTAGAACAGGCATGATGAGAGACTTGTAGAGTGTAGTGTTCGTTCTTTGAGAGAGCGCTCGACTTCTCAATTGCTTACTCAGCCCAAAGTAACACCTGTTAGCAAGAGTTATCCTACGCATGATCTCCAAGCTGACGTCATTACTGCTGTTAATGCTGGTTCCAAGATAGACAAAGTCCCTTACTACTTCAAAAGCGTAGTTGTCAACAGTGACGTGCTGTCCAAGACGCCGGGACTCTTTGTTTGTTGACACTAGATACTTCGTCTTGCCCTCGTTCACCGTTAGACCCATCCGACGCGACTCTCTTTCCAACTCTGAGAATGCTGCACTGACTGCTCGCGTGTTCATGCCGATTATGTCAATATCGTCGGCATACGCTAACAGCATGACACTTTTGTTGAAGATAGTGCCATTATGTCGTAGATCAGCAGCTCTTATTATTTTCTCCATAATAAGATTGAAAAAGTCGCACGATAACGAACCACCTTGTCTGAAACCCCGTTCGGTATTAAACGGTACGGAGAGGTCCTTCCCAATTTTAGGGAAGGAGTTATGCAATGTCATTTTACAAAGTCGAATGAGCTTTGCAGGAATACCGAACTCAGACATTGTTGCGTAGAGGTAATCCCTTACCGGACTGTCGAAAGCGGCTTTATAATCAACAAATAGGTGGTGTGTGTCGATCTGTTTTTCTTGAGTCTTCTCCAGGATTTGGCGCAGTGTGAAAATGTGGTCGATGGTGGATTTACTAGGTCTGAAGCCACACTGATAAGGTCCAATCAGGTTGCTGAGCATAGGCTTCAACCTTTCACACAGTACGCTCGATAGAACCTTGTATGCGATGCTCAGGAGACTTATTCCACGGTAGTTGGCGCAAATTGTAGGGTCTCCTTTTTTATGTACAGGACAGAAAACACTGAGCCTCCAATCATCAGGCATGCTTTCATCCGACCATATTCTGCTTATGAGGTGGTGCATGCGGGTGAGCAGCTCATCGCCTCCGGTCTTAAACAACTCGGCAGGCAGGCCATCAGCACCTGCAGCTTTGTTGTACTTCAGCCTTAAAATGGCCGTTTCAACCTCGTCATAGTCGGGTGGTGGAATATCAACACCATCATCTGTAATTGGGGTTATCGGGCAAACTCCTCCACTGGCGGAATTGTTCGTAGCATCGCCATTCAGTAACGTGGAGAAGTGTTCCCTCCATAGGCTCAGTACACTCTGGACATCCGTAACCAGATTCCCATTTCCATCACAAGAAGAGGCTCCGGGATTTAAACCTCCACTCAGGCGCTTGATCTTTTCAAAGAATTTTCGAGTCTCATTCTTGTCGGTACACATCTCTATCTCCTCACACTCGCGTCTTTCCAACTCCCTCTTCTTGCGCCTGAAAAGACGTCTCTCTGCACTCCTTTTCTCTCTATACCGCTCCTTAACAACTCGCGTTGCGCCTGCAAGCAGGGTTTTTCTGTAGGCGGCGTCTTTCTCTGCGGTAGCGTCGTGACACTCCTGATCATACCACTCATTCCTCAGAGGCCGGTAGTAACCGATTACCTCCTCGGCAGCAGTAGTCATGGAGTGGGATATATGTGTCCACCGTGCGCATGTATCATCAAGTGGGGGAGTGTTCTGCATAAGCAGATCCGATAGTCGAGTGGAAAATGCATCTGCTGTCTCTGGTGATCGCAGCTTACTGACGTCGAGCTTTCTCTGTGTGGGACTTCTCTTGTTATTTGCGACACATAGGCGTGTGCGCACCTTAGCTGCAACAAGGTAGTGATCCGAGCAACCATGAATACTATAATTTAAAATATTTATTTAAGATTTTTGAAAGGCTATGGATTGACTAGTCCTGCACTGAAATCCAACATTTGCTGACAACGCTGCTATTTTAAAGTCTACAATAAATACTAAAACTACATCTACACTACAATTCGCTTTATCAAAATATACACATCCATACACGATGTTAAATCTCTCTCTTGGTGTGATCAGATATAACCATTGGCTAATGCACAAACTGATTTTAACAGCGTTGTCAGTCTTTGTTTATGTTTTATGAAGTGAAAACATTAATTCCGAGTATATCGAAAAACGTTTTGAAGCAGTGTTTTTAGTTTGACACCTCGTAGCCCAAAACTAAGCGGCTGTATATTACGTAGTCATAATATAAAGGCAACAATACAAAGAAGATTATTGCAACATTAGTAATTTATAGTTCCACGGTGCAAAAACCTATGTTGAGAGATGTTCACATCGAAAAACGCATGAATTAGGCAACTAAAAATTTACACACCGATTGGAGCAAATTTATTCACACTGATGAATCGTCGCTTTGGTAATCGAACCTATTTACTCATACTTGGTGTACAGGAGCAAACAAAAAGGTGGCACACAGTAAAACAAGCGCAGAAGCTTCAAGTTTACGGTGCCTTTTGTGAACATGGTTGTGGTAGATTGATTGTATTCACAGGAATATTGACGGCCGTACTTATGTGGTATTTGAATCAACTATTAACTACCACGAATAAGTTTTACGGCATAGGAAATCGTGATTGGCTTCTGCTGGAAGTCACCAGACTGCAATCCAATTTAAAATGTTTGGGCCATCTTCAAGGCTCCGGGGAAAATCCTTCAGAAAATTGCATTCGCTTGGATTTTTCATTCAACGCTAATGGCACATATTTCCATCGGACTACGTTAAAAATTTGACCCGAAGTAAGCTCAGCCGTTGTACCCAAGCTATAGAGAATCAAGGAGAGTAGATAAAATATAAGTGGATTGCTAGTGTTATGAATTAGCCAAGGGAACAATAAAGCACTTTATGGGAACAGATCAAACAGAGTAACATTTTTTCATTACTTCACATCGTATTTTCTACTGTAAATAGAAATTTTTGGTAAGAATATTTATTAAAAATTGATTTATTTGTAACAAACATTTACACATTGTTTAATTGTGGTTATACAAGTATATGTGTGAATCTGTTTCTGCTGTTCGTACACATGCATTCCTACTTAACTTCTTAGGATTACTGTTAGTGATGTAGTTTTGGTCTGCCACGCTTTTTAGGCAATTCAGGAGCTGTAAGTATTATTTTTAAATAAAACTAAATTTAATAATATTCGCATTTTTGCAATTTGCATATAGCATATATAATTTGGCGGAGTTCATTAATGTCGAAAAAAGTTCTGTAATGTCGATTATTTTTAAGTATGCAAATATATTTTTGCAATTATGTCGAAATTGTAAATTTTGCAAAATTTTATTTCGATATTATTGCACAGATATTTAAATAATGTCGAAAAAACAATTACATACAAATCGTACTTTTTGTAAATTCCATTTCGACGTTATTGCAAATATGTTTAAAAATCAAAATATACTGCAACAACGTCGAAAAGAGTTGCACATTTTTTCGTCATTAATGCATATAGCCAATAATTCAATTATAATTACATTCTGTCTCATTTTCGGGTATTGCAGCAAGTGTGCTATTTGGTGATATTTTCTCTTTGGAACGTCGTTTATTTCCATGTGATCTAGCAGCAGCAGTACCACTACTAGCAATTGAGCTAGCTAGACTAATGACATCATCGTCCATTTCATCTTTATCCTTGACGGAACTACGTGTTATGGGCCGTCGTCCTTTTGTGGGGCTGCCTGAAAAATTGCTTGCACGTGAGGAGGCTATCGATTCAGCATCCTCACTATCCTGATTGGGGTTAACAGTTGTAGAACGTGATGTGTGGCGTTTAGATATACGTTTTGTTTGGCCTACTGAAGATGGTGATGACGACGTCGTAGCAGTCGCCGTACTAACAGATGGAGCATTAGTGTTTACAGATGGTTTGTTGCTAGGAGCAAATGCTGCAGACTTCTCCATGATGGCCAATTGTGTACGTGTTAAACGACGTGACGATGAATAGTTAGATGATGGTTGCTCACTTTCCTCCGACTTCAATGAGAGACTTTTTTTCGACTGCATTTCATTCTCAAGTTGCCGATTTTTCTTATCCTCTTCCTCTTCTTCTTGTTTAAGCGAAGCTTCAATAATGTCCGCATCGAATGTTTCATCGGTATTAAATCGCTTTCGTTTTGTTTCACCCACCACCGATTGACTAGACACGCTGCCACGTCTAGTGAGTTTCGGCGCTTGTTGCAGTTCGGAAGTACTGCTCGAGATTGAGGTTCTACGCGTGCGTTTCTTTGGCTCTAGCGGCACTATTTGTGGCGGTTCATTGCTAACAACCGACGAATCCAATTCACTTTCCATCGAGTCGAGACGCATACGTGAACGTGTTCTCATCGAAGGCGAATCCAACAATACGGTTTCATCTTCTGCGATAGCATTTAATAGTTGGTTGGAAGTACGACGTGTCCGTATTTTGGCTGGTGATAGAACACCTGTTGATGATGCTTCTGATGCTAAACTATTGGTTCGTGGCAATGATGCTCCACGTAATTGAACGCGGGGATCATCTGCTATATCGTCCGACTTCATTGAAGTTCTACGCGTGCGTAGTGGCGTATGTGACTCAACAGAGGTTTCAGAGCGTGTTTGCGGTGGCACCGAAATGCCGCGTGTATTACGACGTCGTGGTGTAGAAACATTTCCCATTTCCATTTCAATCGGTGGCACTGAATTTCCGCGTAACCCTCGTTTGTCAACAGTTGGAGTAGCATTGCGATGGCGCGTCGAATTTTGGGTACTTTTTTTAGGTTTGATTTGTGACTGGATAACATTTACAGTTGATGTACTCTGATGTTGGTTTTCTGATTGTTTTGCGGGCAGATTCTCTAGCTCGATCAACTCGACAGCTTCACGAGAATAGTCTTCATCATCAATATGCGATATAATATTTTCATCCTCCTCTTGCTTTTCACTAATATTGTTATCTTTCCTTTTAGCTGCTCGACTAGTCGTTGCCCAGTTGGAATTGTCAGTATTGGACACATTGTCATCTTCATTGAGGACTGAAGCTTGACTAGCAGCGAGTTCTTCTGGTGGTGCCTCTACGATAATTTTTATTTCGACCGATTGAGTTTCTTTTCTTATTTCAGTTGTATTATCTTCTTTTTCTTCTATAGCAACAGTGGTTTCCACATTGTTGGTGTCGTCTTCGTCCTCCTCAACCATCTCTTCAATTTTAATTTCATACTCTTCATAGATTATAACTCTCGTTGTTATGATATGTAGCTCTTTAGCAGCATCATCAACATCATCAAATTCCTCAATCATACTTTGTTTTAATAACTGATGCGCTTCTACTTCTGCATCATCATTTAATTCTTCGATACTCAACTTTGATTCGATTTCTGCTTTTCCTTCGCTATCAGCGATAGTTTCCACATTTTGGGGATCATCTTTTTCCTGAACCATTTCTTCAATTTTAATTTCATGCTCCTCATATATTATAACTCTAGTTGTTATGATATGTGGCTCATTAGCAGCAGGATCATCATCAACATCACTATTAAATTCTTCAATTATACTTTTTTCCAATGTTTGATGTGCATGTACTACTGCTTCATTATCATTCAATTCTTTAATAACTAAATGATGCTGTTCTGCGTTAAAGCTTAAGAATATTTCATCTTCTTCATCCATATCATCATTATCACCTCTTTCATTCTGAATATTTCGTATTTCTATATCTTTTGTTTCAGATGGAATCTGTTTCGATGTGCTTGGTAATTCACCCTCAGCGATAATATTTTCTATTGAGGATACAAGAATATCTTTTTGATTTTCTTGATCTTCTCCCAAATCTTCTATAGACACTTGCTCTAAAGACCTTTTATTAGATTCTTCATTGTTTTTATTTTTTTCAAGCTCAGTTGAATGTTTCGTTGGCATTTCATTGGAATAATTTTCATAAAAAATTTCAATTGAATCTTCTACTATTTGGCAAACTGTAGTATCATCACCTTTATCATCATTATTATCATGAGAACTCGCTTCAATGGAATACTTATCACCCTCATCCAGCTCAATGCCTTCTTCAACGTTATCTTCAACATTCTCTTCATCTACCAAATCCAAGTCAAGATCTTGATCTTCTTCCTCTTCATTTTCAACAGCTTCATCATCTGCGCCATCTTCGTCATCTTTATTGTCAATTTCATTTTCATTGTCACTTTCATATTCCTCACACGCATTAGCATTGCCATGATTATCGCTAAATACAACATCGCTACTCTTAGATGAGGGTGTCGATGGCGATGATGATGATGATGATAACAGCTCTATAATATCATTTTGTTCATTTACTGCAGCTGCTATTGATTCTGTTAACAGAACTGGATCTTGCTGTTGAATCTCTATTTCGTATTGCTGCGCAACAACATGCGTATTGATTTTCCCTTTTTGTTGCACTTTGTGAGCATTTTGCTCGGATGCATTATCTTTTTCTTCTTTTTTTGCTTCCTTCTCACTTTTATTTCGCAACCCCAAAGCTTCTTCATACAAATCCACATCTTTGGAGATCTCCATTATAGTTGCTTCCAATTTCTCCTCCCTTGTTTCCTCTACCATTGTTATGTCATACGTACTCATGCTCAATGTTGAATCGAACATATGTTGATTCCTCAACTCCGATGTAATTGGCTTTCTTGGCTGAATTCCAGAAGTCTGTGTTCGTTTACTTACCTGATCATCGACTATTGTTGATTCGACATAAGTAATACCACCTGCAACAGTTGAATGCTCAGCAGTAGGTATTGCACAATGTGAGAGTTTCGATTGAACCTCACTTATTCTGGACGAGGAAGCTGTTGGTTGAAAATCCGATCTCAGATAGGATGTAGTTGATATGGTTTTATCGATTACATTCGAACCACTAGAAGTGCTAGTAGGTGGTACCTTGAATTCAGATTTTAATTCAGTTGCAGCAGCAAGATCATTCCGACTGAAAATTGTAATCAAATCTTTAGATAATTTTGTGTCCGGTGTCAATGGTTTCTCCGAACGCTCAGCTGATAGTCTTGCCAATGGTTTACGTAGTTGTGGTCCATTTAGGTATGTTGATGTTTGGTTTGTTAAGCTCTGTTGTCGTGTAGTCTCAGATCCTGAATTGTTGACAACTGCTGTCCCCACCAATGATGTATTACGCGATGATAATGGTGAATAGAATTGCTCATCACTTTGACTACTCGAACTTGGATTCGATTCTACTGAAACGGAGCGTGTAATTTGTTTCTGTCTTACATCCATATCATTATCAGATTGCTGAGGTTGTAATTCAATAATAACTTCGTCATCATCATCAGTATCATCACCATCATCGCAGAGTTCCCGTGGATCATCTGGTGGCAAATTGAATCTTAAACTCCTTTCTTCTTCTATCATCATGCCACTACCACCGCTAGCGGCAGCGGAATTAGGCTCTGGGGTATGTGTCTTCAAGATGCCATGTATACGTGGGCTATTTATGCTTTTCACACGTTTTGACACTGCCATTGGCTGTGTTAAATAGCTCTCCATACCGTTTGCATCGGTTGTATCATTTGATTGCAACGCCGTCACAGAATCCAGACTGAATTCTTTAGTATTGGGATTGCGACTTGATGTGTTATTTCTGTTATCCTTCTGCATAAAATATTTCAAATCGTGTATAATCTCTTCACCTAAGAGACGACGACGTTTTTTAGGATTCTCCCTGACCTCATCACCAACAGCACCTCCTCTATCGATCATCGCTTCAGGGCTACTGTGTATATCAGTCTCGGCCAGTGAACGTTTTTCACGTATTTGATATTTTTGCGGATATGAGATGGGTTTTTTTTCCAAATAATCCAAATAATGATTTTCCATTTGTGGTTTTCGCAAAAAAGGTGCATTATTTGAATTTAAAAGAACTCCACTATCGCGGTTGCAACTCTTGTTCATTTCACCCCAATAGTGTGTTGCAAAATGTGCACTCAAAGCGGAGCTATGATAGATGCCACCGAGCAATTCATTGGCATTCTGTTTGATCAGCTGACAACTCAACGGAACTGGTGAACGATTATCTTGTTTCTTAATCTTATTTCGTATACGAAAGTATACATCGGTTAGTCCCTGTGTTACCGGTGTCATGGTGGTATTAAATGCAGACAACACCAAATTCGGTGTATTGATAAAGTTCGTTTTGTTGGTCATGCTTATAGTCGAAGAGCTCGCACAATCAAAACCAATACGGCGACCACTTTTTGTCTTATTAGACAATTCGTCCATGTATGAGACGGCCTCAATATATTTGGATTTTTGCAGCAAATACACAAAGTGTAAATTATCAGAACCATGGGTTTTTGAGCGTTTCAGAATATTTTGCACAAGATGGCCCTCGTGTTCGCTTAGAGCCAAGTCACGTATGACACCATATTTTCCCGTGTGCAAACAGCATGTGAAAAATATTTCCAATAAATTATCATCATGTTTGGAGCGAGCAAAATGGAATGCTTCTGAGATTAGATCATTCGAGAGTAATGTCTTTAGTTTGAGTACTTGCGATATAAACATAGGACGAGCTTCAAGAACACGTAATGCCAGATGAGGAGCATTCTGCAAAAGCAATGATTCAACAAGTAGCTGCAATTGCCATTGTGATTGATGCTGATTGCTGCTATTCAGAGGTGATACAAATTCTTCTACAGCGGACTATACCAAATAAAGTTGAAAGAGAAATATATGAAATTTAATCAGGAAATTTGATTAACCAAAGCGTTTCATTAATTAAATTTGAATATCTGCATATAAGCGATCAATCACACCAACCCTACGTACTTACAAGAAAATGTCCATGATCCAGATTCCAAAATGCCTGCACAGTTTTTATTAATGCAGCAGACAATTGAAATACACTGGGAAATTTAATGAAATTCCGCACAATATGCTTATGTTGCTGCTCATCGATGATCGTATTTAAATCCAAGAAGAAATACAACAACAGTGCACATTTATTTTCGAAACTAATATCCGGTACCAGCATTACATGTAACATTGCATCTATGGATATTGGCGGATAGAGGCCGGTGCCATTGTTTTCGAGCCAAACTTCCCTTAATGCACTGCCTCCCTTGCATTCGTGTTCAATAAACGCGTCGATAAAGAGCATACGACAACTGCCAGTCTTTTTGGAAATGTACGAATTGCCATCATTGATTTTGGCAAAGAATTCACGTTTCTCAGCGTACATTCTGTGCAAATGTTCATATGGATAGGATAGAATGCGTCTATTTGTTGTAAATTTATTATTACTACAACTACTGCCGCGTAAACTATACGATGATGTAGATAGAGCTTCTGGTAGCAGCCCGATGTTAAGTAACCAAAGTAAAATCGACTGATAATCCGATGCCATTCGCAGTGATTTATATTTCGTTTCCAAATTAGAAGAAACTGTAGGAAGTTAAGGTGGAAAATGTTGCATATATTAATGAATTTTTAGCAACAAAAAAGGTCTAAAATAATAATTACTTAAAAATACGTTAAAAATATACAAATTATACACCCAATTGTATCCCCAGAAAAAAAGCCCAACGGTGATAAATCGCACGATCTTGGTGGCCAATTCACGTCGCCGAAACGAGAAAAGAGCTTCATCGCTGAAGAATATTCGATGCGGAAAATCATCCTCCAAGCGCTGTTGTTCAAGCACCCAATACATTTGAATGATGTTATATTTCGCACATAAGGGTAAGGTTCAAACATTATACTGTAAAGCCCTTTGGTAGATTTTTAATTGTTAATGGTTGGCAACATCGATAGTTGAAGAAAAGAATGTCAACAAGAGGGCAGCCAAGAAGAAGAAGAAAGAAAGATATAGACTGCAGTTTAACTTAACCCTTTCGTTCCTGGTGTAAGCATCTTCTAAACTGCCGGAGTAGAGCACCCCGAAACGGCTTAATCAGCCAATTGAAAGCTCTACTCCAAGATGAAGTTGGTACAGCAACTATTGGCATAAGAATCAATGATGATGAAATTGATGCTCTCGAAGAGGAAGTTTCACGCTTCTGTGTCCACGAAGAAATATTTCGTTTAAAGCACGCTATTGCCTAGTTGGAACTAACGCAGCATGCACCTTATCGTGATTTGACCGAATTACAACAGTCAATCCCGCAATTTGGCGGTGATGATGACTATGATATACGCAAATGGGCCGAAGACTTCGATGAAATGACGTCGATATGTTACGTTGCGCGAAGTTCTTGCTTAAAGATACAGTTAAACTATTTTTGTACACAATGAGAATTAGTGGTCGCAGCTTCGGGAGGCGTTCATTAAATATTTTGACAGCAAATGAACCCCTTCGAGCTCTACGAACGCCTACGACAGCGTAATAAGAAAGCAACCGAATCCATCGAGCTGGCACAGCGAGGAAACGTACGTGAAGTAGACATGGTCCAAATGATTGTGGCTGGGTTAAATGGCAATTCAGTGCTAACCTAACCTATAGGACAAAACATTCTAAGGCAATTTCAAGCTAAGATAGATTTAGACGAAGAGTTCATTGAAATAAAGGCCAATAAAATAAAATTCATTCATGGTTCCCTTATAAATATGAAGGCATACATATTATCGAATTGGTATAAACCGACAGCGCAATAATTCAGAAAGGTCACTCTTAAAAACAATAACAAATGAAAATGCGGAATTTGTTTTTTCAAGAAGGAGAACAATTCTCATATACTCACGAAGTACTCGACACCACAGACAAATCGATATATTCTAAAATATATCGCTACCCCCAAATCCAAGAAGATGAAATCAATAAACAAACGAGAAATGGGATAGCCCATGGGCTTATAAAAGAAAGTTGCTCACCATACAATTCACCACTCTGGATCGTCCCGAAGAAAACGGACAATTCTGGAAAAAAGAAGTGGCGCATCGTAATAAACTATAAGGCTTTAAGCGACATTACAATTAGCAACAAATTCCCGATACCAAATATTGAAAATACCCTCGGAAAGTGCCCACATACTTTACCATACTGGATTTAGCCAAAGGCTTCCATCAAATAATTATTAAAGAGGAAGATAGGAAGAAAACCACATTCTCAACTTCATTAGGACACTATGAGTTCATACGAATGCCTTTTGGACTGAAAAATGCCCCAGCCACTTTTCAGAGATTAATGAATTCAGTCTTAAGGGACTACATCAACAAAATCTATGTAGTTTACTTAGATGATATTATAATATTTCGCACAACAATACAAAAACATGTAAATAACATAAGGAAAATTTTTGAGACTCTGAGAACATAACTTAAGGGTTCAAATTGACAAATGCAATTATTTGCTACAACCACGGAATATCTAAGGCATATCCTGACTACTGAGGGAATTAAGTCAAACCCAAAAAAATCGATGTGTCCAGTTGCTCCAAGGAACGATTGAATTTTTTTTACTGATTGCGGCAACTTTAACTTTTGTATTGTAAGCGACACATTAAGAATTAAGCTAACATACAGTGGCTCCCAGCTTATTTCGTACAGTGACAGTTTAAAAATTGCTGCAGTCGTAATTCCTAATATAGCAAAAATTTGAACAAAATATAAATGCCATTTTTGAAAGGAAGGTTTGTTTTTTATTTTCCAAAATTTACTTTTTCAAAATTTTAGTGTTTGACACTATAAAAAAATAAAATAAGAAAAAAATAGGAAAATTCATGTCACAGCTTATTTCGTACAGTCTCTTTAAGTTCAAACTAAAAACAAAGTAAGTTGATTTTAATATTTAGTATGACATCCCTTAGCGTTAATGACAGCCTGGAGTCTACTTGGCATTGAATCCACCAATTTTTGAGTGATGTCTGGTGTGATTTTTTTCCATTCCTCCATCAGTACCTTCTTTAGGTCTTGCTTATTAGAAATCTTGTGTGTTCTTATTTTATTGTCCAAAATAGACTAAAGATTTTCAATCACATTCATGTCAGGTGACTGTGGTGGTGGAGACATCAAGTGTGAGCAGTTCAAATAAGCTAAGATTGCACAATCCCAGATTTATGTTTTGGGTCATTATCTTGGTAATACCGAAATTCTTCCCGCAAACCCAGTTTGTCTGCACTTTGAAGTAAATTGTTTTTCAGAATCTCGAGGTACTTCATTTTGTCCATTGTTCCCTCAATAAAAACCAATTCACCTACTCCGGCTGCTGACATACAGGCCCAAACCATCACGCTACCGCCACCATGCTTCACTGTGGGCTTAAGGTTCTCCTTGTTTAGCTCGGTATTAGCTTTACGCCAAACATATGACATTCCGTCCGAGCCAAAAATATTAAACTTAGACTCATCCGCGAAAATAACGGTATTCCAGAACGCAGGAGTATTAATAATATGCTCTTTGGCGAAGTCAAGTCGGCGTTGTATATTCATTTTCGAAATGAATGGTTTCTTTCGGGCTACTCGACCGTTCAAGTCATGATTGCGCAGCACACGTCGGACAGTTTCAGCACTGGATGATTTTCCTATTTCACGCTGAACCTCTGCAGCCAACTTCGGAGCGGATAACTTTGGATTTTTCTTAATTTTTCGTACAATATAACGCTCGTCTGATGCGTTGAAAATCTTATTAGGTGCTTCTCTGCCCTTGTTCTCCAACCGATTTTCGCGAACGAAGCGTTGAATGATGTATTGGACAGTTGAGGCACTTAAATTTGTCATTTCAGCAATTTTTCGCACACTCTGACCTTTCCTAAAATGGTTAATTACCAGTTTACGCTGTTCCATCGTTGTACGATGACCCATAAAGCTAAATGTTTAATTTACAGCACTTTAACTATTTAAAATAATAATAATAAAAATTGTTATAATAGTTAAAAAGGTCCAAAAACTCATACAATTCAAAAAAACTTTGTAACTGCGCGGCAGAATGAAACTTACTTACATTGAAGTTTGTGTACGAAATAAGATGTGAGCTGAAAATCAGCTGATCAATAGTTTTTCTCTCTTGCATGACAAAAAGAACAATTTTTGGGGTTCCCCGTTTTCTTATTAGGTTTACTAAACACATACACAGACATCTACATTCAAAACTTATCGATAAGTTTTTTAGTTTCGATGTTACAGCCATTTACATAAAAATATATACACTGTACGAAATAAGCTGTGAGCCACTGTAGCTCAAGCTATGACAGAATACCTGAAAAACGATACGAAAATCAATGAACACGATGCACAGTACATGGACAGGACATTTGACCTATCAGATGATTAACAACTTAAGTGGCTACAAACAAAGTACAGTGGGATATACATCAATCCCAGATTGCAAAGATGGATTCTAAAATTAGGAGGAAAATATGAAGTCAATACATGATATATCAAACGAAAGGAAAACACTCTAGCTGAGTTCCAGAATAAACAAACCGGCGATATTTACTCAATAAACGCTGAAGCCCAGTACATAATACACTCAAAAGAAGAGGAAAACAATTAACATTTTCCAATCCTAGACGCAGTAGTTAATCGTTTCCATACTTAAATTATATTGACAGAAAACAAGTGTAGAGAAATAGAAATAATTGGTCGAAAAAGGAAAATATTCATCAGCATAGATGACATTAGAAGCGAATTCGTGCCAGACATCTTCCGAAGATACCTTAAAACAGATAAAGTAGGAATATCCTCTAATCTTCCTGATGGAGAATATAATATTGTACAACAGAAATTAATAGAATTATTCAATAGAAGCATACAATTTTACAAATACTCATATCATGCTAAGGACATGAAAGACCATGATGAGGCACTCCGATACATAAAGAAATACCACTTTAACGAGAAAAAATTTTTAAAAAATAATATATTTCAACAATTTAAAGGTAATAATGCAGAAATTTATTAACAACTGCGACATATGCAACCAAAATAAATATGATAGAAATTCAATCAAACCAAAATTTCATATAACGGAAACACCAAAAGTAGTACAAGAGATAGTACACCTAGCACATATGTAAAAAAGAAACACAACTTCATAACGTTTATTGTTGTGTATTTAAAATGAAGAATGAGTTCAGCTTGAATTCTACTTAACGAATGATTGATTTTTTGAGTGAAATTATGAAGATGGTATTGTTACGTTTTTATTTTGTTAGCGTTTAATTCTACCTGAATCAACTCTGTTCGATCAGTGAATTCTGTCAATAATAATTGCTACACTCATTTTGTACAAATGTATACAACAACAATTTATTTAATCAACTCTATATACAATCAATTATATACAATATCTTTAATGTACTTGCAACTTTTGCCTCTGATACTGTATCAATGCTTGCACGATCACTTAATAAAGCCAATGTAACAAGAGAAGATTATAAGGAAGAAAGAAACCAAGGACATATAAAAGACTACAGGGCTGTCAAACATAAACACTAATCTAGATACAGAAAATTATCATTGAAAACTATTCATACTAGCAATATAAAAAGAACTACAAAATTTTCAGGTAATATTGACAACAATAATCGAACTACTAGCACTAACTCTAGGAACAGGAGCGACAATAATAGTTGAGGACGTGGGCAACGACGAAAGATTCGCTGAATTAAAACTAGACAATATACAAGTAATCACAGATTATGATATCATTCTTCATATAATTGGACCACAAGAAATCGAAAACATCATAGACATACTAGAAGACTTAGCCAAGACTAAAAAAAAAAACATAAATATGTGGCACTAAAAGCCCCAAAGGGCTCATTGGCCGAGCTTCTCTTCCATTACTGTTGTGCGTCTTAAATTAGGACAATATTAGAAGGGACCTACTTATTTTAGCCGGTTCCGAACGGCAGAACACTTGTGACATCACTTTTTCTGAGTTTTGTCACAGAGTTCTTTTTAGAAGCTTTTTCATGGCAAGTTGTTACTGTCGGAAGAATTGCCAATTGCTTGCCGACAGGTGGGTACCATTCGAAAGAAAAATCTTATCGATATAAAATTTGTTATGCATCAGCCGGGGATTGAACCACGACCTACAGATCAGAAGGCGAACACACTAACCACTGAGCTACGGCACCCAGCCTATTAAACTGAAAAAGAGCCGACTCTAAAATACGAATTTCAGACACTCAGGACGAAACTTCATACGTTACTACCACACAAACAGTAGCCCTCTTACTCAATATACTATGCACTACCATGAAATGGCTCTGCGGAACAATGAACGACGACATAGAAGAACACCTTAGACTTATAAATGCAAATAGCCACATAGCCATTAACACCATCAATACAATTATTCAGATTAGTGATCATTTCAATAAAACTTTCCAAAACATTAAAAACACGATTGAGTCTGATAGAAAACAAATATTCCTAAATCTCAACTCCATGCAAGTAATTACGACTTACATAGGCAATTACTCCATTTAGTCATCCTACTTAAAATCAAGATAATTAGTGACAATTCTGTTCTATACACATACAAAATAACCTAGCCTCGGCTAGAATGAGCATTATGTCAAAGAAAATTTTGAATAAAGAAGATAGAAAATTATAATATTGACGTTTTTAAATTAGAAAATATTAGATTAGAACTGCGGGCTCTGAAGGTAACATAATATTTTTCATAAAAATTCCTTAACAATTAATTACTGCAAAACATTCATTCTTAACACCTTATACAAATAAAGATAAAGATGAATTTCAATTCAAAAGCGAACATATAATTGAAATGAATAACAGAAAATATATATATACTCGAAAAATATATACAAAGAAGAATTAAAATTATCTGAAAAATGATCAACTAACAAAAAATTGTCATAAAACGAATAATTATAAAGAAGAAATTATAGAAATTAAAAAAGGCTTAATATTGATTAAAAATTTTAGAAAAACACAAATAACGAGTACGTGCAATGAAAGAATGTTACACATAGAAAGAAACAAACTAAAACTTATAAAAATATACATAAACTTTTTGTACAGAAATTTGTATTACATTCTATAGAATTGAAAATGAAATAATAATTAATCAAATTGAAATAGCACAAACAAACAAAGAATTAACACTCCATAAAAAATTTCATCAAGTAAACATTTGGATACTAGTTATTGCCATAAAAATTATAATAATAGACGATTTCGACAATCCGGTAAGGGATTACCACTACACAACAATGCCTGAGTTCAGTATTCCTTCGATGAGCTGTGGAGTGAATATTAGGACCTCTCATCGCCGTTTAGCACCGAACGGGGTTTCAGACAAGGTGATTCGTTATCGTGCGACTTCTTCAATCATATTAAATAATACTAGCTATTATTATATGATATAATGGCACTATATTTAACAAAAGTCTCATGCTGTTAGCATATGCCGATGATATTGACATAATCGGAATGAACATGCGAGCATTCAGTGCAGCATTTTCAGAAGTTAGACTGAACGAGGGCAAGGCGAAGTACTTAGTATCACCAAACAAAGAATCCCGGTGTTTTGAACATGTCACTGTTGATAACTCCGCTTTTGAAATAATGATGGACTTTGTCTATCTTGGAACAGCATTAACACCAGTAATGTCGTCATCCAGGAGATATTGCAAAGGATCACTCTTGCTAACAGGTGCTACTTTGGGCTAAGTAAGCAATTGAGAAGTCGAGCCCTCTCTCGAGAAGAGAAAACCATAGTCAACATGTCTCTCATCATGACTGTCGATACATATGGCGGACAATTTCCACCTCAGATAAGAGTTTTCGACCGTTGGCGGCCAGTATCTAATATGGTACAAGCATGAGCTGTGTGCCAACACCGACATAGTAAAGCGAATAAACATGGCTACGTCATGTTGAGCGAATGGACGAGCACACTTAGCTAAGAAGGTGTTATATTCGGAACCTGCTGGTGGACGATGCAGAAGAGTCAGAACCAACCTCCGGTTCGATTTTCGGTTGTAATGGGCACATAAGTAAAAAAGTATTAATCACAAAAAAACAAAATTTTTCGCTTAAAAGCTCTCGAATCATACAAAATTGTAGTATGGCATCAACTATAGTGGATTTAGAATGAAAGAAATATTATAAATGCTTTTTTCCACTGAAAACGATGTAAAAAATGAATAAAGTGGAATATAGGAATATGAATTTTCGTTTAAAAATAGTTGAAACATAAAAAATTGTTCTCCAAAGCCATCTATTGTCGTTTTAGTCATATAAAAAATTTACATTTTCGCTTAAAAATATGTAAAAAAAATAACAATAACTGTACTACAGTGTAATATAGTCTGAATTTAACACTAAAAATGAATTAATCGTAAAATTTAGAAATTTGACATTTTTTCGCTTAAATATGCGTGAAAATAGAAAATTGAATGCACTATTGCATACCTAGCCAAAGTTTGAGAATGAATATGTATTAGGAAATAATTTCTTATATCAAAACGAATTAGTCCAGCATTTTTTGATTATGATTACTCAAAACACACGCTATTCTTTTAAAGTCTACATTTGATTCACTTTTTATAAGGAATTCATTCGACAAGTCTCGAAAACCTAGAAATGTGTAATTGAAATGTTGAAGGACTAAATAGCTTGATATTAGCATATGCTTCTTCTTCTTCTTTATTTGCCAATTTGATTACGAATATTAATAATCATATAACATTATCTCTTTAAGAATAATTGAGAAAACCAAACAAAAAAAGTTACTCCTTATATCCTCCCTTTAGACTTTCAACCAATCAATTTAAAATGTGCTTTGCATTTTTTCTCACAACATCAGTTTCGATGGAAAGTTAAATTCAAGATACGATTAATCAATGTTGTATAAATACATAGAGTACATAGTTCTGTAATTAATCTACATACCTTTATCGGGTATATGGCGTTTCGCTTGTGCCAAAACCTCTTTCAGCAGATTGGCCAAAAGTTTTTGTTGACGTGATATAAAATTTAATTCCTTCTGCTGACGCTGATCCAAAGGATTACGATTACAATCAAATATACCTTCGCACAAATCATTACAACGTTTCTTTATATCAGTAGCACGCTTCCATATCCAATCGGTTAGAGTAGACAACGAAATTCCCAATGGAGCATCCACATTACTACTACCATCAATATTACCCATAAAACTGCCATCCATCCATGATTTCGCACAATCACGCAAGAGGCTAAAACAATTATTCTCTAATGCCACTGACAGAATAATTTCAAATTTTGCATTCTACAAATTTAATTTAATTTTAATAACAAATTTCAATAATTTAATTATTTAGGTATTTTGTTCAACTTACTTTACAAAATGTTGCATTCGCATTTAGTTCACAGAATTGCGGCAATAATCGTGTACGTAGAATTTCATTAAAATATGAATCCGGTTCCAAAAAAATTGCAGCATGACTACAACGTAATCGACTAATGAACCGATTTTGAGCACCTTCCCAATTGTAGTTACGACATGATTCACGCAACAAAAGTGAACAATCTTGAATGAAAAAAGGACTTTACTGTATTATATAAATATACAAAATTTATTTGAAAATAATAAAATAAATTTAAATTGATCTGGGTAGGATGCGTATAATTACACAGGGAAAAACACTTCAGTGATGAGAAAGTCGGAAACTAAGCCAAGAAAACTTTACTTCCTACTTTTCAGCTTTTATAGCCATAGAGCCATATTGGATTCCGTTTACCATATATTGCCTATGACCTCGTTGCAGGAGTATAACGCAGTGATTGTCTTCTGCGCTCTGCTTCAGAATTTGTCTTCTAGTATCGTTTCCTATGTAGAATTATTCTTATAAGTTTAGCTTTGTCGATATGTTTTAAATACCAATGCCTGCTTCATCCGTTTCAATAAAAAAGGAAAAGCGTGATTTACTATGCCGCTTAATATGTTAGAGCCACCCTAAATCGAGTTTTACTACATCAACCGGTTACGTTATGACGGTACACCTTGGTTTGTCTAGTGATTTTAGAACTTCGGTAATTCCAATATTCCATAGTAGCGGAGAATGGAAAATGGAAAATTGACTGCAGACTTCAAATAATTACTTCGTAACGCTCGCTTTCCATTTAAGTCAATAAAGGCAGTAAGGCAAAACTCTTTATAGTGCTGCGATTTTTTAACCTTCGTACGAAAGAACTGAGGAATTTTTCTATAGAGTGGCCTTTATTTTCAGCATGTTGAATATGCTGAGAGATCATCCGCATATTCTACCTCTTATATAAACGATATAAACATTTAAGAGTCTATCAAGGGTTTTTTCACACCTTGATATTCGTCAAAGTTATGATAAAATATTCATTTTGGGAAAGTGGTGAAATATTTCAAAGTCAAAATGCTCTGCAAGGTAAGCTTTCAAATAAAAGGGTGGATATTTCAATTGTTTTCATCGAAACACTCTGTATATAAATGAAAAACAAAATAATAAAATAAATAACAAATAAGAACAATATACCAAAACTTAGCGAATTTGGATAGAAATGCTCCTCAAAACGTTGCATTGAATTGTAATGGGCAATTGTTGTTGGATTTATATAGGTGTGCAGACCACAATTTTGACCAGTTAGTGCATAGGCAGCCAAATATGGTGGATCCTTTCGCAAACTCACAATTGATGGCATCTGTTCTTTATACCATTGATTTAAATCGAAAAGCAATAATTTATTTTTCTCATCCTTATGTGAATACCAAGTGAGAGCCCATAAACAACTGACATCCTCCTCACCACCATGTGTTTGCATTTTGGTGATTGATTGACATGCAATAGCATTACTTTTGCTTGATTCCAATGGTAATTGTAAACGTACATAACTTGATTGAAACGTCTGAAATGAAATGCATTGTAAGTAAAGAGAAAATAAATTAAAATATGTACTATTCAGGGTGCGAAAAATACGCTCTTAATCGATTGAAAATACGATCTTCACTTCACCTCATTTTCGATTGTAGTTTATAGTGATAGTGATAGTGATGGTTAGTGCGTTGGCCTTCTGATCTCTAGATCGTAGGTTCAATACCCGGCTGAAGCCATAAGAAATTTAATATTGAAAATATTTTTCTTTCGAACAGTACCCACCTGTCGGCAAGCAATTGGCAATTCTTCCGGCAGTACCAATTTGCCATGGAAAAGCTTCTAAAAGAACTCTGACAAAGCTCAGAAAAAGCGATGTCACAAGGATTCTGCCTTTCGGAACCAGCTAATATACATAAGTCCCTTCTAATACTGTCAAAAATTTAACACGCAAAACACAACTAAAAGACAAGCTCGGCTCTTCCGGGCTTATAAGTGCCACAAATTTTTTTTAATTCAGCAAACGAACGTTCGTTAGTGAGTTTATGTATACACACATTAAACGAAAGGGTGTTCGTAACCGATAATTCGCAACCACGAGCGCAATGAAGTATTGCATGCAATGCAAAACCGAACAGGCGTTTTTTTGTATTGGCGAACGTTATTTTGCTTAAGTATTTATCACTAGCTGCATTAGCTGCGTTCTTTTGCACACGAGTTGCAAAATAACACTCGCTTATTTATCGAATTGCATGCCAAGCAACAACAAAAATAAGCGAGCTCAATTGAATTCGCTTAAATTTTAAGCGACCTGAGTTATAGGGTTGCAAAGTAAAAAAACAGCACTATTGTGAATAGTCTACTGCAATGTGCTTGGGAAATTTCAACTACACGTAAAATTATTGTAAAAATAAACAAAACGAAACAACATAAAGCAAGTACGAATAAAAATTTATTTTTACCACAGATTCCGGAGAATTGCTTTCTTTTTGTTTTGATTTCATTTACAAATTTCACAAACACCCATATATACCACCAGCGTTGCTAAGTAACTAAAGGGAAATTATATACAAATAAAAGGGAAATTATAAGCGAGTTGGTTTCTTTTGCAACTCGCTTGCAACCTGCTTAGCTGCATTCGTCTAGCTATCCTTTTGTAAGCGAATTGTAAAAGAACACCAAACTCGCTTATAATTTCCCTTTAGTTACTTATCAACGCTGGTGGTATATATAGTTGTGTGAAATTTGTAAACGGAATCAAAACAAAAATTAAGCAATTCTGCGGAATTTTGGGTAAATATATTCATTTATTTAAAGTAAATTGTTACCTGCATTTGCTTTATTTTGCTTCGTTTTGTTTATATTTACAATAATTTAACGTGTAGTAGAAATTTCCCAACACATTCCAGTGGCCTATTCACAAAAGTGCTGTGTTTTTGCTTTGCAAACCTAGAACTTAGGTCGCTTAAAATAAGCGAGCTCGCTAATTTTTGTTATTGCTTTGCCTGCAATTCGATAAATAACCCAATGCAGCTACGATAAAATACCATCGAAAATGAACTGAAGTAAGAAAGATCGTATTTTCAATCGATCGTATTTAATTTTATCTTCATTTTCTAATACTTGACTATATAAAATGTTCATTTTAATGGGAATATTATTAAAAATAAATTATTCATTATAATGGTGAAATGAACGATCGTGAGAGATGGTACGGGCGACGCTGGCAGCATTAATTGATCGTTCTAAATTGTAAAGAACGTTGGCGAGCGCACGAAATATATCGTCAATGGTTTTGTTCGTATCGCAACTTTGTCACTCGCTACAAATTTCGAACGTTTAATTTCGAGCAGTGATTAGTTGTGAAAAAATATCGTATGTTTATCTCTGCACCCTGGTACTACGTACCAACTCACCTCAAAATAGTTTAAACTATTCTCTTCATATATTCGACGTTCGTACATAAATGTATGTAATACTGCTGTCAGTTTTGTTTCACTCTCATGCATCGCTAATATGTATAGACATGATCGTGGATCATCAGTAGGTTCGAGAAAATCCATCTTAACCAATGGTAACATATCCGACATTTGTTGTTGATCTTCTCCATAATCATATTGATACTGTTGTTGTGGTGGTGACATTGCCACATAAAATATTTGTAATTCAGTAAGATCATACATAACCAATCGACCATCTTCTAAGCCGATCGCTAATCCTCGTATCAATTCAATTGGCAATATACATTGTATGGCAGTCGGGGTATCTATGACTAATAATCATCGTAATAAAAATAAAAGAAAGAAATAGAAATTATACAATTCGGTTTGTTAGTACTATTATTTTCAGAAAATGCTACAATATTACAATGTCTCAATTAGAAACTATACTAATAGAACTAAAAACAACTTTTTGTCCGACACGCAAACCTTATACAGATGGATATATACATACATATAATTATATATATATATATATATATATATATATATATATATATATATATATATATATATATATATATATATATATGTATATATATATATATCTATATATATATATATATATATATATATATATATATGCGCCTACTATTTAATATAGCTCCTATACAAAGCCGCGGAATAATATTAAACTTACGAAATATTTTGCCAAGGTAACCATATTTCAGGCGCAGATAGTACTACAGACGGAAATAATGTAGCTTTCATTCAAAGACGTGAAAAATATTTATCTTTGAACCCCCATAACCCACGTACTCTTGCCTTTGAGACAACCACATTTGACATGTAACATTGTTGAAATAGGTTAGGTTAGGTTAGGTTAGTGTGGCCGCCCCAATAGAGAGGACGCACGTAGGCCAGATAGAGACCCATTGTGATACCACGCGGATATTCCTTTTACCCGTTCACTCGTTGAACCAATATGAGTTTTTAACGAATTTGGGATATCTCTGCTAGGTCATTCATTTGATAATGGCCCAGAAATTGTTTGGGCATCCTGCACAAAGCAGGGCAGGTGCACAGTAGATCTGAGACGGTCCCAAGCTCCTCCTCATCCCTGCAGCTTCTGCAAAAGTCGTGTGCGACATGGCTCAGGCCCAATCGTGCACTCCCATATAGGTCGAAATGACTAGTCTATTTAGGTCTATTTAGCTTACGTGTGCGTTTCCCACTGTTTTTAGGCCACAGCAATTTCGCCGTCCTACAGATGAGTGTGTCCGTCCATCTTTTTTGACAGGCGTTGAGAGTTATTACTTTCAATTTATTCTTAAATGTGGCAATCGGAATCCCTAAACTTCGGTTAATACCTCCTTTGTGCTCTTCTTTGCTAGTTCATCTGCTTTGCAGTTTCCTCGTATACCTCTGTACCCAGGCACCCAGCACAGAAGAATGTTATGGTGATCTATAATCTCATCGAGAGATCTGCGGCAGTCAAGAATGGTCTTAGTTTTAACGAGAACAGAGTTCAGGGCTTTGATAGCAGCTTGGCTATCACTCAAGATACAAATGTCTCTGGAGCCAGCTCTTTCCTTCACTAGTTGGCGGCATTTAAAAACACCAACCGCTGACAAGTACTCCAGTACTAGATATTTCCACCGGAAGTTAGGTCTGCCTCTTCTACGTCTTCCACCAACGGGTTCCGAATATAACATCTTCTTAGCCGGAACGTGTTCTTTCATTCGCTCGACATGACCTAGCCAGCCCAGCCCCTAAATTTTAATGCGCTTTACTACGGCGGTGTCGGCAAACCTCATACATGTACCATATTCGATACTCGCCACCAACGCAAATAGATCCAAAGATCTTAAGTAGGACTTTTCTCTCGAAAACTCCAAGCATTCGCTCATTTGAGGTGGAAATTGTCCAAGCTTCTGTGCCATATATAAGGACAGGTATGAGAGATATGTAGAGTGGGGTCTTCGTTTCTCTAAAGAGGGCTCGACTTCTCAATTGCTTAATTATCCCAAAGTAGCACCTGTTAGCAAGAGGGATCCTTCACATTATCTGCAGTTGACGTCATTGCTGCTGTTAATGCTGGTTCCAAGATAAACAAAATCCCTTACTACTTCAAAAGCGTAGTTATCAACAGTGACGTGCTGTCCAAGACGTTGGGACTCTTTGTTTGTTGATGCTAGGTACTTCGTCTTGCCCTCGTTCACCGTAATCCCATTCGACGAGATTCTCTTACCAACTCTGAGAATGCTGCACTGACTACTCGCGTGTTCATGCCAATTATATTAATATCATCGGCACACGCTAACAGCATGACGCTTTTGTTACAGATAGTGTCATTATTTTATCCATAATAAGATTGAAAAAGTCGCTCGATAACGAATCACCTTGTCTGAAACCCTGTTCGGTATCAAAACGGTCGGGAGAGGTCCTTCCCAATTTTCACTGCACAACGGGAGTTACACAGTGTCATTCTGAAAAGCCGAATGGGCTTCGCAGGAATACCGAACTCAGACATTGTTGTGTAGATATCATCTCTTACCGGACTGTCGAAAGCGGCTTTATAATCAAGAAATAGATGGTGTGTGTCGATTTGTTTTTCTTGGGCCTTCTCCAACAGTACAGTACGCTCAATAGAACCTTGTATGTGATGTTAAGAAGACTTATTCCGCGGTAGTTGACGTAAATTTTGGGGTCTCCTTTCTTATGTACGGTACAGAGAACACTGGGCCTCCAATCATCGGGCATGCTTTCATCCGACTATATTTGTTGTTTTTCAGCAGGAAATGCTGAAATGGGAGGTGATTACCACTTATTGCGATCAGTGGCTCATGGCCTGACTGATCAGTATTTCCATTATTTTGGGTCCATTCGTGGATCAGCTCCAATGATCCGTTATTTTTTCAACACGGAATCCGTGCGTTGCCACAAAGATGGGAAAAGGTAGTGGCCAGTGATGGACAATACTTTCAGTAGCATGGTAATTACTTATTTTTTTCAAATAATGGGAAATTACGATAAAAATTGTAATTTTCAATTGGTACACACTATAATCGTAATGTGAAAGAAGGATCAGGAGGAGGAGAAGGAGAGCACTCAAACAGCCGTGGTATTGTGATTACGGTATTCTGCGGTACAACGCGGTACAAAACTATACCGCAACATGCTTAGTTGACCGCGCGGTATAAGTAAATATATCGTAAGCAGAGTTCTACTTCAATAATGAAGTTTTACCACATATTATAAATATTTACAAAAGTTTTACATATTTAAAATTTTACCTTTTTCTTTATAAAAACGTGAGTTTCAAAAATGCTCGTAATATATTTGTTGTCATAAATATAATATCCTTTGCTTTACGTTTGTTGAAAATTTATTTGTCAAATACGTTAATGCAACTTTATACAATTTAAAAGATCCTGAATATAGAAATATACATACATAAACAAGATAAAATTTGGAAAAAATTAGCTGGTGAACTGAACGAAAATTGTAAGTCAGTAATTTAATGTGTTGTGAGTAAGTTCCATTCTCTTTTCTTCCCATATTTATTTCGTGAACCCATTAAAACCTTCTGGTTTCTTCATCGAGAAGTGCTGCTAATAGCAATAATTCGTCCTCAGAGCTTGAGATATCCATCGCGAAAATCAGATTAATAACTATAATTTTAGAAAGAGGAATGCGTCTCAAAATGGTGTATGAGCTGGCAATTTGAGCTCACATGGCAACAATGATTCTTGCTTAACCGCACTACACCGTACCGTGTCTGTTTGAGAGGCTTCTGCGTATATCATTACCACGTATCGCACGGAATCATACCGCACTGTACCGTACCGCGTCTGTTTGCGGAGGCCTTTACTTTTTTAATCTCTAAAAGTGGAACTCCAATACACGAGTAGGCTTATGCGTGCATTTGTCAGCAGAATAGAGAACACGCGATCGTATGGGATAAACTCCATAGGCATGCGCGATCGACTTGTTCGACTATCATGCATAAAATTACAATAATGCTTAAATAAAGGGTTATCCATTTCGCGGTTTCAAAAGTATAGGGCTAGAATTCGACATCTGTCAAACTGAGTTGTTAAAACAATTTCTTTCTTTTTCAGTTCAAAGTCTGACATTTGCGAAAATGGATCGCTTAACTATCGCACAACGCATTAAAATTGTAAAAACCTACTACAAAAATGGTGATTCTGCCACAGCCACATATCGTGCTTTAAGAGGAGATTATGGTTTACATAATCGTCCAACTACGCAAGCAATTGGCAAAATTGTGAAGAAATATGAAGAGACTGGGTCGGTTACAGATATTGTAAGGCCTGTGCATCATCGTTTCGCTAGTACCACCGAAAATATCGCTGCTGTAAGTGAAAGTGTTGCCGAAGACCCGAATGTGTCGATTCCTCGTCGTTCTCAGGAATTAGGACTGTCTTACGGCACATTATGGCGTATTTTGCATTTGGATCTACACCTACATCCATATAAAATCCAGCTCACACAACAACTGAAGCCAGCTGACCATTCACAACGTCGTAGATACGTCGAATGGGTGCTTGAACAACAGGCGGTGGACGGCGATTTTTCGAACAAAATTTTCTTCCGCGACGAAGCACATTTCTCACTCGGTGGGTATGTTAACAAACAAAATTGTCGTATTTGGGGTTCTGAGAATCCTCAAGTAATTAAAGAGAGGCCTCTACATCCACAAAAAGTCATTGCTTGGTGCGCTCTTTGCTCCGGAGGTGTGATTGGACCTTACTTCTTCGAAAACGACGATGGAACGACTGTTACCGTCAATTCGGAGCGTTATGGTCATATGATAACCGACTTTTTTTTGCCTGCTATTGAAGAATACGACTTAGAGAATATGTGGTTTCAACAAGACGGTGCCACATGCCACACAACTCGAGCGAATATGGCTTTATTGCAAGAGAAATTTTCTGGCCGCGTAATTTCTCGTCGTGGCGATATCAATTGGCCACCAAGATCATGCGATTTGACACCTCTTGACTTTTTTTTTGTGGGGCTACGTGAAAGACCGTGTTTATGCAGATAAACCTTTAACTCTTGAGCACCTAAAAACCAACATTCGTCACGTTATGGCTGAGATACCGCCCAATATGTGTCAAAAAGTGGTCGAAAATTACCTCAAAAGAATCGATGCTTGCAACAATTCGCGTGGTGGTCATTTAAATGATGTAGTATTTCACACATTATGTCAACGTTCAAACTTTATAATAAAAAAGAAATATCATGATAAAAAATATTTTATATGTGTTCATTTACATTTACTTTTGAAACCGCAAAATGGATAACCCTTTACTAATACGATAACGCTGTAAATAACTCAGCTTCTAACTCGAAATTGTTTACGTTTTGTTGAAATGAAATAATATGTGATAATGACGTTAAAAGACAATATTTATTTTATGTTCCAAGGCATTCCAATTTTCTGGAAAATAACTAAAGGGACAGTCTGCACTCCGCCGAAATCGCAGGCAATATGGAATGCTTTTACAACTTTGCAAGGCTGAATAAAGAATCCAAGACTGTGAATTTCATGCGAGTTGTGGAAACTGGTGCAGTCTGGGTACTATTTCATTGAAAGGGTTAATTGTGTTTGATTTGCAAAAGTAGAAATTTTAATAATGAATTAAAATTTACTTTCGAAAGGTACGTTAGGTTAGTGTCACTAATTTTAATAAGATAGTATTTGTATCTTTGGATCGAAATGTAAAAAGTTTAATATTATCCGTTTTTTTTTGTGTTTTTCTGAAATTAAATTGGAATCAAAGTTAAACACAGAACTACTTTAACTTCCAGAAGATTCTATTATTTGCCAAAAAGATATCTGACGTTTCGTTCTAGATACAATATGTGTTCGTTTGCGTTCATATTCTTTTGTGCATTCTTATCTCTCTTTAAGTATATTTACTCTCAAGTTGTTAAAAGATCTCTACATCTCCTAAATAGATCTAGATTCTATACATTTTGGTATCACTAGACTCTCATGATAGTCTATGTGCAACTCTTTTTTTTTTGTTGTCCGTTAGTATAACTAACTTATTCTCATTTTATTAAACTACTGAAACTATCATCTGAATTCACAAATAAAGAATTTTCTTATTGCCATTTATTAAAACCATTTTTTATATAATTTAGTGATGATAGGAGCTTCAAAACAGAAAGAAAGATAGCACTTAGCTGAACTCCCTTAATACACCGCGGTTAGTATCAAAATATACCAAATGCCCCAATTGAAGAGGGTATGCCTGTAGTTCAAGAAAACAGTTCTACTAAAAAACTTTTTATTACTTTTTTTACTTGTTTTTACATTTTAGTGACTAGTTGTGCCCCTTTACTTCAATCACGTAATGGCTTATATTGGGTCTATCATTTTCGAAGTCGAATTCATTCATCTGTCAACAACTGACCCTATTTATGCTATATGGCAACACCCCAGAATCGTCCTTTATCATAGTCGAGTTTCTTCTCCTTCTTTCTCGTTGACTTGTTCTGTCTAGGCTATAATAACGGATTACTATCACTATCAATTTCTGCCATCTCTCACTCTCGATATGAGAAAATCTACAAGAAGTACGTGAACTGAAAACTATCAGAAACTTCTAAATTGACATTCACTGTTCGTAATTGGCAGCTGAATTTAAATGTTCGCCAAAATTTTTCATGTTGAAAACTGTTAACAATTGTTGAAATTTTTTTGTTAGCAAACACACCTAATATTTTGTAAAATGGATGGATAAAAATTCACAATAGACAATTTTCAGCAGTGTTGCCATCGCAAATTACCCTAATCCTCTTTTATTTTGCGAATTAACTAATAGAGTTTTTGCGGATTAGCTGCAGTTAATGCCAGAGTTAATTCGAATTAACTCGGTAATCCGGAATTAGACTGCCGTCTGTCTAGGCTATTACGCTCTTGCTCTAGTTATCAATTTTTCATTTAACATTGAAATCAAAAACAACGCGTGACGTGATTGCTACCGAGACCGTCAATATAACAGCCACCTTACTGTACAACTGAACTCGCATAAATGTTAAGCAACCTGAGCAGTATGCTTGAGAAGTAAAAAAATATGAATGGCTGTTAAGCAATTCTGCTGAATCTGTAATAAACATATTCGTTTATTTAAAATAAATTTTTATTTGTACTTGCTTAATTTTGCTTAGTTTTGTTTATATTTACAATAATTTGATGTGTTGTTGAAATTTCCCAAGCACATTCCAGTAGCCTATTCACAATAGAGCTGTTGTTTTACTTCGCAACCCTATAACTCAGATCGCTTATTTTAAGCGAGTTCAATTGAACTCGTTTAAAATAGGCGACCTCGCTTATTTGTGTTGTTGCTTTGCATGCAATTCGATAAATATGCGAGTATTCTTTTGCAACTCGCTTAAAATGGAAATTATAAGCGAGTTGGTTTTCTTTTGCAACCTGCTCGCTAAAGAATGCAGCTAATATAAACTCTGTAAAAGAAATTTGTATTCATTAATGTACCAACAAAATATTAAAAACAGGAAATATATGGCCATTCAATTGCTACTATTTGATTTGGTAACTATATTGTACCGAATATCGAAACGAATGTCAACAAAAAGGAATAGGCGATAACTAGAACAATCCAACGAGAAAAAAGAGAAGAAACTCGAATAGGATAAAGGAAGAATCTGGAATCTTTCCAGAGAGTATAAATAAGACCAGTTGTTGACAAATGAATTATTTCAATTCCGAAAGTGATCGTTTAAAATTGATAGCTGCAAGTATATTAAAGAGTGATTGCAAATAGAAGTATTGATTACATAAATTGTTGTTGGACACAGTTAGTAGAAAATAAGTGATGAAATTATTATTAGGAGAGAATGGCTAATGCAGAGACCACCTTCTCTAAAGAAGGTGCTAAAAAACTGCGTCGCCTTCTAAAAGAAAAGGAAACCACCAAGTTTCACGAGTTGGTATAGACCCTCTGTCCTACAGAAGCCTCAAGCTACTCTCTATGTCGAACGACTAAAAACTCGAACAAACCCATTCTAATGGAGTCACCAATACGCCTCCCCAACGGCGACTTGGCAAGAAGTGATGCAGAAAAGGGAATTGCATTTGCAAATCATTTGGAGCAATTTTTCACCTCTAATGTTACTAATTCCGGCCATGTGATACCGACGGTTGACCCTATTCCTAGCGTGAATGGTTTCTCGTTTGCTAAGAAGGAAATGATAAATGTTATAAAAAAACTCAACGCCAAAAAATCTCAAGGGCGAGCTTTAATTACAGTTTAAATGATTTAAGAGCTCCCCGCAATAGCAGTACTGCATCTCTTGCATATTTTCAATGCTGTAATACGCACTGGTTACTTTCCTCAGTCATGGAAAATCTCCCAAATTACTATGATTCCCAAAGCTGGAAAGGACCCAACAAACGTCTCTTCATACAGACCAAACAGCCTTCTTTCAATCTTTTCGGAACTTTTTGAAAATCTGATAATAAAACGTATTAAAAATTTCGTCAAACTCAATAACGTCCTACCCAACAATCAGTTTGGTTTAAGAGAAAAACACAGTACCATCGAACAAGTTTATCGAATAGTAAACACTATACAAGAAGCGTTCGAAAATAAGCAATATTGTTCTGGAGTTTTTCTTGATATCACTCAGGAGTTTGATAAGGTGTGGCACGAAGGAATTTTTCAGATACTGAAAAGCATGTTAAAATTTACACATTGCTCGAAAATTACCTCTCAGGTAGACACTTTGTGGTGAAACAGAAAAGTATCATCTCTGATGAATACCCTATTCAGGCTGGTGTACCGCAAAGCAGCGAATTGGCCCCCTGCTTTATATGTTGTTCACTGCATTTACAAAAATTTTCACAAAATTTGTTGCTTTAATAAAGTAAGATTAATCTATCATATTATAGAGAGCCTGAGATCGGCATGGCTACAAGCCGTCTGCCATAGGTAAGTTTTTGTACCATAATATTTGTTTGTGTAAAATAATGATAACAACAACAACAATAATTCTAGTTCTTTAATCGAAATCTGCAAGTTCTGGGTTCATTAATAAGAAAGTTGCAGACCTAAAAGGACTTGTAGATGAAATTTCTGGTACCATTAATGAGAAAGTCACAGAACTGAAGCAACATGTAGACCACCTGGAAGATAAGTTCGAGAAATTAGAGCACGATCTCAATAAACTAAAAATAAACGGACCATCTACATCAGAGATTAGAGAATCAAGTACAATTAAACTAAAGCCACCAATATTTGATGGAACCATTCAACATCTTCAAACTTCAGTTCGAAACAACAGCTTCGAAGAATCAATGGGACGATAGTGACAAGACTGCAGCTTTAATAGTCGCATTAAAAGGTAATGCTTCAGAAGTGTTGCAGGTGGTTCCGGAAAAAGATCGTGGTAGCTATCAATCACTGATGGACACACTCCAGCTCAAATATGGAAATAAATATAAGAGCCAATTGGATCGAGTGGAATTAGATCTTCAGTGCAACGAAGTAATAAAATCCTTCAGAAATTCGCTTCCGATATTGAGCGCTTGTCACCATTATCCGGTAATTCGGAAAAATTTCACGAAAAAATTAAAAATAGATGGTTAATAGACGGTTTACGTGATGGAGAGACTAGGCGTGTCCTAGTCATGCCACCAAGGAATACATATGCCGAAACAGTGAGTGCTTTGACGTGTCAAGCCACCAGTTTGATGTGTCGACTAATGCCATGAGTACGCCAATTAGAGGCAGAAACATCAAATCTGGTTGAAGCAGTGTATCAGGCATACAAGTCAGTAATGCAGCCTGAAGGAAGAACAACAGGACGACAAACGCAAACCAAGACATATGGCGTCGTCTGAAAGAAAAAGAATAAGGTGGACAACGATCGCTGCACAAACACAAATCCATCGCTAAAATAAATGGAGTCATATCAGCGGGTCGTGAACTGACTCCAACAGTGGGTTGCCCCATCATTCACATTTCACAACTACAGCGTGTACCAAGCAGCTTGACTAACGATGGAAAACTGGACAATATGGAGTTCATATTAATCGTGGATACTGGTGCATCACATAATATAATCAAGAGCGATTTGGTCAAAAGGTTTGAGCCTATACTAGGAATAAAAGTACGTACGGCAACGGGTGAGGATGCAAAAATTCTGGGTAAGATAAAGAAACGAGTATCTATTGGAAATTGCCCGTGGGAACATGAATTCATTGTGGCCGACATCATCGATGACGTAATAATTGATGTTGATTTTGTGATTGAAAATGGATTTACGTTAGGTTTAAATCAACGGATACTACGCTATGGAAATGTCGAGTTACCATTGAACATCGGTTACAAGCGTAGTGGAAACATCCAGCGAATACTAGCATGCCAAAGCCAATAGGTTACAGCAAAATCAGAAGCGGTAATTTGGGCACATATGAATGGCGATGATAGGACAGGAAAGTTGTGGGTAGTGGAAGCGGATAAAGAAATAACGAATTAAAACATCATATTTGGTAGGACGTTAGTGGAACCTAAAGAAAATGGAATAGTACCGGTGCGAATATTAAATCCAACTAATACATCTACAGTTGTGAAGAAAGGAATGATGATTGGTCATTGCCAGGAAGTTACTGCCGTAGTAGACTGCGAAAAGGGTTCGACGATAAAAAGTGGAAGATCAGGAACTGTCAGAGCGGAAATAAAAGCTCAGATGGAAGAATGTGCAGGTGTGCTTACCAACCAGCAAAAAGAAAAGGCTTTACAACTATTGGAGAAGTACAGTTCAATCTTTTCTTCAAATGGAAAAACTGGAGGACAAACAACCATCGTGAAGCATCACATTGACATCGGTGATTCTAGACCAGTTCGTCAAGTTCCATTGGCCAAAAGAGATGAAGCCATTAAGCTGATTACCGATATGCAGAAACAAGGCGTTATTGAACCATCAGCGAGTCCATGGAGTTCACCAGTTGTGAGGGTAAAGAAGAAGGATGGAAGTATTCGATTCTGTGTGGATTACTGAAAGCTAAATGATATCACGAAAAAAGACAGCTATCCACTGCCAAGAATCGATGACACTCTGGACACCCTATCTGTTGCGATGTGGTTCTCAACTCTTGATCTGCAAAGTGGCTAGTGGCAAGTGGAACTTGGTAAGGAGGACAAAGAGAAAACAGCTTTCAGTATTGGCGATGGTCTATGGCAATTTACAGTGATGCCATTTGGTTTATGCAATGCGGCAGCTACTTTCGAACGTTTGATGGAGCGTGTACTCAGAGGACTACACTGGAAAACGTGCTGGGTGTACCTCGATGACATTATCGTGATGGGAAAATATTTTAATGACCACCTGGAAAAGTTGAAAGAGGCTTAACTGAATATGAAAAAGTGTTCACTCTTCAGGCAAGAAGTTAAATATCTTGGTCATAAAGTAACAACAGAAGGGGTAAATACCGACGAGGAGAAAGTAGCAGCAGTACAGGAATGGCTTATTCCGTCGAATCTTCACGAGTTAAGGAGCTTCCTAGGCTTATGTACCTACTATAGACCATTTGTTCCTGGATTTGCAAACATCGCCAGCAGTCTGCATGAGTTAACAAGAAAGAACAAACCAACGAGGAACAACAGAAAGCATTCGAACAGCTGAAAGAAAGACTCTGTTCAGCACCAGTTTTAGCGTACCCAGTACCTGGATACAAATGCGAGCGGCTATGAAATAGGTGGTGTGCTCTCTGATATCAGATATGTGCAAGAAAAAGTAATAGCATACTACAGTAAAATCCTGTCGAAGCCAGAAAGAAATACTGTGTCACTCGAAGAGAGTTGCTCGCAATACTGGAATGTGTAAAGTATTTCCATAAATACTTGTACGGTCAGTCATTTCATCTACGATCTGGCCACGCAGCGCTAAGGTGGATATCACAATTTAAAAACCCAGAAGGACAATTGGCGCTGAATTGAAAGGCTGCAGAGTTATGATTTTACTATCGGACATTTTACAGGAGGACATCACGGCAACGCGGTTGCTCTATCTCGTCGTCCTTGCAAAATGGAATGTACACATTGTTCTCGAGTGGAAAGCAAGGAGCATATTGTCGACATACGACTTACGAATATATTGCCGGAGGAGTCGGACCACCGAACGAGTGCAAGATCAGTGGAACGACCCAAATCTCGTAAAGATTATGAAATACAAGGAGCAGGGTGTACGTCCAGTTTGACAAGAAATGGGTAATGAGAGTCCAATAGCAACGGCATACTGGGCGTAACGGCAAAGCCTGCACTTACGAGACGGATGTTTATTCCGAGCATAGAAAAGTGAAGATGATGAAATCATTAATGATCTTCTAGTGGTACCCAAAACAAGAATAAATGAACTGATAGTTGAGTATCACAATAATTCCAGTGGAGGGCATTAGGGCATCACCAAAACCGTCGAGAAAATAAAAAAACGATTTTAGTGAGTTAGATGCTATGACCACATCGCTGATTGGATTCGGAATTGTGAGTGTGCGTAATGGTCAAAGGTCCCACTAAGAAAAGTCGAGGTAAGATGCACCAATACACCGTGGATGCTCTATTTGAACGAATTGCTATGGATATAGGTGCACCATTTGCAACAAGTCACGCAGGGTACAAGTGTGTTTTGGTGGTTATAGATTACTTGGAAACGAGTTAAGACTGCCAGTTGATTTAAAATCTGGTGTCGCAACACCAACGAGGTCAACCGAAGGTAATTACACTAGTGAAAAGCGGGAACAGTTGATAAGCGATAATATGAAGGGCAGGTATGATTTGAAAGCAAATCCAAAAGGGTGCTATGAAGGAGAGCTTGTAATGTCTCATAATCCAAAACTAAAGAGAGGCCCGTCCCCTAAACTAGACCCATTGGGAAAGACCGTATGAGATATTAACAAAAATTAATGACGTAGTGTATCATATTCAACGTGCCTGGAATAAAAGAGCAAAGTTTAAGGTAGTGCACTCGAAGCGACTTGCGCCATATTAGGGGGAAGTAGAGAGACTTGTTCGGGAGCTAAAATATGCGAGCCAAAATATGAAATATGCTCATATGAAACAAAAAGGAATAGGTGATAACTAATACAAGCCAATGAGAAAGAAAGAGAAGAAAGTCAAATACGATAAAGGCAGATTCTGGAGTGTTGCCAGATGTATAGATAGGGCTAGTTTATTGACAAATAAATCAATTCAATTCAGAATGTGATCGTGCAAACATTGATAGAGTATTAGAGGCAAATGTTGCAAAAATATATTAAACTTGAATTGTAAATACAAATCAAGTGATAGTTATTACAAAATATGTCCTGCAATTATTATTGACAGAATCCAGTGATCGAACAGGATTGATTAGAACAGAATTATACGTACGTAAAATAAAAACGTAACAATATAATGGTCAAAAGATTCTTTATTTTCATTAGTGGGATTCATGCAATCGTATAAAAATTTAAACCGTATAATTTTAGATCGTTCATACGCATTGTTATATGAACGCTCCAAACAAGTCATCGTGCAAATAAATCTGCCGTAAATAAATCAGCTGATTGTTAGCAATAATAAAATATTGTAAAAATGCCGAAAATTAACAGAAAGGGAAAAATACAAATTAATGGTTGGTCGATGTTGAAGCTTTTTTATAATAATAATAATAATTTATTGATTACACCTCGTGCAATGAGGATATTACGTAGCATATAGTGTTCATATCCCACAGTACATGATACAGGCTACTATTAAAATTAAATTCAATCGAAATTTCTAAACTCTATTATATTGATATTCAGTTCCACCAGTATTTCGTTATACGTGAATTTACTGTAGCCATGTTCTTCCCTACTGTACGATTTAAATTGTTACCAGTATTTAGAAAAAAAGACATAATTTTTGAGCATCACATGTGCGTGCATATTTTTTTTTATTCTACCATTTGGTTGATTTAATATTATGCCACGATATTTCTTTGCCAAATTTTAGCTACTGCTAAAGGTTCAAAATGTTTTAGCGCAGCTTCCAAGGTTAAATGGGATATATATGGCACGCCTCGAGAAAAACAGAAAGGAACAGTATGACGCAGTTCACACGCTACCTTTTAATGTAGGTAGATAACACGTGCATGTAGAGCTTCAAGGAGAGAAATGTAGAGAAGACTGCGCATTTTCCAACATTTGCTTTTCTCCCTTTCCCCTCTTAATTCAAATGCAGTGTTCAAACGTAACTTTTAATTGTGGAAATTCAATGAACTGAAAAAGATTCAAGTAATGCTTCCCTCTCATGTGACGATTAAAAGCCTTCCTTGTCTTCTTTTTCATGGATTCCAGTTCCCCATTCCACCATGGAGTGGGATCTCCTTCGTCCACTACCGTCAGAGGACATGAAGCTTCAAATGCTTTGATCATGGCTGAGCTGATAGCCCTCACCTGATACTCAACATCTGCGGTTGTTCTAGGTCTCTTAAACCTCCTTGGCAATAATTCCTCAAGAACTTCGCAGTACCTTGTACAATCCGTTCGTTTCGGTATCCTTACCATTCTACAGTCGTTCCTATGTCTTTTATCGGACGTAATCCCAAACTGAATGGCCCTGTGGTCCGACATGGTTAGTCTATCCACAACCCTCCAATCCAAAATCCTATCCAACATTTTGACATTCGTCAGAGTAACATCAATAACCTCGCAACGACGTGCGTCGACAAATGTCGGTTCTGTTCCCCTATTGGCAACTTGTAGACCAAATCTTTCTATAAATTCGAGTAGACACTCTCCTCTATAGTTTTCATTGCTGCTGCCCCACACAGAACTGTGCGCATTGGCATCGCAGCCTAAGATCAGACCAACCCCCTTACCATCACAGAATCTCACTAGAGCTTCCACCTCTCTCGAAGGTGGTTCGTCTGGAGAATCGTATGGAAGGTATGCTGATGCGATCATAAATGATCCCGCACCGTCACTACTGTGACGTCACCGTCACATCTCACTACTGTGAGATCCGGTGAGCACAAGTTAGACATTAGAATCGCACGTATCCCACGTCTAACTAAAATGCATGCCCTCAACTTCCCCTCTGTTTGTGGATAAAACAAAGTGGTCTTTTGTGCAGATAGGCCTTTGATCCTTCCATGAAGGATCCAGGGATCCTGAACTAGAGCAATGTCAAGCTCATCCTCATCGAAGCTCCGCACCATCATTGCTGATGCTGCTTTGCTATGGTGAATATTGAGTTGACACACATTTAGTGGTTCCTGGCGCGGTCCCAACTCCCGCCCTAATGGCTTCTTCCTTGCAGAATCTGCCACTAGCCCCACACCAGGAGCCGCGTCGCATCCCTCATACTGCATCTTTCTGGAATTTAACGACGGCCTGTTCAAGACCGCAGTTGAGTCTCCCCCCTGCGATCCTGACGGCCTCCGCGTCCTCCTTAGGACACAGCACGGTGAGTACGACACCTGCCCTTTCTGCCTCGCCAAACCCTTCTGTGCGGATAACACTCCATTTGGAAGTGTCCTTCACACAGACGTTCTGGCGCTGCAGCCTTCTGAGGATGATGTCGCTGGCCACAGCATTGCTATGAGCAACAATCACCATCTTCCTCTTTGTCGACAAGGCAGTTAGGCTGTCACATTTGAGCTTCGCACCCTCCCACAAACCGGTTAGGTGCTCCACTGTCTTGCACAGCCATTGCTTGGATAGCTGATTTTTGCACCTTAGTACAATCAATCCGCCTTCCACCCTTGCCCAGCCGACAAATCCAATGTCATTGACATCGTCTTCAAGGGACTCCATGGCATCCAACAAAGATACCTTGAAGGTACTCAGATGAGTATCCTCCAGACGCCCCTCTAGTGACAAGTCCATGACTCCCATAACGAGGTCAGCTTCCGCTACTTGAGCATGTCTTCCTCGCACCCGTGGGCTCGCCCTTTGCCTGTTCAGCCTGACGTTTAGGCGCTCTGCCAAGACCGCTCGTCCCAGGTGCCGCATGCGAGGACTGTGAGTTCGCTGGGTTAACAATCTTTCAAGATTGTCCACCCCGCTCATCACCCCCCGACGTCGGATTTCCCTGTCCCGTAGTTCCCAGAGCTACTCTACCCGTGTTAGGCTTGGGCCTCGAGCCCCTTTCGGAGCGACTGACGGCCTTTATAATTGGCCGTCCATCTCTCGGAGCACTTGCCCCTTTTTGGTGTCTGCGTGGAAGAATTTTCAAACTTCTCAAGGGACGGTTGTCCATCCTTCCCAGCATCCACCTCAATTGGCCCCTCCGTCGTCTTCGGATGAGGCTCCTCAGGCGTTGAACTTTTCAAAGTGGTTCCGGAGCTATCGCCCCTGAACCTCTTCCCCGAGTTCTCCACCTCCAAGGTCGACTCATCTTGCAGAAGTCCACTGAGTTGGCCCGAGAGCTGCTCAATGGTCTTCTCCGACGACTTCATGGCCTTTTTACGTTGTCTCTTTCGCTTCTGCTTCTCCCGTTTCTTCAACAGGATTCGCTCTGCTCTTGAGACTCCGTCCTCTTCGCCTACACCTGATAAAGCTAACGATTCCGCTCCACTAGGATCGTCTTCGTCCACACCATCAGATGTTCGGCGAGATATTTTACGCTGCCTCCAAACCGACTTCCCTGCCGACCTGGTGACACCGTCCTCTTCATTCGACACCGTAGCAGCCGCCGTCTTAGGTCTTCCGAGACCCGTTCCGTCCGCCGCAACAGATGCTGCCATTGATTTTGGGCTGGCTAAAAGCTCGGCTTCTATGGAAGCCTCATTTCCGCCACCCCCTCCACTACTTTTCCCGCCGTGGCTATCAGCACTACTTCGTATGAGGCAGTGCTGTCCGCCATTGCAGGAATTTCGTTCTGAGTTCCAGAGGTGGAAGCGAGTGGTGCAGCTAACAGCTCGGCCTCTGGTGAAGCCTTATTGTCCGCCGTTCCTCCCGTTAACACCCCCGGAACCCCAGATCCAGTTTTTGGGTTTTTTTTAATGAATCTTGTTCCCACGAGTTGCGAAGAAATAAATGTCCGCCTGCGCAGAGATTCGCAGTACGCAGGTAAGGCTACTTATTACGGAGGGCGCCAGGTATCCGTCAGCTCACGTTAGCGACTGGGCTATTTGAAAAAGGGGCCCCCAGCCAGGCTGATTTTCGGCACGGATCGCTCAACACCTTAATCCAGCCCCTCACCTCCGACCATGATAAGAGTACGTTTTTTATGATACCATGAGAGGTTCACTCAAAATGGTTGAAGGATGGTCGCCGGAACAAGGTCTCTCTGTAAATGCTAGTAAGTCGGAAACAGTACTCTTTACTAAAAGGAGGACTGGACTAACAATAGACCCTCTTAGGCTTTTTGGATCGAACATCAACGTATCCAAGGAAGTAAAGCTGACTTGGAATAGTCACGTCGGTGACAAGATCCAGAAGGGCAAGCGGGTATTGCATCAGTGTTCGTTCTTATGTGGGGAATTACTCCCAGAGCAGCGCACTGGATCTACACAACGATGGTCAGACCCTTAATAACATATGCTGCTGTGGTCTGGTGGCCTAAGGTCACCCAAAAGACCGCGAAAAGCAAGTTAGATAGGGTACAAAGAATGGCTTGTATTGGGATTACCGGAGCTATCCGGACGACCCCAGTAGAAGCATTGGAAGTCTTTCTCGGGCCGCTGCCGTTGGACTTGCATATTATGAAGTCAGCGGCATTAACAGCATTACGTCTGAAGACAACCAATAATTGGTATGGATTCGGCACAGAGAGGGGGCACAGGGGCATCCTATCACTGCTATATAGCAGTGTAAAGGAGGCGCAGATGCCAATGGAGGAATTGGGTAGGCTGAAGATGACTGAAAAGTCACACAGAACACTCATTGAAGACGGCCTCACACATGATGTATGTGAGGAAAATGACATCAGTATTTTTACAGATGGTTCATTAATGAATGGCAGAGCGGGTGCTGGAATCTTCTCTAAAGAGTTGGGACTGGCATGCACTCTGAATCTGGGAAGATACGTATCGGTCTATCAAGCAGGAATGCTTGGTCTAATGCATGCGCTAGACCATCTACTGGATGGAAAGGTGCAAGGTAAGAAAATCTTGCTAGCACTCGATAACCAGGTGGTGGTTAGGCGGCTGCAACAACCTACGGTATCTTCTAAGTTGGCGCTCGAATGTGTTCAGAAACTTAATGGGTGTGCTCGTAGTAATGCGATTACTCTTATGTGGGTGAAGGGACAGATTGGTATAGAACAGAATGAAGCTGCAGACTCCTTGGCTAGACAAGGATCTGAAGCTGAATTTTATGGACCGGAACCAGTAGTTGCTCTCAGCAGCGGGACGGTGAAGGCAAAGGTCGAAGAGTGGAAAAAGAAACTTCATCTCAGGAGATGGGAGAACTTATCTATTTGTAGACAGGCAAAGGCTTCGTTGAGGCTATCAAAGGGCAGTGAATCGGGGAGGACTCTCAGTCTAGGACGAATAACTCTAAGCTGGTTGTCTGCATTAATAACTGGGCATGGCAATTTCAGGTACCACCTTAGCAAGATGGGTCTTGTTGATGGGGAGGATGCTGATATTTGCAGATTATGCATGGAAGAGGCAGAGACAGCGGCGCACATAGTGTGCCAGTATCCTGCATTGGCAAGCAGGAGGATGTCCACACTGGGTCTCCAATTTATTGATAAACTCGAAATGTGGAACCCCACAAAGAGATGCTTGAAATAACGCGTGATGTTATTATGAGGAAGGAAGTAGAAGAATTCTGCAACCGAACAAATAATTAACACACGATTTGAGGGACGAAAAGGGACCCATATAAGTGGTCTGATTCGGCTAATCCCTAAATATATATATATATATATATATATATGTATATATATTGTATATATATATATATATATATATATATATATATATATATATATATATATATATATATATATATATATATATACATATATATATTGTAACGAGAATCGATAGTTAGTTACCCATCACTATTGGACTGACACTATTGGCAGCATCGAAACGAATGTCAACAAAAAGAAATAAGTAATAACCAGAACAAGCCAACGAGAAAGAAAGAGAAGAATCTCGATAAAGGAAGATTCTGGGGTGTTGCCAACAGAGTATAAATAGAGCCAGTGTTGAGAAGTGAAAATCAATCTAATTCCGAACGTGATTGCGAAAACATTGATACAGAGGCAAAAGTTGCAAGTGCATTAGAGTGTTATTGTAAATAGTTGATTGTAAACAGAGTTGATTGTAAATAGAAATTATTAAATAAATTGTTGCTGTATATAGTTGTATAGAATAAGTGTTGCAGTTATTATTAACAGAATCCAGTGATCGAACAAGGTAATTCAAATAGAATTAAACGCTAACAGTATAAAAACGTAACAATATATATATATAAAAATGATAAAACAATTTATTGAATGAAAATCTCAAAGAAGTGGATCACAATATTACCCAAAAGCAATTGACGAAGCCCTAGTAGCCATGTGTTTATTCATAAATGCTTATTTGCTCAGTGCTCAATGCTCAATTTTCACGATATGTGTATATAAGTATGTATATATAAGGCTGCGCTGGTTAGGTCATGTCGAGCGAATGGAAGAACACGCTCCAGCTAAGAAGGTGTTATATTCGGAACCCGCTGGAGGACGACGCAGAAGAGGAAGACCAAACCTTAGGTGGAAAGACCAAGTACTGGAGAACCTGACGGCGCTTGGAATTTCTAACTGGCGCCAGCTAGCGAAGAACAGAGATGGCTGGCGAAGCATGTTATTTTCGGCCTAAATCGATATTCGGTTGTTATGGCCACATAAGTAAGTAAGTATATAAGGAAAAAGAAAAGGAAAATGTGCTAAATATAAGCGTAGCGTACTTTTGTTGTTGTGTGAGGATGCATGTTGAACCAGTATCCAAAACAGATCTGACACGAGAAAACGCACGACAAAAGGCCAAAGAACAATCGTTGAAATACGACGAATGCAGCATTTGCGTTTTCAACGAGTGTCAATAAGGAAAAACGCGAACACACTGAAAAAGGTATTGTGGCTTAACAATAATGGGCCGTTCACATACAACTTTGTTCGCTTTGCTTGACAGTTCGAACTTTAACAACAAAGCGTGAAGCGTAGCAGGTATGCTACAAAGAACGCTTTGACAGATCCTGCGTTAGTCCTTTGTTTTTAATTACGATTTGTCTTTGTTCAGAGTGTTTTGTGAAAAAATAGTAAAAAATGAATTTTACTGATTCAATTGAAATAGTAGCAGTTATGATACTAATGTTTGAAATTCAAGAGTGTCTGAAGCGAATTAAATCGAAGCGTCGAATGTGGGTTAGAAAACTTTATCGAGACCGCGATGTAAACGGCCTTTTTGCAACATCTTTCGACTAGATGTGTGAGGACGATCCAGAGCAATTTAGGAAAACGGTCAGGGTAAACAAAGACATGTTTGATTTGCTATTTGGACTTGTTCAGGAAGAATTAACTAAACATTCGAACAGACCACCGATAGCAGCAAAATGCAGATTGTTCTTCACGTTTGCGTAAGTACTGTGGCAAAGTGCAGATGTTGCAATAATGATTTTAATCAAATATATACTTGTTCCTGTAGATATTTGGCACACAGAGGCAGTCAGCACATATTCTAAACTTTTCAAAATGGGGCGCTCAACCGTCAATAAAATTGTAAAGAAGACTTGTGAAGTTTGATGGAGTAAATTAGGCTGTATATATTTATCAGTTCCACATAAGCATGAGTGGAAACGGATTGCCAACGATTTCCACACAATTTGTAATTTCCCCAACTGTGTTGAAGCCATCGACAGAAAGCATATATCATTTAAATGTCCACCTGATTCCGGGTATCTTTATTATATTTATAAAGGCACCTATTCCATCATCCTTTTGGCGAGTTGTGATGCGAATTACACTTTCACAAACATAGACATCGGAGCTTATGGTTCGCAGAGTGATGGTGGAGGTTTGTGGAATTCAGGCTTCGGGCAAAAATTGTTTAATGGAAATTAAACCTAACTGAAGATGATTTTTTGCCCGGCTGTGAAGTAAAGTTTCCCTATTTCATGTTGGGCGATGCAGCATTTCCCTTAAAGAGGTGTATAATGCGACCATATCCAGGTGTGTATATAAGTTATCTATATGTCAGCATATGTCATAAATAAACTTCACTTATCACTCAGGAACTCTTTTACCAACAGATCGGGAGATTTTTAATAAACGTTTCGTCACGTGCATGACGAGTAATCGAAAACGCGTTTGGAATATTGACAGCCCGTTGGAAAATTTTGTTGTCTCCACTCCATATGATTCCGTCATCTGCAGAAAGTATCGTCAAAGCAACAGTTCTATTTCACAAATTCGTAAAAATGGGCGACAGGGCGACACAGTTGCCAGCGGTCTATGGCGCGACGAAGTTACGACACCCTTGCAAAGGCATGGCAGAATGATGGCGAACAACGCACCAAGGAGTGCGTTCGCGTTGAGAAACAGTCCCAAGGACTACATTTGCTCGCATCCCCTCTAATAACATATTACATTATTTTTTTTAATTTATTCAAATGATGTATTTTATTATTATTATTAAAAAACTATAAAATTATGGATATGATTGAAAATGTAAATTTTAATTGGAATTATACACATGGTTTAAAATTTCCATTTTCAACCTTTCTTGTATGTCTTCAGGCTTCTTTTTTAACAACTCGTTGAACATAGAAAAAAGCCGCTGTTTGGCTCTTCGACTTTCGATTTTGCAGTTAGTACATTCTCAACAGTATCACACAGCCGGCTAAAACGTTCGTGTGCATCTTCTTCCTGCCGCTGACATTTTGGCGCTTTTTTATATTTTGATACATTTGTACTGTACTGGCTGTCAGTTAGCGCCGCATCCGAGCATTCGTCCTGGAGTAATTCCACCAATTCGCAATGCAGCTCGGTTGATCGTCACTGATCGTCATTGTGTTAATATCTGAAAAATTAAATATAAACTATTATATACAATATTTATTGTTAGTATATTATACTTACACTGCTGCCTTATATGTATATGCTATGAATGTTAGAAAAGAAATAAAAATAACATCAGCTGTCAAAGCGTAAAAAAGTTGAATGTTGTCCAACATTTTGCATTGCTTTGCGTCAAGCATTTTTATGTGAACATATACGTGCGAATGCATACATCGAACTTATCTGTCAAATCAAACACTGAAGCAAAGCAAAGTCAAAGTCGTATGTAAACAGGCCTTAAGAGTTTTTTCTCATTGGAGTTTTATTTTAGTTAAAATAAAAAGGAAACATGAAGCTATAATATTGCATACAAAAAATATTGATATTGATAAAGAAAGGTGAAGTTCTTGGTACTAGTGCTGTTAGTTTTAATGACTACAGTGATTCATCACTGCAATTTATGGAATAAAATAAATAACTATTTCATTGTAACTGTGATCTCCAAAGCACTAAAGCAATGTCATATAGGTAATCTAATTTCTTATAAGAAAGTAATTGTTTATTAACACATTCGAAGAAATATTCAAATGGTACAGCGGGAAATATGAGAGGTGGGCTGATATAAAATGGACTAAAAATTCGAAAATTTTTAGGGAAAAGTATTTTTTTTTGTATCCAAGTGAATCAATTCGGCAACATCGGCACATATCTATTCAGGGCTTTGCTTTGTTAACATACATTTTTGGAGATTATATAGTGTTGATATATAAATTCAAGTAATGAAAAGAGTACCTTCTACAACTAATTTCTATAGTACATACTGTAAAAACTCACATTGTAATTTTAATGCTAATTTTCAATAAAAATATCAATTTCTAAATTATTTCTAAAAAAAATGAACATATGATATAAATACCACAGATCTATAAAATTTGAGTATTAGAAAATGTTTAAATAGGTCTTAAATCATGCAACACTTTATTTATACTACTAAAACCTATACGATTTTTTAGTACTGTACAGTGTAATACTAACAAATACCTTCTACGAAATTGCAACAACGGCATCCTTTTCCATTACTATGGGAGAAAAAATTAAATGAAAGAAGTTAAACGAAAAAACTAGAAAAGGGTAGCGTACGGAGTTGTTAAAGTACAGTGTAGTGCGGTTCGATCTACATATGTTTGCTTTTTCTATTAGGTGTTGCATTATTCAAGTTTACTTATAATTCTACAAATGTGTGAATATTACCGATTGTCAGTGTTTATAGCTCCTCAAGCATAGCTTCAATAGACAAATCATGATAAAAAGCGCGACATATTTTTTTTTCTCACTTTAATTTCCTATTTGAATGAAAGGATGGGTGGATGAATGATACATGTTAGCAGCGTAATTTGGTGCACTACTGCAGCAACTACAAGGTGATATGAAAAAAAGATGATATGAATGTAGACGTTGAGCGTGTGTTTGGAAGGGAGTGTGTATGTGTTTGCAAGTGTATACCAGTGTGCGTCGCCGTATTTAAAAGTTACAATTTTTTTATCAAGCCAAATTGCTGTGCGAATATTAGTCGATTTTTTTAAAACATGCTGTTCGTACGACAAATTTTAATTATCAACTAGATAGCATTGATTTTTAAATATGTAATTGCATTTTGGAGGAAAACACTGAATTTTCATATATTTTGGACTTTTCCATGCCTGTCAACAGTATTAATGTTACCCAGCAATTTCACTTTGCAATTGTAAAATAAAAATGTGGCCGCCATAATTTTTTTATTTCTAAATCTATTCATAATCCGTTTTATAACAAACAAAACCAAATGGGGTGCCAAAAATTATTAAAAGATTTAACTTTCCTTTCACTCAACACAAAAATTAATCAATTTGCAATTCCAGTACACGTTAAAAAATCGCTTCAGCCACATTAGGTATTCATGGTGACGTCACTGCGTAATTCTAAAGAGGATATATCATATCTATTTGCACTGTAGTATACATATAAAGGTTGAGTGGACAATATGGAAGACTTGCCAGGGCCGTCAGCAGTGAAAACAACATCAACATCCGTGCTGCCGCAAGAGTATCAAGCAAAAGTTGATGCTATGCAAAAATATGTTCCATTTTTAGTCAAACTCATACGGAGATTGAAAAAGATTGAATCGATCGAAGACAATTCTGCAAAGATCAAACAAATGCAATTACTCTATGATGTACTCATAGAACCGAAAGCTAGGTAACTCTCATCGATAAATCGCAATGTAGTAGGGAACGAATTAAAATTTTATATTTTTAAAGTGTCAGCCTTGACCAATTGGATACGATCGAAACTGCACTGGAAGGCATTTATAAAGTTTACGAAATAGATGCTAAAAATGATGATGCCGCTGCAGTAAAATGTGATAAAAATGGCATAGATGCTAATACCGTAGTTACAACCGGCGCCAAAACGATTGAAATGGTAAATAGTAATGGATTTGTTGAAAGAAAATTAAAATCTATTTTGCATGTTGATTTTTTCATAGGAAATATCTTCGACTAGCAGTACAGCGACAAAAAAGGCAAATGTTGAAAATACAAATACTACAGAAAAAGAAAAAAATAATAAATTTTCAAGTAAAGCTAAGGCGAAAACTGGAAAAAATTTGATATACTCTGACAACAAAGACAATCTTGTAAACGATAATAGTACAGGGATAGGAGATACTAATACGCAAAGTACACTTGCTACAAAAGGCGATGAATACAGCGATAGCGGCAGAGAATCGGATGCACAAACTGACACGCAGAAGGACAAAATTAACGACAATGTGCAATTAACGTTCGAAGGAGAAGATGGTGATGATGATGTAGAAGATGAAATGAATAACGAGGAAATTGTGGAGGAGGCGGACGAAGAAGATGAAGATGAGGAAAATGTTGAAGTAATAAAGTTTCCTGATATTGATGAAGAAGCTGCTGAAAAGATATTACCAGACGAAGGGGCGGGATCCGAGGATACTGAAAATCAGACAAATGAAAATATTTATACAAAAGATGAATCAATAAATCACAGCAAAGAAAGCGCCACGGGACCACAAAGTCCGAAACAGAATATCGACAATGAATTACCAACTCAGTTGTTTGCTGATGGTGTACCAGCGGAATCAAATACTAGTGCTGTGCAACAAACGAATGAAAGTGATGTTGACGACAATAGAGAAGCAGAGAAGGAACAAATAAGAATAACAACACCTACAACAGAAGAAGAGGAGAACAATGAACGTGACCCATTAAATTATGATAGCGCAGAAGTAGATATCAACTTGACCCAAAATACAGAAACAGGGACCATAGATACTGAAGAGCGCACAGACAACGGTGAGGAGGAGGAGGATTACGAGACTTCAGAATCAGCAGCAATAGAAAGTACTGACACACCTGTTGCTGTTGCTCCTTGTACAGTTATTAATGTTTCTGCTGATGTTGATATTGTCGACGACGACGATGATGTACAGGTGATAGAAGTGCGTAATTCACCAATATGCTTGGATTCTGATGATGATGATGACGATGATTACTCAAAGGCATCTTCTGCCACAACTACTGCAGCATTTCAGTCACAACGTGTTTTTGCACGCAAATCAACGGCGCTGCCACCTTCCTACACAGAAGTACCGAGGATACGTAAGAAAGCAAGAGATTTTAGATATTTAGAAGTCGAAGATTCGAGAGTAAAACGACGACATGTACTTGATACCATAGAGTTAATTGACAGTTCAGATGGTGATGATGATGATGTCCAGTTTGTAAAGTCCATCAAACAGCCATCGAGACGCCAGTTGTTGCCAATTTCGAGCCAAGGACGTAAACACATCAGCGTCTCCCTAGTCGAAAGACGAAAACTATTTCAGAATAACTCGCCAATGTCAAACCTGTCTGCTAATGCTAGTACATCATCAGTATCAGCATCTTCATCGATGCTGACGATAATACCTTCTACACCACAGTCAAATTTCTTAAACGCTGTTAACTTGCAGCCTGCAAATAATAGTGTCGGTGTTAATCCGAAACTTTTCTCAGCACAGCTTTCTAATAAGAGCGTTATGATACCAAATGCATTTTACGGAAATCCTCCACAGTCTCTTGGAATCCATAGCGATCACATGGTGAAAAAAAAGAAATCAGCACCTGCGCCGCAGCCAAAACCAACCGCTCCGCCATCTCCACCACCGCCAAGACAACTTGATGAAATTACAGACATAGCATACCGTCGTTGGCTCAAAAACTTTCTAACGCATTTTTCGAATTCTCAAGAAATCGCTACACCCATCTCTCTTGTGCTATTGCGACAAGTGCTAAATAAAAAGGTTTACGCTCGTGTTAAGGAACTACGGAATCGGTTAAATCTGCGGGCAGAGTATTCGCCAGACTGGGTCAGTGGTCGACAGTTGCTGACAGAGTTACAAAAAGAATTCTATTTGCATTATAATCAGTTAACAAGTTTGGGTTATCGGTTTTGTAGTATTGCCAGTGCTCAAATACGAAAGACGACAACAAACCTTACATGCGATGCTCTGACGGGTAAGATCACTTCAAGAACACGCACATCTGAAGATCTGGCCATAGAACGTAAACGTATTGCACATGAATTAAAGCAGACAAAAACCAGCAGCAATTTTAGTGGTATTTTCAAAGCGGCAACCGCTTCCGTTGCGGTACGAAGGCGCGAAAGGGATGATGTTGAGTATACACCACACAAGACAATTAGCATACCGAATGATGACAGTGAAACGTCCGGAGAACGTAAGAAATCATTGCGTACCAAACTTACACGCCGTTATGACGATAGCTTCTCGTATAACGAGGACAAAGACGACGACGACGAAGACGATGACGATGATGACGGCGTTGACAATACAGAAAATAAAGAATATAAAAGTTATGCTGCTATGCAGCGAAAAGTAGAAGAGAAGCGTTTAGAAGCAAAACGACAGCGCCAAAAACAGGCAAGGTCCTTTGAAACTGCATTTATTGAGATGTTTGCAAGAAATATAGACGATGGTAAGTTGAATAATCTTGTGAATGTATCGAAAATATAAAAAACTTTCATTATAGCATCGCCTAAATGTGTGACGAACAAAGCAACATTACAAAAGCGTTCCAATACTGCCACCATCGATATATACGAGGAAGATGATGATGAACCCAAAGAACATCGAATCTATAAAGTGTTGCCAACGAAACTAACAGCAGTGCAAAAACAACAAAATCAAAGGCGTACACGTGCGCGCAGTCGCTTACTTGAAGAAGAAGAAGAGTTTATAGATGAGAATACGAGCAATAGCATGGAACCGGAAATAATCACATGCGACGATATGGACAGTGATTCAAACATGAGTGGCAGCTTTGGCAACATGATCTCTAATGAGGCGGGAGAAGTTAAAAATGTGCACAACATCTCTCTCTGTCAAACTACGGAGCGTAGTTGGTGTATCCTGTGTCAGAAACGTGTCGGTTATATTGTACATCATTACGTGAATGATCATAAAGACTGTGAAGTATATACGTCGCGTCTAACAAATGAGCAAGTGCAACTGTTGCAAGACGGCGTCATCAATCAGGCCAAAATCTACTTGGATAGTAATTATGAAAGACACCAACTGTTTGAATCCACCTGCGTTTTTTGTGGAAAACACTCACGTTTCTTGCTTACGGATTGGTACGAACACTTTGCCATGCACACCGGTGAATACACTTTTCGTTGTAATGGTTGTAACGTTCGTAAGCCATCACGTACCTTGATCAAAGATCACCTTAAAGAATGTACAAAAAGTGACGCCTCCATAATTTGCGCCTACTCTCCTGATCATTGGGCTACACCAATTGAAGCACACATATGCACTTTGTGCAACTACATACAATTACAGAAGCTCAGCGTTATAAAACACTTACGAACACAACACAATGAAAATTTCTTGCCAAATCACATCCAGAGTGTTGTTTTATTAACAGATGCAGTCACATCTAATAGGTCTACGTTCAACATCTACACCACCAACTCGCATAATGCAATTCTTACAGGAAAATATGTCATCGATGATTCCGATTCAACATCGAATTCTCATAGTTTTACAGCCATTAATAATGATCAAGGAACGCCAATCAGCGACGGCGGAGACTCGGTAAATCATGAAATATTCTCTGGTATCGGTATGGACTTGATGCAACATTGGGGCGACAATGATCCCAGCGATGACTTATCATTTATGATTTGTGGCATGCTCGATGTTCCAATGTCTACCGATTGAAAACAACTACTACATAGCCATAAATTTAGCCTAAGTTATGTGAAAATTATACAACTCCATTCACTAATTATATTTTATGTTTAGTTTGTAAAATAGAATTTGAATGAATTAAATTGAAGTACATTGAGTTAACTGCATATACCTACATATAATTATTTTCACTAAAGTAGTAGTAGGAATAAGCACTCACCCTCAATTCGCAAACCGAAAACTAAATCATCTTTTTGACACTGTTGGAAACTTCTATGAATTTCAGGCAGCGGTAGGTTATAGTCCATAATGTAACATGCCATTGGATTGGTGTTCTCAAAAATTTGTCGCTCGTGCAAAGCCAACAATTTGTGAATATTCAAATTCAACAAAATCACAACACCTTCTTCGCTACCAACTGCGAGGCAGCCATCGAAATTTTGCAATAAAGAACGATGACAAGCAGCTGTACTCAGGAAACAAACACATGTTATATGGATTATTAATTCTATACAACTTATTAAGCTGTTATCTGCAACCGAATACAGTGTTATAAAACTGCCACCACCAGGACCACGTACGTATTCCAAACAAACCACTAGTAAAACATCGTCTTTGTTATTGGGATATATCTCCTCAACACATTTAATGCAACAGCTGTCATAGCATTTCGCTTCGAAAAATTGAAATGTTGAGATGGTTTGCCCATTCCGTAGCGATATGATATGCAATGTAGACTCATTAGCTAGCCAAGCCCATTCACCGTGTTTAATAATACCACCAATTTTGTATGCTGCAAAAAAATAAAAATTTTATTTCCACACACATTTGTTCACTATATGCTTTTATATGTACTAAGCACATACCGGCAGCATTGAAATGCTTTATCGCTTGATTTTGGCAAAGCAACATTGTGCATGGGAATTTCACTGAACGACTACCGTTCACCTCAATTTCGTACCACTCCATTATTATATATTGTACAATTACGCCAACCACAATTTCTATAACACATATATTTGATCAGAAAATGCTTATTGAATTTTTTAAACTAATAATAATAAAAAGTCCACTCGTTTTATTCACATATCACTATCACCACTGTCATTTAAGTTGTTATTTTTGCTTCATAGGCTATGCATGAACACATGACATACTGATTTTAGTCGATGAACCAATTATTAAAAATCACGACACGTTGGAATATGCCATATTGCAAGGAAAAAAAGGTGAACCCTAGACGTCATCTGTGTATAAAAGTTTTTAATTTTGAATTTAGTTCGTGTTATACCATATATATATATATATATATTTTAAACCATATATAGGGTTAAACAAAAGTAGTAAAATAGCGTATTTTTGGGATTATATTAATAAAACATATTAAATAAGTGTCATTAAGTTTCTTTTAATTCATTTAAATTATATTTAAACTTTCCCGCTTTACAAATAACTGAGTGCACTCTATGTCTATGACACAAACAAGGCCTTTACACATAAAATGCGATGTAAAAAATAATGTTAATTTTAACATTTAATAAAAAAAACTTTGTAAATATATATCATATATATATATATATATATATATATATATATATATATATATATATATATATATATGTATATATATATATATGTATATATATATATATATATATATATATAAATATATATATAAATATATATATATATATATATATATATATATATATATATATATATATATATTTCGAACCCTTCCTCGTATCTGCACCTTGATGTTGGTGGTTGGGATTGCGTACATCTGTTAAGGGTTGCGCTGAGCCTACGAAATGCCTAAGCACGGGCTTGGGCCTGGGCCTAGACATTTCAGCAGGGTCTTCCATGTTGGATTGGTCAGCTTGGAGATGCCAGAAGAAGACAGATACACGACTGGGTAGTCGTTAAACACCTCCTCCGTTCCGGGATAGCAGACTTGTATGCAGTCGGGGGTAACAGACTGTATTCTATCGTCGCACCACACTGATACCTGCCCGCCTCAGTGAGTAACTGTGGGCTTACCGTCCTTTCGGGGGCTACGTTACGGTGGACCCCCTTTCCCCCACATTCGTGGGGCATGAATAGAAAAATAAACTTATTAAACAAAAAAGCGTGTTCATGCACCGCATCACATCTTGAGGATCAGGTGGAGATCAGTATCCAGGAAACTGAACACAAGGTACTTACGCCAAAACGGACGGAGGGTAAAGACGCCAAAGACAAAGCATTTGGATCTGTACATAAAACCTTTAAACTGACTGGACGGCAGCAGGATAGCCAAGGGATGGTGGGCTCTAAGGGTGCTTCGGCATCCAGGGGACCACTACCTACGGTGAAACCGACTGGCTGCAGGACAGAGGAACAAGTATGGAAGGAAAGTCGGGGGCAATTGGGCTCTGAAGCTGTTTTAGCAGTCAAGGAGACTATCCCAAAACCCTGGACGAGTACTGGACAGGCTTCTGGCGTAACTCACTTTTGGAGAGGCCAGGAAGCAGACAGGTCTGAGTGACGCAGGCACCAAATGATACCTGCTCTACTTCAGAGAAGGATTAAGGCTAGAGGATGCTTTGAATAAGGGGAGGGATCGGGCTCCCAATAATACTCCTCAGGTGGAGAAAAGGCAACTATGCAAAGAAGACAAAACCTGACGGTAGGACTAAACCTTCAGGTTCTTTGAATACGATCATGAGGTCGCACGTAAGCTATGCTAATGTCACAAAAGGCATTAGGCTGGCGATACTCTCGAAGCTATACCCTGAACATATACTCACAGGTGGGGAACAGCGTAAGATTGAGCAACTCCTAGTTGAGGAAATGTATAAGCTTTGGAAGTCGAAGCTGAAATTCGACGGTATTCACTTTAGACCAGGATTAATACTAGTCAACTGTGGAAACGAAGAAGTAGCTGAGTGGCTCAGCGGAATAGTTTCGACTATATCAGGATGGAAGGGAACTGAGCTAACCACATTCTAGGGAAATGATATCCGCGCTGCACATATGATGACGGTTTACCTTCCAAGGACAGCGGTGTGGTAACGGAGGACCTCCATACTCATTTATGGAGAATCTTTAGCAGCAAAGACTTGAAAAATGGGAAGCTGCTAACGATAGGAGTAGATGACAAGTCGTTGGATGCAATCACAACAAAAAAAAAATCACAACCAACTACTGTGGGTTAAACTACAGGTTTGGTTGCATCCCAGTCCATCTGCATAAGAAGAAGGAGAAGGCAATGGAAGAGAAAAGGGCTACATCAGGGTACGAACAACCCAAGGAGTGTAGCAGAAAAGGTAGCGGTAGAGGTCACCAGGGATGAGAAGGTCGAGGAAGTCAATCTACTATCTCACGAAAGTGGGGAGCTTGACGACCTAGACCTGACCATGTTAAACCTGAGATCGGAAGTTGACTCGGATAGAGTCTCCCTGTCAGAGTTCGATGTGGCTCAGACAGTGGATGTACTTAATTTGAGTCAACAGTAGAAAATGGATAGCACTAGGGTCGCTCAGATCAACTTCCACCACGTGAAAGCGGCTTTGACGGTGATCGCGAGGGCAACGCTCAGGTCTAAACTGAGCATAGTGATGGTGCAAGAACCTTGGATATTCAGCGGCCAAATAAGAGGCTCGGCGAGCAAAACGAAACAGGTAATATCGTATATACGGAGAACCTGTATGATACTTACGAATAACATCAATTTTCTTTGTCTTTCAGAGTTTCTCTCGAGGGACTTAGTGGCGGTATAAATCCCTGTAAGCCTAAACGGGAATGCCAAGGAAATTGTAATAGCACCAGGCCTATCTACCAGGGAAGACCAACAGGTGCCACCGGCGGCAATCCAAAGACTGATTAGTATTCCAGACCTCGTTGTACGCAAATGCGCACAACTGGGCAGCACGGACACCAACACACATGGTGAGCACGTCCTTGAATTTATTCTAACTAATAGACTAGAATTATTAAATATTGGCAATACGCCAACTTTTCTTTCTAGCACACGCAGTTAGGTCCTAGATATAACGATAGGAAATACTTGGGGCAGTGTGCTGGTTACAAATTGGTTTGTGTAGACTGAGCCATCAATGTCGGATCGTAGAATAATAATATTCGATATTGAGGGTTCATCGCTAGCTAAGAGAATTTTAAGGAATCCTAGGAAAACAGACTGGGCAAAATACTCAGTAAACCTGAGAACAAATCTAAACCAGCTCAACTTGGGAGATAAATCAGGAACGAAACAGAATTAGAAACCTTGGTAGAAAGCTTTAATAAAACCATTATTGGGGCTTATGAGGACAGCTGTCCAATAAGTAGGGTCAGTTCCAAAAAGCACGTACCTTGGGGGTACGTTCGTAGACTCTTTAACCAGTCAAAAAAGACTGGGGATTGGGAAACTTATATGAACACTCTGACATTCTTCAATAAGAATATCAGAGAAGCAAAGCGAGAAAATTTCAGAAATTTCTGCAGGAGCATAGAACCCAATAGGGAGGCATCATGATTCTATAAAGTAATGGCTAAGACGAGTAGTCTAACCTCTACCAATCTTAAAAAGGAAAATGGGAGTTATACTGAGAGTGAGGAAGAGAAAGTTCAACTTCTTCTAAACACTCATTTTCCAGGACTATCACATCAGGAAGAGAGTAAACTAAACCTTTTAGTATAATAAATAGGGCAAACTGGAACACTGCACTGGAGATATGCACGAAGCCGAGGATGCGGTGGCGGTAAGCACCTTTAAACCACTGAAATCCCCTGGTGTAGATGCATAGAATATACCCTAAGTACATTAACTAAGATCGTCAGGAGCAGCATTGCATTGGGGTATATGCCAAGGCTGTGGAGAAGAGCAAAGGTGGTCTTCATACCGAAGGTCAGCAAGAAGGATCCTCTTCATCCGAAATCCTTTAGACCAATTTGCCTAACATCATGCTTAAAGTACTAGAAAAAGCTGTAGACAACTACATCAGAATAACCATTCTAGTAAACTCTCCGTTACATCCGTGTCAGCATGCGTACAGAGCAAGCAGATCTACAGAAACTGCATTGTACCAATTAGCTAACGCAATCTAGGAAAGTATAGAAATTAAAGAGACAGCATTATGCGCTTTTCTCGATATAGAAGGTGCTTTTGATAACACTTCACATGAAGCCATCCATAAAGCCCTGATTAATAGAGGTGTTAATCAGACTATGAATGAGCAACATGCTCTCCACTAAAAAGGTAGAAATACTAACTAGTACAGAAAACGGTTCGGGGGGGGACAAAGGACAGCTTTGTGAAATCTATCAAATTGAAAAATTGGAAAATATTTTGTAATATTAACGCCTTGGTTATGTATAAGAGTCACACATATCAAATGCATATGTACAGTTCTTCTTTCGATTAGTAGTATTTTTATTTTAATTACACGATTTTTTGAATAGTTACAATTATTAAAAAAATCAAACAATTTTTTAAAGCCCATTGCTTTTCTGAAAAAAATTTAACAAAAAAAAACCCAAACTTTTGTACTCAACCAGAAAGTTAATAAGTTTGACACTGCCTGAACAGATTTTGACAATACACTTTCATTTACATTTTGGCACATAATAATAATATTTGTGAGCGTTTAATTATGCTTGAATTAACCTTGTTCGATCACTGGATTCTGTTAATAATAATTGCAACACTTATTTTGTAAAATTATATAAAAAAGAAAGAAACATGTGGCACTTAAAGCCCCGAAGGGCTCAGTGGCCGAGTTTCTCTTCCATTGCTGTTATGCGTGTTAAATTTTGGAGAGTATTGGAAGGGACCTACTTATTTTAGCAGGTTCCGAATGGCATAACTCGTGACAGAGTTCTTTTAGACGCTTTTCCGAGGCAAATTGTTACTGCCGGAAGAATTGCCAATATATATAATATGGTCTTTCCAATGAGTCTGTAGCTTAGAGGACAGACCTTTCTTTCGTTGTAAATTATGAAGCATTACAAGCTCTCCTCCATAGAGCCTATTAAATTTATTTTGAAGTCATACTTGGCCTTCATCTTATCGTTTATCTGCGACCGCTCTCTGATGAACGCTTTTCGTTAGTGTAGTTACCTTCGGTTGATCTCGTTGGTGTTGCGACTCCAAATTTACAATCAGCTGGCAGTCTTAACTCGTTTCCAAAAATTGCCATTGCTGGTGTAGTAGCAGTCGTATCATGTTATGCGCATCATTATGCCATGTGGAACATTGGTATATGTACATCCCAGTCTCTTTGGTATTTATCTACGACTTTTCTCAAATATTCCTCCAAGGTACGGTTAAATCATTCTACCATGCCATCAGATTGTGGATGCAAAGGTGTTGTACGAGTTTTGTATATACCCAGCATACGGCATATCTCTTGGAATACAACTGATTCGAAATTTCGACCTTGGTCTGAGTGTAACTCCATGGGTACACCAAAACGAGTAATCAATTGGTTGACGAATACATCCGCAACTCTACTAGCTTCTTGATTTGGATTGGGGTATACTTCAGGTCATTTACTGAAGTATTCTATAACCACCAGAACATATTTCTTTCCTGCGTTGCTTATTGGAAATGGTCCAGCTATGTCCATAGCAATTCGCTCGAATGGAGCACCCACGTTGTATTGGTGCATCTTACCTCGACTTTTCTTTGGCCATTGCACATTGCTTACACTTCCGAATCCAATCAGCGACATGGAAATTGCAGGCTTGCCACTACGCCCAGTGTGCCTCTGAGGTGGACTCTCATTAGCCATTACTTGCCAATCTGAACGTAAACCCTACTCCTTGTATTCCAGAATCTTTACGAGATCTGGGTCGTTCCGCCGATCTGCTTGCACTCGTTCGGTATGTTGCGAGCCAAAATATGAAATATGCACATATGCATATTTGGCCTCGTTACATATTTCCCGAAATTGTGAACTACATATTTATCCATACACATACCCATATTGCTCGAAGTTGTGATATACACAATCCATATTCATATTAAGTACTTATAATTGTGGAATGCCAGAACATTGAGCCAACCGAGTTGCAGTTGGGTGTGAAAAAGCTGACAAAGTACTACCCACATAATTTGTAGTTCTGCACTTACGTAAGCATACCTGTGTAAGCATACATGTTTAGGCATTCCATGATAACTAAAGTCACGTGAACTACTCATGTGTGTGATATCAAAAAGTTGTTTTCTCACATAATGGGTACATACATACATGCATGTGAAGTGCATAAATCGGGTAGATACATACACACATGTGGTGTGAATATATTTTTGTATTGTTACGTTTTTATTCTGTGAACGTTTAATTCTATTTGAATTACCTTGTTCGATCACTGGATTCTGTTAATGATAACTGCAACACTTATTTTGTACAACTATATACAGCAACAATTTATTTAATAATCTCTATTTACAATCAACACTGTTTACAATCAACTATTTACTATAACACTTAAATGTACTTGCAACTTTTGCCTCTGTATCAATGTTTTCGCAATCACGTTCGGAAGTGATTGATTTTTCTTCTCAACACTGGCTCTATTTATACTCTGTTGGCAACACCCCAGAATCTTCCTTTATCGAGATTCTTCTCTTCCTTTCTCGTTGGCTTGTTCTGGTTATCGTTTATTTCTTTTTGTTGACATTCGTTTCGATGCTGCCAATAGAGTCAGTCACAATAGTGATGAGTAATCAACTATCGATACTCGTTACACTGCCCTCCTCTTAACCTTGTTCGTCCCGAACAAGTTTTTATACTTCCCCTCGATATGGCGCAAGTCGCTCCAAGTGCACTACTTTAAACTTTGCTCTTTTATTCCAGGCACGTTGAATGCGATACACTACGTCATTTATCTTTGCTATAATCTCATATGGTCCTTCCCAATGAGTCTGTAGTTTAGGGGACAGGCCTTTCTTTCGTTGTGGATTATGAAGCATTACAAGCTCTCCTTCATAGAACCCTTTTGAATTTGCTTTCAAGTCATACCTGGCCTTTATCTTATCGCTTATCATCTGCGACCGCTCTCTGATGAACTGATGTACTTCATCCAACTGTTCCCGCTTTTCGCTAGTATAATTTCCTTCGGTTGATCTCGTTGGTGTTACAACTCCAAATTTTAAATCAGCTGGCAGTCTTAACTCGTTTCCAAAAATTGCCATTGCCGGTGTAGTAGCCGTCGTATCATGTTGTGCGCATCGATATGCCATGAGGAACATTGGTATATGTACATCTCAGTCTCTTTGGTATTTATCTACGACTTTTCTCAAATATTCCTCCAAGGTACGGTTAAATCGTTCTACCATGCCATCAGATTGTGGATGCAAAGGTGTTGTACGAGTTTTGTATATACCCAGCATACGGCATATCTCTTGGAATACAACTGATTCGAAATTTCGACCTTGGTCTGAGTGTAACTCCATCGGTACACCAAAACGAGTAACCCATTGGTTGACGAATACATCCGCAACTGTACTAGCTTCCTGATTTGGAATGGGGTATACTTCAGGCCATTTACTGAAGTAATCTATAACCACCAGAACATACTTGTTTCCTGCGTTGCTTATTGGAAATGGCCCAGCTATGTCCATAGCGATTCGCTCAAATGGAGCACCCACGGTGTATTGGTGCATCTTACCTCGACTTTTCTTAGTGGGACCTTTGGCCATTGCACATTGCTTACACTTCCGAATCCAATCAGCGACATGGTCATGACATCCAACCCAATAAAATCGTTTCTTTATTTTCTCAACGGTTTTGGTGATTCCCAAATGCCCTCCACTGGAGGCATTGTGATACTCAGCTATCACTTCATTTATTCTCGACTTGGGTACCACTAGAAGATCATTAGTGATTTTTCCATCCTCACTTTCCCATGCTCGGAATAAACATCCGTCTCGTAAGTGCAGGCTTTGCCACTGCGCCCAGTATGCCTTTGCTATTGGACTCTCATTAGCCATTTCTTGCCAATCTGGTCGTATGCCCTGCTCCTTGTATTCCATAATCTTTACGAGATCTGGGTCGTTCCGCTGATCTTCTTGCACTCGTTCGGTGGTCCATGACTCCTCCGGCAATATATTCGTAAGTCGTATGTCGACAATGTGCTCCTTGCTTTCCACTCGAGAACAATGTTTACATTCCATTTTGCAAGGACGACGAGATAGAGCATCCGCGTTGCCGTGATGTCCTCCTTTACGATGTTCGATGGTAAAATCATAACTCTGCAGCCTTTCAATCCAGCGCGCCAATTGTCCTTCTGGGTTTTTAAATTGCAATAACCACCTTAGCGCTGAGTGGTCAGTTCGTAGATGAAATGACTGACCGTACAAGTATTTATGGAAATACTTTACACATTCCAGTATTGCGAGCAACTCTCTTCGTGTGACACAGTAATTTCTTTCTGGCTTCGACAGGATTTTACTGTAGTAAAATCCTGTCGAAGCTGTTACTATTATTTTTTCTTGCCCATCTATGATCTGAGAGAGCACACCACCTATTCCATAGCCACTCGCATCTGTGTCCAACACAAACTTTTGACCAGGTACTGGATACGCTAATATTGGTGCTGAACAGAGTTTTTCTTTCAGCTGTTCGAATGCTTTCTGTTGGTCCTCGCCCCACACAAATGGTTTGTTCTTTCTTGTCAACTCATGCAGACTGCTGGCGATGTTTGAAAATCCAGGAACAAATCGTCTATAGTAGGTGCATAAGCCTAGGAAGCTCCTTAGCTCGTGAAGATTCGACGGAATAGGCCATTCTTGAACTGCTGCTACTTTCTCCTCGTCGGTATGTACCCCTTCTGTTGTTACTTTATGACCAAGATATTTAACTTCTCGCCTGAAGAGTGAACACTTTTTCATCTTCAGTTTAAGCCCTGCTGATTGTATACGCTCAAATACTTCTTTCAACTTTTCCAGGTGGTCGTTAAAATCTTTTCCCATCACAATAATGTCATCGAGGTACACCAAGCACGTTTTCCAGTGTAGTCCTCTGAGTACACGCTCCATCAAACGTTCAAAAGTAGCTGGCGCATTGCATAAGCCAAATGGCATAACTGTAAATTGCCATAGACCATCGCCAATACTGAAAGCTGTTTTCTCTTTGTCTTCCTTACCAAGTTCCACTTGCCAGTAGCCACTTTGCAAATCAAGAGTTGAGAACCACTTCGCACCAGATAGTGTGTCCAGAGTGTCATCGATTCTTGGCAGTGGATAGCTGTCTTTTTTCGTAATATCATTTAGCTTTCTGTAATCCACACAGAATCGAGTACTTCCATCCTTCTTCTTTACCAGCACAACTGGTGAACTCCATGGACTCGCTGATGGTTCAATAACACCTTGTTTCTGCATATCGGAAATCAGCTTAATGGCTTCGTCTCTTTTGGCCAATGGAACTCGTCGTGGTGTTTGACGAATTGGTCTAGAATCACCGGTGTCAATGTGATGCTTCACGATGGTTGTTCGTCCTCCAGTTTTTCCATTTGAAGAAAAGATTGAACTGTACTTCTCCAATAGTTGTAAAGCCTTTTCTTTTTGCTGGTTGGTAAGCACGCCTGCCCATTCTTCCATCTGTGCTTTTATTTCCACTCTGACAGTTCCTGATCTTCCACTTTTTATCGACGAACCCTTTTCGCAGTCTACTATGGCATTAACTTCCTGGCAATGACCAATCACCATTCCTTTCTTCACAACTGTAGATGTATTAGTTGGATTTAAAATTCGCACCGGTACTATTCCATTTTCTTTAGGTTCTACTAACGTCCTACCAAGTATGATGTTTTTATTCGTTATTTCTTTATCTGCTTCCACCAGCCACAACTTGCCTGTCCCATCATCCACATTCATCTGTGCCCATATCACCGCTTCTGATTTTGCTGGAACCTCTTGGCGTTGACATGCCAATACTCGTTTGATGATCCCACTACGCTTGTAACCGATGTTCAATGGTAGTTCGACATTTGCATAACGTAGTATCCGTTGATTCAGATCTAACGTAAATCCGTTGTCAATCATAAAATCAACACCAATTATTACGTCATCGATGATGTCGGCCACAATGAATTCATGTTCCCATGTGCAATTTCCAATAGATACTCGTTTCTTTATCTTGCCCAGAATTTGTGCATCCTCACCCGTTGCTGTACGCAATTTTATTCCCATTAAAGGCTCAAACCTCTTTACCAAATCGCTCTTGATTATAGAATGTGATGCACCAGTGTCCAGGGTTAACATGAATTCCATATTGTCCAATTTTCCATCAATAGTCAAGCTGCTTGGCACACGCTGTAGTTGTGAAATGTGAATGATGGGGCCACCCACTGTTGGAGTCAGTTCACGCCCCGCTGAACTGACTCGATTTAGTTTAACGATGGATTTGTGTTAGTGGAGCGATCGCTATCCACCTTATTCTCCTTCTTTTGTCTTCCTGGAGAATTCGATCTTGATCGCTTTCGTCGTAGACGGCAGTCACGCGCCATGTGTCCTGGTTTGTCGCAAATAAAGCACTTACCAGTAAATTTGATTTCGCGTCGACCTGTTGTTCTTCCTTCAGGCTGCACTACAGATTTGAATGCCTGACACACTGCTTCAACCAGATCTGCTGTTTCTGTTTCTAGTTGGCGTACACGTGGCATTGGTCGACACATCAAACTGGCGGCTTCAAACGTCAATGCACTACTGACTGTTTCGGCATAAGTATTTCTTGGTGACATGACTAGGGCACGCTTTGTCTCTCCATCACGTATGCCATCTATGAAAGCCTCTATTTTGATTTTTTCGACGAACTCTTCCGAATTACCGGAGAACGCTAGATGACATAAGCGCTCAATATCGGAAGCGAATTCCTGAAGGCTCTCATTACTCCGTTGCACTCGCGATCTCAATTCCACACAATGTAATTGACTCTTGTATTCATTTCCATATTTCCGCTGGAGGGTGTCCATCAGTGACTGGTAGCTACCACGATCTTTCTCTGGAACCATCTGTAACACCTCGGAAGCATTACCTTTTAATGCGACTACTAAAGCAGCAGTCTTGTCGCTATCATCCCATTGATTCTTCGAAGCTGTTGTCTCGAATTGAAACTTGAAGATATTGAATGGCGTGCTTCCGTCAAATGTTGGTGGCTTTAATTTGATTGTACTTGAATCTCTAATCACTGATGTGGCTGGTCCATTTATTTTTAGTTGGTTGAGATCGTGCTGTAATTTCTCGAACTTATCTTCCAAGTCATCTACATGTTCCTTGAGATCCATGACTTTTTCATTAATGGTTCCGGAAATTTCTTGAAATCTAATCTCAATTCCTTTTTGTAGATTTTCGATGACGTGTTCTTGTCGAGCCGAACCTTCTTGAATTTCCATACGCAATTCAGCCGAATGTTCTTGAAGCTTGTAGTCAATTGTTTTCTGGAATTCTCCCATAGCGTTTTCTTGCCGTACCGAATGTTCTTGAAACTTGGAGTCAATGCGAGACGCATTTCCTTGAATTTCCGTACGCAATTCAGCCGAATGTTCTTGTAACTTCGCATTAATTCCTTGCAGTTGCTGCTGCTGCTGTTGCATCATGGATTTCATAAATTCCATGAGTTGACCACTCGAATCTACCTTGCTCTCTTCCTCGGCGTGCACAACTGCATGTATATCGTCTTCCTCAAAGAACTCATGTTCTTCTACATTAATTCCCTTAGCCTCCATGGCTTTCCTCAGCCTCACCAGCAGTTCCGCCTTTGCACCTGATGACGATAGGTTCATCTCTACCAACAGCTTTTTAAGCTGGTCCACTTTTAGTTGGTCAATTTTCACCATCTTTACAGAATCCCACTTCTGACACCAATTGTTGACAATTGTTACGTTTTTATTCTGTGAACGTTTAATTCTATTTGAATTACCTTGTTCGATCACTGGATTCTGTTAATGATAACTGCAACACTTATTTTGTACAACTATATACAGCAACAATTTATTTAATAATCTCTATTTACAATCAACACTGTTTACAATCAACTATTTACTATAACACTTAAATATACTTGCAACTTTTGCCTCTGTATCAATGTTTTCGCAATCACGTTCGGAAGTAGATTGATTTTTCTTCTCAACACTGGCTCTATTTATACTCTGTTGGCAACACCCCAGAATCTTCCTTTATCGAGATTCTTCTCTTCCTTTCTCGTTGGCTTGTTCTGGTTATCGCTTATTTCTTTTTGTTGACATTCGTTTCGATGCTGCCAATAGAGTCAGTCACAATAGTGATGAGTAATCAACTATCGATACTCGTTACAGTATGTTATTTGTTTGTAAGTGGGTAGATCGATATGTAGATAGTACTAGAAAAATTGTATATGAGCTGCCAGCTTACTGAAGATAGTGGCTTTTCAGTTATGAGTCTTGTACCGAGTTGTGAAGGGCTAGCGTGTAAGAAATTGTAAAATACTGCGATCCTTACGAGGCCCTCCAGTATTAGTGTAAAAGTGTAAAATTGTAAAGTAATACCAGGAATAAAGTGAAGACCTAAAATCGCAAGTATCGTATAATTAATAAAGTATAATTGTTTTATTTCAGCTAACTATTGTTATAGTCTTGAAGGATATTTAAGAGCTTAGGTTTAGGTGCGCATCTTGTGCGTTACGTCCTTGAGTCTAGCCGTTAGGTATTTCGTGAGAGTTGTGGAAAAATAGTACACAACAGGTAGTCCATGACTCCTCCGGCAAGATATTCGTAAGTAGTATGTCGACAATATGCTCCTTGCTTTCCACTCAAGAACAATGTTTACATTCCATTTTGCAAGGACGACGAGATAGAGCATCCGCGTTGCCGTGATGTCCTCCTTTACCGTGCTCGATAGTAAAATCATAACTCTGCAGCCTTTCAAATTTTTAAATTGTAATAACCACCTTAGCGCTGCGGGGTCAATTCGTAGATGAAGTGACTGACCATACAAGTATTTATGGAAATACTTCACACATTCAAGTATGGCGAGCAACTCTCTTCGAATGACACAGTAGTTTCTTTCTGGCTTCGACAGGATTTTACTGTAGTATGCTATTACTTTTCTTGTCCATCTACGATCTGAGGGAGCACACCACCTATTCCATAGCCACTCGCATCTGCCTTCAATATAAACTTTTGACCAGGTATCAGCCCAGGAAGTAGCAGCAGTACATACTTGTACATAATGCCGTCGAGGTACACCAAGCCCGTTTTCTAGTGTACTCCTCTGAGTACACGCTCCATCAGACGTTCAAAAGTAGCCGGCGTATTGCATAAACCAAATAGCATCACTATAAATTGTCATAGACCATCGCCAATACTGAAAGCTGTTTTCTCTTTGTCCTCCTTACCAAGTTCCACTTGCCAGTAGCCACTTTGCAGATCAAGAGTTGAGAACCACTTCGCACCAGATAGCGTGCCCAGGGCGTTTTTATCAAACCATTCAGCGTGGTATCTATTATGAATTCAACTGAAATTTAATGCAGCACAATTATTTTGATAATTGTTAATGTTTTTATTTTTGTTCTGAAAAGAAGTTTGGCCTGGTGGCAACGCGAGGAATGTCAAACCTGATAGGCTAAACTATCTTCTATTTATCCGCGCCATACCTCTACAATAGCAGCATTTCTCTCTCGTGGCTGTCTATTCCTTTATGTGACGGCAGTGCAAAAGCAGAGAGAACAGAAAGGGAATAAATTTACTATAAAGAGCAACAACAACCTGCTCGTTTTTTTTTTTACATTCCATTTTTCTGTTCCTTTACATTGAATATCAACACGTGCTATTACTTGCTGATATATCTGATTGCCTGATACACGGCATCGATTGCTTCGATAAAACGATGCCTTTACGCCTTCCTTCTTGATCAAAATTACCGAAATTTAATCAAATTTAATATTGTGGAAATAATAAATAATATTGTGAAACACCTCATATGTTATATAGTAAGTGCATGTATTTATAAATATATGGATTGCGCAAATGGAGTATACCAAAAAGAACTCCATACGCATGTACATACATATATATAGAACAATAGTAAAAATTCTTCATAAAAAATTCTATATATAGAATTCATTCATAAAAATATTATTTCAATATATGTTAATTTACAGAATTTTTTTTTCTGGTCATAGCATTGCTCTCTTCAAAATCTCTGCATTCTACAACTCTGTTAAGTGACTCTTTGTAATAAGAAATAAGCTCAAACGCCAAAGTAGGATTTCTCTGGTATTAAACATTCTCTGGTTATATTAAGGTTTTTTTGAGGTTGTTTTGTTTTTATTTTCCATTTTTTTAACATATTAGTAATAAGTGTAATATTTAAGTTGGTTTTGTTTTGTATCGGTTAACATTATTCTTCTCTGGTATTAAACGTTCTCTGATATAACTTAAAACTATAACGGCTTCCCTCCAATACAACACAAAAAAACGTTATTCTGGTTAAAGCCAATACCGAGTGGCGAGATTTGTACTAAAATACTAACACGTGTGGTGCACTTTATGAAAATAATAAAAAAAGTAAATAATCTATAATCTATCACTTATCTTTTTCATTCTTACGCCAAGCTCTAGGATTGCTTGCATCCGGCCTGGAGATGAACTACTCCCACTCGCTTGGCCAAAATAGGCGCACAAATAAACAAATGCAGCATTAAGCTTACCAAATGTATACTTCATGAAACACATAAAAATTATGCCTCAAGAATGAAGAAAATATGTTTATTCACAAGTCATAGCAAAGTTTAAGAGACAACAAAAGTTAATAATTTAAAAATGGAAACAGAAAAAGATTCAAAATTTGAATTTTAAATTTTACTATTCAAAAAACTTAAATTTTGACGCTGCATAACTACCACACAAAGCAGTTCGTAAACGTCAATGCTTGAAAAAGTTAAAAGTTGAGCAACTTTCGGCATACATCAAGCATGGGGCATGATGCATATCTTTTATGTGGGCACTTTCATTAGGATGCGTATATTTTAACTTAGTTTGACAGATGAATTTGCATGCCTACTTTTATTGTATTTTGGCCTTAAGCGGCTTCATACGCTTTGACGTGTGTAGCCGTCAGTTTAATGTGTCGACCAATACTACGAGTACACCAATTATGGAAGAATCAGAAACATCAACAGCCCTATTCCAATTGACTCTTTCGCTTGTGCTCTTTCACTAAAATCCTCCTAATCAATTTTAGAGAAAGTACATAGGAGGCAATTGTGATTCTAATTGATTTATCTCTCTTAATTTCGCTTCGCTTATTTTCTTATATTGAAAACAGTTTCGCACTTCGTAAAAATTAAAATTAAATTATTTTTAAAATTAGAATTAGAAAAATTAAAAATATTTTCCCGTCAAGCTTAGGCGAAGGAGTTGCAGATTAAGTGAAAGAGTCAGTTGGAATAGGGAGACCTGGTTGAAGCAGTCTGTCAGACAGTCAAGTCAGAATTGCAGTCTGAAGCACAAACAACAGGTGACGCTAAAACAAATTAACTTGTGAGCACTTCATTTGCGACAAACCAGGACATATGGGGCGTAACTGCCGAAAGCGATCAATATCAAATTCTCAAGGAAGGCAAAAGAAGGAGAATAAGGTGAACTGCGATCGCTTCACACACAGTCGCTTCGTTAAACTGAAGCGACTCAGTTCAGGGGGTGTGAACTGATCCCAACAGTGGGTTGCCCCATCATTCACATCTCACAATTACAGAGTATGCCAAACATCTTGATTATCGATGGAAAACTGGACAATATTGAGTTCATGTTAACTCTGGATACTGGTGTATCACATTCTATAATCAAAATCGATTTGGTAAAGAGGTTGAGCCTTTAATGGGAATAAAATTGCGTACATGCACCAATTCAGGATAAGATAAAAAAACGAGTATCTATTGGAAATTGCATTGTGGTCGACATCATCTATGACGTAATAATTGGTGTTGATTTCATGGCCGATAATTGATTTACGTTAGATTTAAATCAACGGATACTACGCTATGCAAATGTCGAGTTACCATTGAACGTTACGCAAAGAATATAATAAGATTAAGAAATCTTATCTTCCAGTCTACACGAAATTTGACGGGAAAACAAGGCAAGTCAAATGAGTAGCACCTAATAACATACAAGTTGGCTTATGGGCAGACATAAAAAGGCTTACTGGCATTCCGTCCCACTCTTTTATCATTTCCCTTAAATCTCCAAAAGGCAATCTACTAAATCCCCACGATATAGCATCAAAGTTAGCCACACACTTCTCTAACGCCTCTTCTGATTCCGGCTTCCCCCTCTTAACAAAATTTCCCAACTCCATTCTACTCCTTTAAGCTTATCTTCTTCCTCCAAGCATTTGGAAGGCGATTTATCCTTATGGGAACTCCAATGCGCTCTCTGAGCAGTCAAAGGTAGAACCCCAGCGTTTGATAAAATACCTATCCTATTATAAAACATATCCGTTTGTCCCTTCTATCACGCCTCCTCAAACACTAAAACAACATTTTCTTGACTGGTAATTATCCCATTCTTTAGAAGACTAGTTCCGTCGTATCTATCCTAAAACCTCGATGCGAGGTAAACAGCTACCGTCCTATATCTCCTCTTCCCTGCTTAGGTAAATTAATAGAAAAAATCGTTACTATTAGACTATCATGGTATGTGCACGCAAATAAGCTCATTCAGCATAACCAAGTCACCTTCAAGAAGATGCAGGGTACGATTGACGCTTTATTACACCTCGATCACTTTGTTTCCGAGTTCCTTCAAGTAAAAATCATTTTTCACTGCTATTCCTAGATTTTGCCATTGCTTTCGATCGAATATGTATACAAATCTCGTTTGAAGACAGCTAAATAAGTGAAAGGTTGGACCAAGAATCTACAACTTTATTAAATCTTTCCTCTCCTCTCGCACACTTAGCGTTCTTATATCCAATATCCAATCCCCTATATTTCCCCTAGACAGCGGCACCCCACAGGTCTCTCCTGTATTCGTTATCCTTTTCATTATAGCTTTTGATGAGTTTATTACCATTTTTTCCCATTTCCCAAATATTTCCTACCAAATGTATGCGGAAGATGTGTTGCTATTTTGCAAAACCCATGGTCTCAATCACGTAATGGCTACATTTTCTGACATCCTATCACGCATTTCCTCATGGCCCCCTTCTTCAGGAGCTTCAATCTCTCCCAATAAAACTAAACTACTACATATTTGTAAGAAACTTAACTGTAATATACCTCTGCTTACATTTGTTGTGAGTCAAAATAATGCTCATCTAATTAATGCATTTTGACTCACTACAAATGTTATAGTAATATTATTATTATCGTTATGTTATTTTATTATGTGTAACCATTAATTAATGATAATCAACACACTATGCATAATGTAATTATCATTGACTAAAATGGGTTGTGCCGTTTGGGTGCCGTAGCTCAGTGGTTAGTGTGTTCGCCTTCTGATCTGTAGGTCGTGGTTCAATACCCGGCTGATGCATAACAAATTTAATATCGAAAAGATTTTTCTTTCGAACGGTACCCACCTGTCGGCAAGCAATTGACAATTCTTCCGACAGTAACAACTTGCCATGAAAAAGCTTCTAAAAAAAAGAACTCTGTGACAAAGCTCAGAAAAAGTGATGTCACAAGTGTTCTGCCGTTCCGAACCGGCTAAAATAAGTAGGTCCATTCTAATACTGTCCAAAATTTAAGACGCACAACAGTAATGGAAGAGAAGCTCGGCCAATGAGCCCTTTGGGGCTTTAAGTGCCACATATTTATTTTTTTTTTTTAAATGGGTTGTAGTATATTTATAAAAATGCGTGGTCAGCGTCGTCGTAACTCACTGTATGATTGTGGAACAATTTCACAATCATGAAAAACAAAGAACGAAGAAGAAGAAGAAAATAATGAATTAAATAATAAACAATAATAAAAGAACCAACGGGTCATCGTACCTCGATATATGATTATGAAATAATTCAACAACCATACACAGTGAAAAGAAAACAAAAGCCAAAAGGAAAAACAAAATAAGAAACAACCAAGCATACATAAAATTGAACGCATGCACGATATTTACAACAAGAAGTATTAACTACAAATAATAATGATGACTTACTAAAAATAATATTGTTACGTTTTTATTCTGTGAACGTTTAATTCTATTTGAATTACCTTCTTCGATCACTGGATTCTGTTAATGATAACTGCAACACTTATTTTGTACAACTATATACAGCAACAATTTATTTAATAATCTCTATTTACAATCAACACTGTTTACAATCAACTATTTACTATAACACTTAAATGTACTTGCAACTTTTGCCTCTGTATCAATGTTTTCGCAATCACGTCCGGAAGTAGATTGATTTTTCTTCTCAACACTGGCTCTATTTATACTCTGTTGGCAACACCCCAGAATCTTCCTTTATCGAGATTCTTCTCTTCCTTTCTCGTTGGCTTGTTCTGGTTATCGCTTATTTCTTTTTGTGACATTCGTTTCGATGCTGCCAATAGAGTCAGTCACAATAGTGATGAGTAATCAACTATCGATACTCTTTACACTGCCCTCCTCTTAACCTTGTTCGTCCCGAACAAGTTTTTATGCTTCTCCTCGATATGGCGCAAGTCGCTCCAAGTGCACTACTTTAAAATTTGCTCTTTTATTCCAGGCACGTTGAATGCGATACACTACGTCATTTATCTTTGCTATAATCTCATATGGTCCTTCCCAATGAGTCTGTAGTTTAGGAGACAGGCCTTTCTTTCGTTGTGGATTATGAAGCATTACAAGCTCTCCTTCATAGAACCCTTTTGAATTTGCTTTCAAGTCATACCTGGCCTTCATCTTATCGCTTATCATCTGCGACCGCTCTATGATGAACCGATGTACTTCATCCAACTGTTCCCGCTTTTCGCTAGTATAATTACCTTCGGTTGATCTCGTTGGTGTTACGACTCCAAATTTTAAATCAGCTGGCAGTCTTAACTCGTTTCCAAAAATTGCCCTTGCCGGTGTAGTAGCAGTCGTATCATGTTGTGCGCATCGATATGCCATGAGGAACATTGGTATATGTACATCCCAGTCTCTTTGGTATTTATCTACGACTTTTCTCAAATATTCCTCCAAGGTACGGTTAAATCGTTCTACCATGCCATCAGATTGTGGATGCAAAGGTGTTGTACGAGTTTTGTATATACCCAGCATACGGCATATCTCTTGGAATACAACTGATTCGAAATTTCGACCTTGGTCTGAGTGTAATTCCATCGGTACACCAAAACGAGTAATCCATTGGTTGACGAATACATCCGCAACGGTACTAGCTTCTTGATTTGGAATGGGGTATACTTCAGGCCATTTACTGAAGTAATCTATAACCACCAGAACATACTTGTTTCCTGCGTTGCTTATTGGAAATGGTCCAGCTATGTCCATAGCAATTCGCTCGAATGGAGCACCCACGGTGTATTGGTGCATCTTACCTCGACTTTTCTTAGTGGGACCTTTGGCCATTGCACATTGCTTACATTTCCGAATCCAATCAGCGACATGGTCATGACATCCAACCCAATAAAATCGTTTCTTTATTTTCTCGACGGTTTTGGTGATTCCCAAATGACCTCCACTGGAGGCATTGTGATACTCAGCTATCACTTCATTTATTCTTGCCTTGGGTACCACTAGAAGATCATTAGTGATTTTTCCATCCTCACTTTCCCATGCTCGGAATAAACATCCGTCTCGTAAGTGCAGGCTTTGCCACTGCGCCCAGTATGCCTTTGCTATTGGACTCTCATTAGCCATTTCTTGCCAATCTGGACGTATGCCCTGCTCCTTGTGTTCCATAATCTTTGCGAGATCTGGGTCGTTCCGTTGATCTTCTTGAACTCGTTCGGTTGTCCATGACTCTTCCGATAATACATTCGAAAGTCGTAGGTTAACAATGTGATTCTGGCTTCCTACCCGAGAACAATGTTTACTATCTACGGTGCAAATACGATGATATGGAGTAACAGCTTTACCACGATGAATGACATCACGATCTTCCTTTCGTTGTCCTGGTGAATTCGATCTTTGTTGCTTGCATCGTAGCCGACAATTACGCGCCATGTGTCCTCTTCGATGGCATATGAAGCACTTACCGGTAAATTTATTTTTGTGTTGATTCCTTGTTCTTCCTTTAGGCTTCATACTCGATTGATTGCAATCACGAGCTATATGCCCTCGTTTGTCGCAAATAAAGCACATACCAGTAAATTTGATTTCGCGTCGACCTGTTGTTCTTCCTTCAGGCTGCACTACAGATTTGAATGCCTGACACACTGCTTCAACCAGATCTGCTGTTTCTGTTTCTAGTTGGCGTACACGTGGCATTGGTCGACACATCAAACTGGCGGCTTCAAACGTCAATGCACTACTGACTGTTTCGGCATAAGTATTTCTTGGTGACATGACTAGGGCACGCTTTGTCTCTCCATCACGTATGCCATCTATGAAAGCCTCTATTTTGATTTTTTCGACGAACTCTTCCGAATTACCGGAGAACGCTAGATGACATAAGCGCTCAATATCGGAAGCGAATTCCTGAAGACTCTCATTACTCCGTTGCACTCGCGATCTCAATTCCACACGATGTAATTGACTCTTGTATTCATTTCCATATTTCCGCTGGAGGGTGTCCATCAGTGACTGGTAGCTACCACGATCTTTCTCTGGAACCATCTGTAACACCTCGGAAGCATTACCTTTTAATGCGACTATTAAAGCAGCAGTCTTGTCGCTATCATCCCATTGATTCTTCGAAGCTGTTGTCTCGAATTGAAGCTTGAAGATATTGAATGGCGTGCTTCCGTCAAATGTTGGTGGCTTTAATTTGATTGTACTTGAATCTCTAATCACTGATGTGGCTGTTCCATTTCTTTTTAGTTGATTGAGTTCGTGCTGTAATTTCTCGAACTTGTCTTCCCAGTCGTCGACATGTTCCTTCAGCTTATCATCCAACTCATCCACGTGTTCTTTCAGCTCTGTGACTTTGTCATTAATAGCTCCGGAAATTTCCTGAAATCTAAGTTCAATTCCTTTCTGTAGATTTTCGATGACGTGTTCTTGTCGAGCCGAATGTTCTTGAATTTCCATACGCAATTCACTAATAACGCCCTCTTGGCGTACCGAATGTTCTTGAAGCTTGGAGTCAATGCGAGACGCATTTCCTTGAATTTCCGTACGCAATTCAGCCGAATGTTCTTGTAACTTCGCATTAATTCCTTGCAGTTGCTGCTGCTGCTGTTGCATCATGGATTTCATAAATTCCATGAGTTGACCACTCGAATCTACCTTGCTCTCTTCCTCGGCGTGCACAACTGCATGTATATCGTCTTCCTCAAAGAACTCATGTTCTTCTACATTAATTCCCTTAGCCTCCATGGCTTTCCTCAGCCTCACCAGCAGTTCCGCCTTTGCACCTGATGACGATAGGTTCATCTCTACCAACAGCTTTTTAAGCTGGTCCACTTTTAGTTGGTCAATTTTCACCATCTTTACAGAATCCCACTTCTGAACCCAATTGTTACGTTTTTATTCTGTGAACGTTTAATTCTATTTGAATTACCTTGTTCGATCACTGGATTCTGTTAATGATAACTGCAACACTTATTTTGTACAACTATATACAGCAACAATTTATTTAATAATCTCTATTTACAATCAACACTGTTTACAATCAACTATTTACTATAACACTTAAATGTACTTGCAACTTTTGCCTCTGTATCAATGTTTTCGCAATCACGTCCGGAAGTAGATTGATTTTTCTTCTCAACACTGGCTCTATTTATACTCTGTTGGCAACACCCCAGAATCTTCCTTTATCGAGATTCTTCTCTTCCTTTCTCGTTGGCTTGTTCTGGTTATCGCTTATTTCTTTTTGTGACATTCGTTTCGATGCTGCCAATAGAGTCAGTCACAATAGTGATGAGTAATCAACTATCGATACTCGTTACAATATTATAAAGAACCTTGTATTATGTGTATTGTGAATGGAAAACCTTTGAGCCAATAAACCATATCGTGAAAACAAAAAACTTACTAAATGTGAAAGTAATTGTGTGGGGAAGTAAGACAAAGGAAGCTGGAAGCAGAGAAAGAGAATAAAAGAAAGAGGTAAGTCCTAAACCATAAGATATCTAGACAAAGGTTAGGGTGCTACAAATAAAGGACACAACATTTTGGTGCAGCCGGTAGGATTCTGCGAAGTATCTTGTAAGACAAGATATTTTACGTTAAACGTTTAACGCAGTATTAGGATTCCATTGTTCCCTAGGACATAAAAATAGATTTGTGTTCCAGGATATTCTGATGGAGTATCTCCTCCTCTCCTCAGATATTGCAATTCAGAAAGCTACCACTTTCGTGTGGGATTTAATTAAGAAACATAGTACTTGCGAGCAATACGAGCTCATAAAATCGAAGTCCATCACGGCAAAGTACTAGCACCAGGTGAGGAGCTAGAAGCTACATTAACAGAGATAAGAGTCCTTTTAGAAACACATGGCCAAGCAAGTTTAGTCGTGAAGGACAATTTGGATGCAGCGGAGGCACAAATAAGAAACCTCAGCTTAAGGATTGTAAACCAAGGGTTGGAAGCTGAATAACTAGACAGAAGGAATCAGGAGTTAGAAGGATTACTTAAGAAGATAAATATTTCCGAGGAATTTATAGAAAAGAGACTCAGAACCTCCGTGGACACTGAGCAATTAAGCGCCCTCCAGGCCCAAGGAATCTTGAGAGAGAACGCAGTTTAGCTGAAGAGACACCTCTTCGCCGCCGTACACCTTTAAGGAAGATATTTACGAACTCGCAGCCACAAACAACGGAAAAAATGCGTATAGACGAGATAGTGCAGATGGTTAGTAGACTAGTTCCAGTACTCACTGGAGCTGAGTCAAAAGATTTGAGAACGTAAGTCCACCAATTTATCGCTGGGTGTAAACTAGCCAGCAAAGGAATCAAACCAGATGAGTTGGAAGATTTCATATCCTGTATAAAGCAACGTCTGTACGGAGATGCGTTTAATTTGGTATTGGCGAAAAAATTTACCAATTTGGAAGAATTATATAGACTTTTAAGAAACACATACCTGAAAATAGCCCATCTAGAACCCATCACTCACCAAATCCAGTTTGCACGGCAATTACCACAAGAAAGCATAAGTACGTTCGCCAGGAGGTTAGACGAATTGAAAACCGCCGCAACGTACTGTGCCAAAACCTCATATGGGTGAAAAGAAGACTTATCATTGCTGCAGGAGCTAGAGAAGTCCACAAAGAAATCGTTCGTAACAGGCCTTAGGGAACCAATGCTTAGAGTACACATGCTAAATAAGACATGTACGTTAGAGGAACTGACGGAGGAAGCCGTAAATACAAATATCCTGCTCAACAGAGGGCAACAGCACACACACTTAACGTGGGAGCCAATGTAGGTCTCCGTATCTTATTAAATTCTTATGAAGATTGCCAAACCCAAACAGGTAACATAGTAGCGTTCCACCAAAACAGAAATAATAAAGTGCCATTTAAGGCAGATCATTACTCAAAGAATAAAGAAAATCCTCAAAACGGCCAAAGGAAGGTTTCTACCTGTTCTTCTGCTACAAGAAGGGACACACAAGGGACGAATGTTTTAAAAGGAAAAATACGCCCTTCTGTATAAAATGCAAGCAATATGGGCATGAGTACAATCTATCTTGTACGTCATTCACAAAAAATTCAAAGACGCAAGGGAATTATAGTCCAAAAACAGGTCATAGTAGGGGAAGCCAGGAAAATATAGGGCATAATCGGAGTAAGTCCGAAACCAAATGTTTCTTTTGCAGAAAGCCCGGACACAGGATTGCCGACTGTTACAAACGCGAGGACTTGGAAAAGACTCAGGGAAACTACGAGGGGCCCAGGTACGGCCAATAAACCGGGAACCCCAAAATTTTGCTAAAGACAGGCCAGCTGAAATGGAAGGTGTCAATCATGCGTCTTTAAAGATTGTTGACACACCCTCCACGTCAGATAGTAGGATGGTGGAAGTTGGTAGTCAGGTGTCCAGAGGGATTGTTGATCCATCTTTCGCATCCAGTGGTAGCAATCGTGGTTATTGTCTTGGAGTCTCTGATGTAGGTGATGTGTTCATTGAGTTTCCGTGTGAGGAAGCAAAAAATGGAAAACTCATTTTACTTGTAGACTCTGGGGCAGATACCAGTTTAGTAAAATCAAGAGTAATTAACAAAAACGTTAGCAAGAAAGGGAATTTAAGGAAAAATCTTAGTGGTGCATTCGGAGGATTTGTCACCACGTTAGGGCCAATAACAGTCCAACATGAAAGGACTAATGAATTGAATTTAGAATTACATATAATATCTGAAGAGAGAGGGATACCTGCAGATGGTATCCTAGGACGAGACAATTCATGGAATCGATCGATTCTCAATACTATGAAAAAGAAGCTGATTTTTTTGATGAGCGAAAACAGCATTTAATGACGTTACCTCTCAAATAATTGAACGAGGCTAATAGAGTACTCTACAACAGTGGGGTTGTAGTACCAGGGAGAAATATGAGGATAGTTCCCTTGAATGTAAACACCGATTTGGAAACGGTAATAGTGGAAAAACAAGAAGTTTCTCCCGGGATATTTTTAGGTGAGACATTGAGATCTTTATGTACCGATACTGAATACAAATACGAAAGCGTATACTGTGTGTAACGAAATGGGAGTTAATATAGTTAAATTTAATCATATAAAGGATAAAGAGCATGAAACAGTTCCCAAAATAAAAAGCGTTAGGGAAAAGAGTAACTTCAAGAGGGTTACTAAAATATTAGAAACGGTTAAGTTAGATTCAAACCTAAATATGGAAGAAAGAAAATCGATGGAAGACATCTTCAAGTCATTTGCGATTTGTTTTATTTGGAAGGCGATAAATTGTCTTACACAACAGGTATAAAGCACACGATACCAGTAAGGGCAGACCAGGCACCAATAAATCAGAGACAGTACAGATTACCAGAAGTGCATAAGGAAGAGATTAATAGACAGGTAAATAAAATGTTGGAAGACAAGATAATCGTTCCCAGTTCCTCCCCATGGAATTCACCAATAATATTAGTTCCAAGGAGGCAGGAAGCGATGGAAAAAAGAAATGGAGACTGGCTGAACGATGCCACCATTAAACAGGTTTTTCCAATTCCATGCATTGATGAGATATTGGATCAGTTAGGTCATAGTAGATATTTTACTACACTTGATCTGGCCAGTGGATATCATCAAGTGCTAATGGAAGAGTTTGACAGAGAAAAACCCGTTTTTAGTTCAGGTGTCGGGCATTACGAATTTAATAGAATGCCTTTTGGGTTAACAGGAGCACCTGCTACTTTTCAAAGACTAATAAATATCCTGATTTCGCACCCCCATAAAATCAGACTCATGTGGATGGCAGGACATTCCGGCATCAACGGTAATACAGTCGCTGATACTACTGCCAAGGATATGAGATGCTCCTGCCATCACATCAAATCTCTTTTGTAAAATCGATGTCTATCGACTCATCAAAGCAGCAGAGGCAAACCAAACTAGTAGCCAATTCGGTTCAATATAGTCATCACTACTCCAGGATTAACCTTATTCGCACTAATTCGAGATACCTATCATCCCCTCCATCTAACTATACTACGCCCTACACACGCCGTTTGTACGTTTTGGGCACAGTATAATTACAAATGCACACCTACTACAAGGAAGATCTGCAAAGAGATCAGCATATTGACGGCCATGACCTACTATCATTACTAATTAATCCTTCTGAATCCAACATTTCCATAATCTACAAATTTCTGAAGGATTCTGATCTCCACCGGCGTATCTGAACCAGTTAATTTTCACCAGCCAGCCAAAAGCATCCGTTTCTAGAGCTGAATTTTTTCTTAGTTTCTTTAACAATTCTATTGTTCTTTAAGCTATTAATAAATAAATAAAAAATAAATGAACAAGTGACATTACTTGCTTATATTTCTGATTGCCTAGTACAGGACATTCTGTGATTGATGAAAAATGCTTTAATCGTTTGCTCCATGTTAAAATATCGAAAACTTATAAAATCTTAAATTATGAAAATAATATTTTGTTAAAAATCTTATACAGTGGCTCCCAGCTTATTTCGTACAGTGACAGTTTAAAAATTGCTGCAGTCGTAATTCCTAATATAGCAAAAATTTGAACAAAATATAAATGCCATTTTAGAAAGGAAGGTTTGTTTTTTATTTTCCAAAATTTACTTTTTCAAAATTTTAGTGTTTGACACTATAAAAAAATAAAATAAGAAAAAAATAGGAAAATTCATGTCACAGCTTATTTCGTACAGTCTCTTTAAGTTCAAACTAAAAACAAAGTAAGTTGATTTTAATATTTAGTTGACATCCCTTAGCGTTAATGACAGCCTGGAGTCTATTTGGCATTGAATCCACCAATTTTTGAGTGATGTCTGGTGTGATTTTTTTCCATTCTTCCATCAGTACCTTCTTTAGGTCTTGCTTATTAGAAATCTTGTGTGTTCTTATTTTATTGTCCAAAATAGACCAAAGATTTTCAATCACATTCATGTCAGGTGACTGTGGTGGTGGAGACATCAAGTGTGGGCAGTTCCAAATAAGCCAAGATTGCACAATCCCAGATTTATGTTTTGGGTCATTATCTTGGTAGTACCGAAATTCTTCCCGCAAACCCAGTTTGTCTGCACTTTGAAGTAAATTGTTTTTCAGAATCTCGAGGTACTTCATTTTGTCCATTGTTTCCTCAATAAAAACCAATTCACCTACTCCGGCTGCTGACATACAGGCCCAAACCATCACGCTACCGCCACCATGCTTCACTGTGGGCTTAAGGTTCTCCTTGTTTAGCTCGGTATTAGCTTTACGCCAAACATATGACATTCCGTCCGAGCCAAAAATATTAAACTTAGACTCATCCGCGAAAATAACGGTATTCCAGAACGCAGGAGTATTAATAATATGCTCTTTGGCGAAGTCAAGTCGGCGTTGTATATTCATTTTCGAAATGAATGGTTTCTTTCGGGCTACTCGACCGTTCAAGTCATGATTGCGCAGCACACATCGGACAGTTTCAGCACTGGATGATTTTCCTATTTCACGCTGAACCTCTGCAGCCAACTTCGGAGCGGATAACTTTGGATTTTTCTTAATTTTTCGTACAATATAACGCTCGTCTGAAGCGTTGAAAATCTTATTAGGTGCTTCTCTGCCCTTGTTCTCCAACCGATTTTCGCGAACGAAGCGTTGAATGATGTATTGGACAGTTGAGGCACTTAAATTTGTCATTTCAGCAATTTTTCGCACACTCTGACCTTTCCTAAAATGGTTAATTACCAGTTTACGCTGTTCCATCGTTGTACGACGACCCATAACGCTAAATGTTTAATTTACAGCACTTTAACTATTTAAAATAATAATAATAAAAATTGTTATAATAGTTAAAAAGGTCCAAAAACTCATACAATTCAAAAAAACTTTGTAACTGCGCGGCAGAATGAAACTTACTTACATTGAAGTTTGTGTACGAAATAAGATGTGAGCTGAAAATCAGCTGATCAATAGTTTTTCTCTCTTGCATGACAAAAAGAACAATTTTTGGGGTTCCCCGTTTTCTTATTAGGTTTACTAAACACATACATAGACATCTACATTCAAAACTTATTGATAAGTTTTTTAGTTTCGATGTTACAGCCATGTACATAAAAATATATACACTGTACGAAATAAGCTGGGAGCCACTGTATATAGTATATGCCCTTACTATTTATAAATATTTAATTTGTATACTTATAGTATACTCCATATGCATATACTACTGTCTAGGCCAGAGTATGACGCGTGCACTGTTTGTTTGCCTTCATTTGAGTGGGTTGGCAACCCTGTTACTTATATAACATTTCTCCCTTCTGGCCACCCGTTTTGATTGTTCTTTGTTATTCTCGAAATATATCCCGAAGAAAATAGACAGCCAGTGCGCGCAAAAATTTGAATCTCGCTTTATATAGTTAAAACAATAACGTCAAATAAATATTGCATATTTACAAATAGTGAAAAATTGCGCGTATTATTATTAACTTAGCGACATAAACAAAACAACATATTTCGCAACAGCTTCAGCAGAAACACAAAACACATCATCATCTACAACATCGATACATAACAAGAACAGCATTGTACACAAATATCCCTGCACTCACACGCACGACGTGTGGAGGAAGCAACCAGCGTTGGAACGAGTTCAGCTGGCACCCCATTACTCATACAATCAACTACATATATGTTTTGAAAAATAGGAAAAATTCTATTGTATATACATATAATATTCCAAATATATAGAATTCATTGATAAAAATATTTTCTAACTCATATGTAAATGTGTATGTATTGCATGTGATCTTATTTTTGTTTATTAATTTGATAATAGTGCATGAAGACAAGGTTTGAAACTGTTGAAATGGTAATCACACACTTCCCAATATGTAGAACACTGCATGAATACAACTCGTATATTATTTTGGTGCTACTCTTTTCACTTGCCTTGTTTTCCCGTCAAATTTCGTGTAGACTGGAAGATAAGACTTCTTAATATTTTTATTTTCTTTGCATCAGTGATTAGAGAATCAACTGCAATTAAACTAAAGTCATTAACATTTGATGGAACCACACCATTCAACATCTTCAAGCTTCAGTTCGAGACAACAGCTTCGAAGAATCAATGGCACGATAGTGACAAGTCGTATTAAAAGGTAATGCTTCCGAAGTGTTGCATATGGTTGCAGAGAAAGATCGTGGTAGCTATCAGTCACTGATGGACACACTCCAGCGAAAATATGGAAATGAATACAAGAGTCAATTACATCGAGTTGAATTGAGATCGCGAGTGCAATGGAGTAATGAGAGCCTTCAGGATTCCGCTTCCGACATTGAGCGCTTATGTCATCTTGCGTTCTCCGGTAACTCAAAAGAATTCATCGAGAAAATAAAAATAGAGGCATTCATAGATGGCATACGTGATGGAGAGACAAAGCGTGCTCTGGTCATGTCACCCAGGAATACTTATGCCGAAACAGTCAGTAGTGCCTTGACATTTGAAACCGCCAGTTTGATGTGTAGACCAATGCCACGGGTACGCCAACTAGAAACAGAAACAGCAGATCTGGTTGAAGCAGTGTGTCAGGCAGTAAAATCAGTGGATCAGCCTGCAGCAAGAACACGAGGTTGACGCGAAAACAAATTTACTGGTAAATGCTACATATACGATAAACGAGGACATATGGCGAATGATCGCCATCAATCGATTGCGGAGCCTAAAGGAAAAATAAAGAATCAACGCAAAAATAAATTTACTGGTAAGTGCTTCATTTGCGACAAAAGAGGGCACATTGTGCGTAATTGCCGTCTACGACGCAAGCAGCAAAGGTCGAATACCCCGGGGCAACTAAAGGAAGATCGAAGATAAATATGAGGTACTTAAAGCCCCGAAGGGCTCATTGGCCGAGCTTCTCTTCCATTACTGTTGTGCGTGTTAAATTTTGGACAGTATTAGAAGGGACCTACTTATTTTAGCCGGTTCCGAACGGCAGAACCCTTGCGACATCACTATTCTGAGCTTTGTCACAGAGTTCTTTTAAGAAGCTTTTTCATGGCAAGTTGTTACTGTCAGAAGAATTGCCAATTGCTTGCCGACAGGTGGGTACCGTTCGAAAGAAAAATCTTTTCGATATTAAATTTGTTATGCATCAGCCGGGGATTGAACCACGACCTACAGATCAGAAGGCCAGCACACTAACCACTGAGCTACGGCACCCTTACACGGTGGATAGTAAGCATTATTCTCCTGTAAGAAGCCAGAATCACGTTGATAACCTATGATTTACGAATGTCATGCTGGAAGAAAATCAATGACACCATTGGTAAAGATGTTGGGGAAAATTCTCCGGGTCAGAAATGCACTTATTAATGAAATGTGTTAGTTTTTGGTGAGTCGCTGTAAAGCGCTTCAGCCAAAAGTTTTTCAAATTGTCCGGACCTAGTGATCTCCAACTGTGTGTTTTACCAATAATATTTTGTAATTGTTCAATTATTATTTGGTAATCTGGCATTTGCGGCAGGTGTTCATAATTAGATTATGACTTGCATCTTTATAAAAAATCGATGACCAGTAATTTTTAGTTTATTGCATGGTTGGTATTTTATCATCACTTCCATCATTTTTATGCATAGGGATTTTACGATAAAAGGCCTTTTCAGTTGTTCTGAACATTTTATTATTTTCACGTCTCTTCGGAGTTTAGCTGATTCTACCGATAGTTTTTGTTTGACTGTATCTCTGACTAGAACTATGTTTTCTCTATTCATCTTATATCTGGAGTGTCTATTATGGTGTTTAACAATTTCTGATATTTTGTTTTTAAGTATTTGGGAGCACGCACCATTTACAAATTTATTAAGTCGTTCTAGATCATTCCTTAGATATTCGATTTTCTTCAGTATTCGCTTAATGACCACATTTTCTTTTGGCTTTTTCATCGTTTGTGTTGGATATTTTATTTTGAATTCAAATTTTGTTGTAGTAGTTGCTGCCAAATGAAAATTTATTTTAAATAAATGAATATGTTCTTCTGACTGTGTGAGGGGTGGGGTGCCAGGTGGACTCGTTCCAACGGTGGTTGCTTCCTCCAGATGATAGTGGTGTGTATGAGTGTGGGATATTTGTTTGTGCAATGTTGTTGTTGTTGTTGTTGTTGAGTATTGATGTTATGGGTGATGATGTGCTTTGTGATTCTGCTGCTGCTTCGTACCATGCTGTAGTTTATTTATGTCGCTAAATGAATAATAACACACGCGATTTTTCAATTTTCAAATTAACCATATTTATTGGAAATTAACGTGTATATTAAATATAGAGGGAGAGATATTCGAATTGGCGGGCGCTGGCTGACTATTTACTATGAGTTGTCACTTGAGAATGATAATAAAAAATAATCAAAACTGGCGGCTAGAAGACAAAATGTTATATATGTAAAATGGTTGCCAACCCACTCAAATGAAGTAAAACAAAGAGTGCACGCATCTTACTCTGGTGTAGACATTCCGCCCCCCTTTCAGGGATACTGCAAAGGAGACGAAACCTCTACCCCAGGCAGAGATAGAGAGAGAAAGACAGGGAAAATAATATATCCCTATAATATAATCATATAACCTTAAAACTAATATAATTTATTTAGTTTAAAAACTACGAAGTCAGCAGCGATCCAGTCCCGATCAGCGGCAACTACATCGAAACAGTGCACTACGGAGTGCATATCACGTTCAAGAATTAAAGCGACTACTTCAAATTGTGCTGGAAGCAGAGACGTGATTAGCGATGTCCAACAAAAATAGTAAAAATATTTCGGGAGAGAAAACGAGATGTTGGTTGTTAAATTTAGGTTAATGTTGATGGTTGAGCGCAGAACGAGCGTTGATCATTGAACGTTGATTGTGGAATGTTGATTGAGAGAGATGATGATTGATGTAAGTTGATTGAAGAGTGCTGATTTTGGAATGTTTTCCAATGTTGGTTAATGGGTTTTTGAGTTGTATAACTCCATCTGAGCTGAATATATTCTATAAGGACTGGTCGTAGACCAGATTAAAGGGTTCGGCAAGTCAACATAGTTGACAATCCTAGATTTCGTAGAGCGCTTGCAGCATTAATAATTCCAGATTGTCGGGATTACTAGACTATGTAACGCTCGTGACAAGTTGTAATCTCAGATAGAATCTGCATGTCTTGGGTTCATGATATGCCTCAACTCATGAATATGTAGCAAATAATATGAAATTAACACATGGGATTATTCATACGCATATACACTATGCCAGTGCATAGTTTTATTGAAGCTTCGTAGAAGTTCGGGAATTTAATCGGGCAGTTACAGCGAAGTGAACAATGTGAGAGAGGGATGCGTATGACGATCAGTATCGCGTAACCTGAAATAACCTTTCTACATAATACGGGTGTGGTTTCAAGCCACAATTCTCTTATCTAAACTGATTTTATTGTGGAATGATGCAATCATTTGGAGAGATGTCGAATTCGCTCGATGGAGAGTTGACATGGTGGAAGCTGTATCCAAAACGGTGTTGTGTTTTTCCTTCGCAACAGCTTGCAGCAGAGAAGAACAAGTTCTCTGACAAGAACGTTCAGCTGATGTCGGAGTTGACTCGGGAGTTGCTTCACAACGAGTGCTGGAAGTCTTCTTTAGCCTGTAAAGTAGGGAATTACGTCTTTGTTTGCACGACGAGCACGTAAATCGACTTTTACAGTTATTGTATTTGTGCGAGTTAGCCAAGCAGTTGGTACACAGTTTGTATTTTTTAACAACACTGTAGCTTTCATCAATCAATAATTTCAGGAAATCGGGACAATGGCGAAGAGGGTGTGTCTTTCGGCACAATGAACAGCCATGATTGGTGACACTGGCATGATAAATGCTGATTCCTTGTGAGTCTACCGGAGGTCTTTATGCACGCTTGGGAGGGTCGAAGCGACCGAGTTGCTTATTCTATGAATGGCTGGATTGCCGAAAACCACTTCGGATGTCTGCGACTGATTCCAAAGTCTGATATCGATCTATAAGAAAGGCATCGAAGTCGCCCCAATTAGAGATTTCACGTTTATTTTTTAATGATTGCTCCCTAAGACACAAGGTGGTATACGATAGTTTTGTGGAGCACAAATAAGCTTCTGCAGAAGCTTCAAATTCGTGATGCAATCGTTTAGTGTTCACTGTAAGCGTTTTAAATGGGGACCGGTTTCTTGCACGACTGGTTGAAGAGTAATTTCAACTGCATGTTGATAAGTGTGCGTTTGTTGTCATAACACTCTTCTAAATTGTGCGGCGCAAATTTAGAAGAGCCCTCATTCGTCAACGGAGTTAACTTAATTATACTATATGCCTCACCACTGGTTTCCTGTAACAAGTGGTACAATTTATCTACGGGACTTGTTGTTTTTGTATAAGGCAGAGAACATATCTCGAAAGCTTGGCTATGAAGCATAGTCGCCCGAAAAACATAGTGTGTCGCATAGTGGCAACTGAACAGCAGGAAATGAAGGTTGACGAGGGGGATGCCACCTCGGAACTCAGCTCGTTAAGAGGCCAATTTTACTTTAGTGACAAGAAACGTGAAAATAGACCCAGAAAAGTTGAGGACTAGGATTTGCAGGCTCTTTTGGATGAAGACGACACCCAATCGCAAAAAATGCTTGCCGAACAGTTAGGTGTTACTCAACAAGCCGTTTCCATACGTTTACGAGCCATAGGGTTTTTTTTTACCGAAACACAGCAGATTAAAGCTTGCAGAACCTGGTATATATATATATATATATAAATATATATATATATATATATATATATATATATATATATATATATATATATATATATATGTATATATATGTATGTATATATATATATATATATATATATATATATATATATATATGTATATATATATATATATATATATGTATATATATATATGTATATATATATATATATATATATATATATGTGTATATATATATATATATATGTATATATATATATATATGTATATATATATATATATATATGTATATATATATATATATATATATATATATATATATGGGTACCGCAGCTCAGTGGTTAGTGTGTTGGCCTTCTGATGCATACCAAATTTAATATCGAAAAGATTTTCCTTTCGAACGGTACCCACCTGTCGGCAAGTAATTGGCAATTCTTCCGACAGTAACAATTTGTCATTAAAAAGCTTCTAAAAGAACTCTGTGACAAAGCTCAGAAAAATTGATGTCACCAAGGGTTCTGCCATTCGGAACCGGCTAAAATAAGTAGGTCCCTTCTAATACTGTCCAAAAATGTAACACGCACAACAGTAATGGAAGAGAAGCTCGGCTAATGAGCACTCCGGGGCTTTAGGTGCCACATATTTATATATATATATATATATATATATATATATATATATATATATATATATATATATATATATATATATATATATATATATATATATATATATATATATTTATATATATTTTTTTTTCTCCTTTAAACTCCTAATTGGAGCATAGGGCCTCCACAAGGCTTCTCCATCGAACACGGTTTATATATATATATATATATATATATATATATATATATATATATATATTTATATATATATATATATATATATATATATATATTTATATATATATATATATATATTTATATATATATATATATATATATATATATATTCATATATATATATATATATATATATATATATATATATATATATTTATATATATATATATATGTATATATATATTTATATATTTATATATATATATATATATATATATATATATATATATATATAAAATATCCGGCTCGAAGGACCAAGAAATGAATGTGTGTTGCTAAATGTTGCTAAATAACACACACGATTTTTCAATATTCAAATTAGCAATATTTATTGTAAATTAACGCGTATATTAAATAGAGAGGGAGAGAGATTCATATTGGGGCGCACTTGTTGTTTTTCCTCGATATAGGCAATATCTTGGATTTCAAAGGATTAATCCTCAGCATGTTTTTGTCTGTCTACGAGTTAATGGACTGGAGGGTAGAAATTAAGTTTTATGATCATATCATCAACCTCGGTAGGTATTGCTGAAATATATAGCTGAATATCGTCAGTGTAGGCATGGATCGTAGAATGCTTACAAAAATGTAATATAGAATCAGCAAATAAAGAAAAATACAATGGTCCCAAAATTTACCTCTGAGATACACCAGCAAGGAGCAAAGAGAAGGATGAAAAGTTATCCCCAACTCATACTTGTTGTTGACTATTATTAAGGTAATTACAAATTAGATCGACAGCGCCCTGACAGAAGTTAAAGTACTGCTTCAACTTGAGAGAGAGAGAGAGAGAGAGAGCAAGCTATGGCAAAATGCTAATAGGTCTTGGAGCGACTTGCATCATACCGGGGGGGAAGTATAATAAAAATATCAGTTAACGACAAGAAAAGTAAATTTGAGCATGATTTCAGAATGCAGCTTGGAATCCTGCCAGGTCCAGGTAAATACGACAGTTTCAACGTTTTAAGATGTCTCAAAACTTCTTTAGGAGTTATAGAAGGCATGCAACTTTAATTTATTTGTTTGATTGGAAAAGGGTAAGACGAATTGCAATCATGTTGCTGTTGAATAAGTAGATCTAAAAAAGTCTGCAAAAAAGTGAGAGATATTCTGGTCGTCAGTAGATATACAATCCTTCCATTTCATTGACGAAGGGAAGAGAGAACTTTTACGTTTTACATTAACAAAGTCGTAAAACGCTTTCGAGTTTGTCTGGATATTCATTTTGAGTTTGGTAATGTATTTCTTATAACATTTTGAATTTAGGGATAAGAATTTACTTCTCAAAAGAGAATATTTAAGATAATCGACTGAGCTACATGAGATCTTTTGAATGTCTTGATTTCTCTGATTTTTTAAATTTTGTAATTCCCTAGTAGACCTAGTAGCAACCTCCTAAATTACAAGAGGGGTTGAGTTTGGGAATACAGTTATATAGGATGTTATTAAAATCTGAGACCCACTCATCCAAATTTCAGTTGGACGTTTGCCAATTTACTCGGATAGCATTTTGCATAATTTAACATAATTGGTCTTTTTAAAGCAGAACTGTTCAAATTGCGAAGCTATATTGTAACGTACAGGGCAGAAGTATTCTAATGATAGGCAGATAGTAGGATGATAGCTGTCTTCAGCGATATCAAATGGATCACAAAGATATAGAGATACATCTAGAGCATCTACATCTACATATACATGGTTATACTTGTTTTTTTTTTTTTTAGAATTTATTGAATCTTTCTAATATACGTAGAAACTCACAATAAGTATTCAAATCTTACAAACTAACTAAAATTATGTGATACTCCCTATGTTCCATCACAATTTGTTGAGTCGCGAGGTTTAGCAATTTCACAGCATATTCAGTGTGTCTTTTCTTTTTAATCGTCGATGCCCCGTGCTCAGCAACAATTGCCTAGCAAAGGGATTCAGATGGTTGAGTAATTTTTTAATGTAGCTTCTGCAGGACTTTGCAACTTCCTCAGAAATTGTGGGTACATTCAAATCTCGATGGATGTTAACGTTCCTCATATACCAAAGCGCGTTTACAATAATTCGCAGACACTTGGATTGTATTCGCTGCAATTTTTTGATATTTGAGTTATGGTGCCCCATTACTGAATGCCATAAGTCCAAATTGGCTTCAGGATTGCTTTATATAATAGCACTTTTTATTCGAGATTCAACTTTGAGCTTTTGTGTAACAGCTAACTTTATCGAAAGCTTGAGTGATATCAAAAATGTTTTTTATCAGAGTTACAATGCGGTGGACTTGCCGTGTATTACCTCCTAAATTACAAGATTGTGCCAATCTTGTACAATTGATTGTACAATTGTACAATCCAAACTGATGTTGGGGAATCAGTTGGTTGAGGTTAAAAAATGGAGTTATATTCATGACAAGTGGCTTTTCGAATACTTTAGAGAGTAGAGGCAGGAGGCTGATAGGTCTGTACGATACAACATTTTTAGTGTATTTTCCTAGATTTGGTATCATAATAATTTTTGAAGTCTTCCAGCATTTGGGATAGTGTTTAATACGAAGGATATCATTGAAAATGTGCATGAGATGAATTACTGAAGCCGGAAGTAGCTCTTTTATCATTTTACCGGTAATTTTATCTGGACCAGGTGATTTTTTTGGGTTTAAATCTTTATAAATTGCTTTGAATATGTCCTTTTTTTAATTTTGAGCAATATTGAGCAAGGTTGAGAAGTTAATTTTGGTAATGAGGACTGTGAAGAGGGTGGATTAGGTGAAAACACACTTTTTAGGTGGGTTGCAAAAACCAAACCCTTCTCACAGTTGCTTCTAACCCAATTAGCGTCACTCAAACGGATGGGGGAATCAGTGAGAATTAGCCGATTTGATTTTTTTGCTGATTTCCACAAAGGGTAGTCTGACGCTTCACCAGGTGTTAATTTCGCTATGTGCTCTTCCAACTCTTTGTTGTTTTTATTTTTTAGGGCTTGCTTTAACTTTCGAGTGCAGTGCTGCAGCACTCACATTCACAACAAGAGAAGCATGTTTGAGATATACAGTGATATCCGGGTTTGGAAGAATGTAAGAGCATGTAATGTACAAACATTTAGCTACCAACCGAACACGAGCACATACAAACTCAAAATCTTGAACTTCCGGAAACGAAATTAAATCAGACGGAAATGAAGTCTATATCGCTATAAGGACGCCGCAACCAATTTGGGACTGACGGTCTTTTCTAAAAATTTGGTAGGCATTACACAAAATTTCTGCATTGTTAATTGTCGACTTGAGTCAGTTTCAGAGAAGACAAGAATATCTAACTGGCAATCAAAACTTTTCAGAAATAATTCACACACCTTCGTGTTTAAGCCCATAATATTCTGATACAAAACGTATAGGAATGCTGAAGAAAACGTTAGTTTTTTGTAGCGTCGGAAGGACGTGATAAGGTTACAGCATTTCGAGAGTTCATTTTCACTTTCTGCTCAAAAACGAATTCACGTACTATAACACCAGCAGGCCAAAAACTTTTACAAACTATGTTGTCGGCAGATCGCTTTAGAGAGGCCAAGTCGAATGTTGGGGAGATTTGTCCTAACGCTCGGCTTGAGGCCATTTCTAGGGACCAAATCCCCAATAGACGCAGGTCACTCACCTGGATTCCAGCAGAGATCTTGGATCATATACGCCTTGCAAATCCATCCCTTCCCAGAGATGAATGGAAGGTAGTGATGGTGAGAGAGACCAAGGAGAACTCAAGACAGGTCGTTGTGATTTTGAATGGGCACCACTCTCAAGGTGCGCGGACTAAGCTATCCTACTATATGATTACAGCGACAAGGATACCGTGACCATTGCGTTAGATCATCAATCCCATATATATTGGCTGATGTCTGCGTACATGGCTCATGATCATACTGAGCCCCCACCTCACCCTATAATAAGGAAGACAATTCGGGAGGCGGAGAAACGCGAAGCGAATCTGGTGATGGGAACCGATGCCAACGCACACCATTATATCTGGGGCAGCCCAGACAACAACAATCGAGGTGAGTCACTTTTTGAATATATTATTAGTTCTATCTTGACGGTTCTGTACTCATGAACCGACCTTCATTACCTGCAACAGGGTGGAGGTTTTAGATATAACCCTTACAAACTACTCTTCGGACTGTCTAGTTAGGGAATGGAGGGTTTACAAAGAACGCTATTTCTACTGTAGTGTCCTGTCCAATTAGAAGGACTCCAAAGAAGAAGAGACCTCCGTGGTGGTCGGTAAAGATCATCACTCTAAGGAAGGAGTGTCAACAGCAATTCAACTGGGCCAAAATCACTAATCCATGGCAACCCTATAAGGAGAGCCTTCGGTTGTTTAAAGAGGCGATAAGGAAAGCAAAAAGATCATTATGGAATAACTTTTGCAGCAACATAGAGGAAATTTCAGAGGCAAGCCGCCGACGAAAGATTCTCGCAACGAATCCAGTTACACCTAGCTTCATTATGAAGGGGGATGGTGATTGGACTACTTCAAGTCTGGAAACTCTTCGGGTACTAATTGTTACCTATTTTCCAAGCTGTTTAGAGGACAGCCTTGGCCGAACTCCCAATGTTAATCCTAGTAGAATTACCTACGACGTCTCGCACAAAATAATCAATAAAACAAAGATTAGTTGGACGATAAATAATTTAAGACCATTAAAGTCACCAGGACCTGATGGTATTATACCCGCGGACATGCAGAAGTGTGCGGATCTTCCAACACCTTGGTTGGAGGTAATCTTCTCTGCATTCCTAAGGCTATGTTATGTACATGGCTAAAAGTAAACGTGGTGTTTATCCCTAAAGGCGGAAAAACGTCCCACTCAAAGCCAAGTGATTTCAGACCTATAAGTCTATCATCCTTCTTATTGAAAACCCTTGAAAGACTACTTGATGTGCACTCCAGGGGCTCTCTAGATACTAAGAATATCTCTTCATTGCAACATGCATATAACAAAGGCAAGTCCGTTGAGACAGCCCTTCACTCACTTGTGCAGAAGATCGAATCATCTATGCACTGCAAAGAATATAGCCTGGTCACCTTTTTAGATATTGAGTGGGCCTTCAATACATAAACCCTGAAGCAGTTGAAAACTCTCTTGCTATGCTATTATTAGATTCATTAGTCTGTTCGTAAAGCAAAGAATGATAAACTCAAAATTGGGTACCTCATGTATTAGCAGATTTGCGATTAAGGGCACCCCTCAATGGGGTATGTTGTCGCCTATTTGTGGAACTTAATTATCAATGAAGTTCTCATGTCATTACAGGCCACGGGCTGCAAAGCGTTGGCTTATACAGATGACGTGGCACTTGTGGCATAGGGAAAATATTGAAATACACTCACCGAATGAACCATGCCTTATCAATCCTGTCCAAATGGGATTCAAACTCTGGTCTGGCTATCAACCCTGCCAAAACTGAGCTAGTTCTCTTTACTAGAAAGCATAAAATACCTATTTTTACATTACCTAGAATTGGGAGAACTAGTCTAAAGCTAACTGAACAGGCGAAGTACTTGGGTATAACTTTAGATAGAAAACTAAGTTGGAAACCAAACACGGAGTAAAGGGTTCGTAAAGTAACAGCAGCACTCTATTCCTGTAAGAAATCCATAGGTAAAAGATGGGGGATGTGTCCTATAATCGTATCATGGCTATACTTTGCGATCGTCAGACCAATTCTTTTTTACGGAGTGATAGTCCGGTGGGAATCCCTAAATAAGGAGGTACACAAACGGGTAATAGACAAGGTTCAAAGGACGTCTGCGGTGTTGACAACAGGTGATCTAAGAATCACCCCGTCAAAAGCACTCTACTCGCTATTGCATCTACTCCCTTTAGATTTATTTGGCAAGCAGGAACGCTTATATCAGCAATTAGGCTAAATATAGCTTCACGCTTGGCTCAACCAGGATATGGGCATTCAAGGATTCTGGGGGAGTGCACTACAATTCCGAATGGCATTGACTATACCATTCCCATACCATGCTTTGACAATAGATTCTCAGCACATATACCCTCAAGGGAAGAATGAAATAGGTATATTGTCAACGAAACTGCAGTTAAATCGGTACAATTGTACACAGATGGCTCCAAATTGGAGGGAAGGGTAGGAGGTGGCGTCTTTTCTGATTTCTTACGCGTTAGGCTTAAGTTCCGATTACGCCACTTTTGCAGTGTTTTTCAAGCTGAGATTATGGCTATAAAGGAGGTGGCAATGTGGCTTCGCTGTAATACAATATCTTTCAAGGATGTTTACACCAACACCGTCAAGCCGCCATTAAATATCTCCCAGGAACGTTCTCCAAATCGGCACTTGCCTTTAAATACCGCTCAGCGCTTAACGAGCTAACGGAGCACTACAATGTACATATTTTATTGATACCGGGGCATAGGCATATTCCAGGGAACTGCAAGGCAGATTAATTCGCGAGATCGGGCACTAGGTTGCCAAAGATCTATCGATCTCATCAAGCAGGAATTCAGCTTTCAACATGCAAGCTTCTTGTCACACAACATTACCTTACAATAGTCAAGAGAAAATGACGGGATGAAAGCTGTTGTGTTACTACTAGGAAAGTCTGGCCAACTCTTGACAATAGAAGAACCCGTTCACTGTTGCCAATGAGTAGGAAAACTATTAGTTATGTAGTTGCCGTTCTCACCGGCATTGGCGTCTGGGTAAGCATGCTGCAAGGCTTGGTTTACCGGCCAACGATTTTTGTCGCAGCTACCAGGACGGGAAAGAGGAGGAAATTGTTTACCACTTCCTCTATATATGCCCCGCCTTGGCACGCAGAAGGCACATTCTACTGTGGAGTGGCTTTTTTACAGATACCACTAAGCTAGCCCATAGATGTCAGGGACATTGCTTTATTCATTAGGAAATCCTAATGGTTCCGCTTTACAAAGGGAACAGGATAGTAAGCATCAGTGATACATGGTAACACAATGGGCCAATTTTTGGCCTAAGCAGTATAACCTAACCTAACCTATGTTGTCAAATTTGTCCGGTGGTACAGAAATTTTAAAAGAGGCAATTTTCCGATCATAAGCCCAATTTAGTTTATAAACAGAAATGTCATTCACTTTCATTTTAGAGTTTACATGAAACTTTATATCTTCTATAGTTGTCTTAGAAGATAATCTAGAAAGAAATATTGTTTTCCTAGGTGGTACTACAACCAACTTCCTAGATAATGTTGAAACACACGGACCATCAATTACATTGGAACTGCTAGGAGGAGTCTGATTTGTCACGACTATCACCGGAGGGGATTTCAGAACAGGCGTAGACACCCGTATTTCGCTTTGGTCCCCAACACCACTGTTTTCGGTGGTAAGGTCACTGCTATGTTTCTTAGCCGCGGACCTAGTGGCGGGCTTTTTCCTTTTAGAAACTGGTAGAGGTTCATCTAAGCATTTAAAATCATTAAAACGTTTCTCAAACTGATTAAACCATGATCGATGCTAGGTCCTAGCCAATCACCAAAAAAGCAGACCTTGTTTGCCTAAACATCGTCACAAATTCCACATCTGCAATTCTACAATTTAAGCATGTCCAGCGAAGACCCTTACCCTCATTGAAGTTGTCCAGAACCCTGCCGGAGATACCAGCACACTTTGAATGTGCCAAACCATTGCACATTCAACATGATAAAACATTTTCCGTTGCGCTTCTAATGCTACACTTATAAAAACATTCCATTTTACAAGTATAACCACAACAAAACACAACAGAAGAGCAAAATTTAAAATCAACAACAATGTGTATACGTAGAAACATTACTACCAAGATATTAAAAACAAAATATGGAAACACAAACCATTTATAAAAACACAAGTACAAGTAAAAAGGAACAAAAGCTATGCTATATTAATCAATTAAATACTTCTTATTTAATAAACGCTATATAAATTTTTATCAAATATAACATTTACTTAAACGAATTCACTAACATTTCTATTTTATACGAAGAACACATCTACACCGTTTGATAGCCACTTGATACTATGAGTGGAGAACTATTACTTCCTTTAGCGATGGTTCTTTTTTTAAATCTTTTATTGAGACATAATAACCATCTATACGCAGTTTCATAGCTGTCAGCATGGATGGAAGGCCCAAATTGTTTACCGTATGAACACCAGCTATTAAGAAGGACTCTTCGCTTTGAACATTGGCCACTTTAAACATAATTCTATGGAAGAATCTTCAATAAGCGTTATGTCACCGGTCCAGCGCAGATATAAAGGATCGTGGTTGTCTTTCATATACTTACTTACTTATGTGGCAATAATAACCGAATATCGATTTAGGCCGAATATAACATGCTTCGCCAGCCATCTCTGTTCTTCGATAGCTGGTGCCAGTTAGAAATTCTAAGCGCCGTCAAGTTCTCCAGTGCTTGGTCTTTCCACCGGAGTTTAGGTCTTCCTCTTCTGCGTCGTCCTCCAGCGGGTTCCGAATATAACACCTTCTTAGCTGGAGCGTGTTCTTCCATTCGCTCGACATGACCTAGACAGCGCAGCCGCTGGATTTTGATGCGCTTTACTATGTCAATATCGGCATACAGCTCGTACAGCTCATGGTTGTACCTTATTCGGTACTCGTCACCAACGCAAATAGGTCCAAAGATCTTGCGTAGGACTTTTCTCTAGAAAACTCCAAGCATTCGCTCATCTGAGGTGGAAATTGTCCAGGATTCAGCGCCATATGTTAGGACACGGATGATGAAGGCCTTGTAGAGTGTAGTTTTCGTCGTTCTTCGAGAGAGTGCTCGACTTCTCAATTGCTTACTTAGCCCAAAGTAGCACCTGTTTGCAAGAGTGATCCTTCGCAATATTTCCAGGCTGACGTAAATTCTGCTGTTAATGCTGATTCCAAGATAGACAAAGTCCCTTACTTACCGGGACTCTTTGTTTGTTGACACTATATACTTCGTCTTTCCCTCGTTCACCGTAAGACCCATTCGACGCGACTCTCTTTCCAACTCTGAGAATGCTGCACTGACTGCTCGCGTGTTCATGCCGATTATGTCAATATCGTCGTCATACGCTAACAGCATGACACTTTTGTTGAAGATAGTGCCATTATGTCGTAGACCAGCAGCTCGTATTATTTTCTCCATAATAAGATTGAAGAAGTCGCACGATATCGAATCACCTTGTCTGAAACCCCGTTCGGTATTAAATGGTGCGGAGACGTCTTTCCCAATTTTTACTGCGCAACGGCAGTTATGCAGTATCATTCTACAAAGTCGAATGAGCTTTGCAGGAATACCGAACTCAGATATTGTTGCGTAGAGGTAATCCCTTACCGGACTGTCGGTAAGGGATCTGTGTCGATCTGTTTTTCTTGGGTCTTCTCCAGGATTTGGCGCAGCGTGATGGTAGATTTACCAGGTCTGAAGCCACACTGATAAGGTCCAATCAGGTTGTGGAGCATGGGGTTCAATCTTTCACACAATACGCTCGATAGGACCTTGTATGCGATACTCAGGAGACTTATTCCACGGGAGTTAGCGCAAATTGTGGGGTCTCCTTTTTTATGTACGGGACAGAGAACACTGAGCCTCCAATCATCAGGCATGCTTTCATCCGACCAGTCGGTCGGTTCAGCGGGGCGTGAACTCACTCCAACAGTGGGTTGCCCCATCATTCTCATTTCACAACTACAGCGTGTGCCAAGCAGCTTGACTATTGATGGAAAATTGGACAATATGGAATTCATGTTAACCCTGGATACTGGTGCATCACATTCTATAATCAAGAGCGATTTGGTAAAGAGGTTTGAGCCTTTAATGGGAATAAAACTGCGTACAGTAACGGGTGAGGATGCACAAATTCTGGGTAAGATAAAGAAGCGAGTATCTATTTGAAATTCTACATGGGAACATGAATTCATTGTGGCCGACATTTTCGATGACGTAATAATTGATGTTGATTTTGTGATTGAAAATGGATTTACGTTAGGTTTAAATCAACGGATACTACGCTATGGAAATGTCGAGTTACCATTGAACATCGGTTACAAGCGTAGTGTAAACATCAAACGAATACTGGCATGTCAACGCCAAGAGGTTACAGCAAAATCAGAAGCGGTGATTTGGGCACAGATGAATGTGAATGGTACCGGTGCGAATATTAAATCAAACTAATACATCTACAGTTACGAAGAAAGGAATGGTGATTGGTCATTGCCAGGAAGTTACTGCCGTAGTAGACTGCGAAAAGGGTTCGTCGATAAAAGGTGGAAGATCAGGAACTGTTAGAGCGGAATTGAAAGCACAGATGGAAGAATGGGCAGGTGTGCTTACCAAACAGCAAAAAGAAGGGCCTTCACAATTATTGTAGAAGTACAGTTCAATTTCTTATTCAAATGGAAAAACTGGAGGACGAACAACCATCGTGAAGCATCACATTGACACCGGTGATTATAGACCAATTCGTCAAGCACCACGACGAGTTCCATTGGCCAAAAGAGATAAAGCCATTAAGCTGATTTCCGATATGCAGAAACAAGGTATTATTGAAGCATCAGCGAGTCCATGGAGTTCACCAGTTGTGCTTGTAAAGAAGAAGGATGGAAGTACTCGATTCTGCGTGGATTACAGAAAGCTAAATGACATCACGAAAAAGGCAGCTATCCACTGCCAAGAATCGATGACACTCTGGACACTCTATCTGGTGCGAAGTGGTTTTCAACTCTTGATCTGGCAAGTAGCTACATGCAAGTGAAACTTGGTGAGGGGGACAGAGAGAAAAAAGCCTTAGTATTAGCGATGTTTTATGGCAATTCACAGTGATGCCATTTGGTTTATGTAATGCGCCGGCTACTTTCGAACGTTTGATGGAAATTGTACTCAGAGGACTACACTGGAAAACGTGCTTGTTGTACCTCGATGACATTATCGTGATGGGAAAAGATTTTAACGACTACCTGGAAAAGTTGAAAGAAGTATTTGAGCGTATACAATCAGCAGTGCTTAAACTGGATATGAAAAAGTGTTCACTCTTCAGGCGAGAAGTTAAATATCTTGGTCATAAAGTAACAACAAAAGGGGTACATACCGACGAAGAGAAAGTAGCAGCAGTACAAGAATGGGCTATTCCATCGAATCTTCACGAGTTAATAAGCTTCCTAGGCTTATGTACCTACTATCGACGATTTGTTCCTGGATTTGCAAACATCGCCAGCAGTCTGCATGAGTTAAAAAGAAAGAACAAACCATTTGTGTGGGGCGAGGACCAACAGAAAGCATTCGAACAGCTGAAAGAAAAACTCTGTTCAGCACCAGCATTAGCGTATCCAGTACCTGGTCAAAAGTTTGTATTGGACACAGATGCGAGTGGCTATGGAATAGGTGGTGTGCTCTCTCAGATCATAGATGGGCAGCAAAAAGTAATAACATACTACAGTAAAATCCTGTCGAAGCCAGAAAGAAACTACTGTGTCATTCGAAGAGAGTTGCTCGCCATACTTGAATGTGTGAAGTATTTCCATAAATACTTCTACGGTCAGTCATTTCATCCACGAATTGATCCCGCAGCGCTAAGGTGGTTATTGCAATTTAAAAACCCAGAAGCGCGCTGGATTGAAAGGCTGCAGAGTTATGATTTTACTATCGAGCACGGTAAAGGAGGACATCACGGCAACGCGGATGCTCTATCTCGTCGTCCTTGCAAAATGGAATGTAAACATTGTTCTTGAGTGGAAAGCAAGGAGCATATTGTCGACATACGACTTACGAATATCTTGCCGGAGGAGTCATGGACCACCGAACGACTGCAAGAAGATCAGCGGAACGACCCAGATCTCGTAAAGATTATGGAATACAAGGAGCAGGGCATACGTCCAGATTGGCAAGAAATGGCTAATGAGAGTCCAATAGCAAAGGCATATTGGGTGCCGTAGCAAAGCCTGCACTTACGAGACGGATGTTTATACAGAGCATAGGAAAGTGAAAATGGAAAAATCACTAATGAAGTATACCCCATTCCAAATCAAGAAGCTAGTATAGTTGCGGATGTATTCGTCAACCAATGGATTACTCGTTTTGGTGTACCGATGGAGTTACACTCAGACCAAGGTCGAAATTTCAAATCAGTTGTATTCCAAGAGATATGCCGTATGTTGGGTATATACAAAACTCGTACAACACCTTTGCATCCACAATTTGATGGCATGGTAAACGATTTAACCGTACCTTGGAGGAATATTTTAGAAAAGTCGTAGATAAATTCCAAAGAGACTGGGATGTACATATACCAATGTTCCTCATGGCATATCGATGCGCACAACATGATACACCGGCAATGGCAATTTTTGGAAACGAGTTAAGACTGCCAGCTGATTTAAAATTTGGAGTCGTAATACCAACGAGATCAACCGAAGGTAACTATACTAGCGAAAAGCGAGAACAGTTGGATGAAGTACATCAGTTCATCAGAGAGCGGTCGCAGTTGATAAGCGATAAGATGAAGGACAGGTATGACTTGTAAGCAAATTCAAAAGGGTTCTATGAAGGAGAGCTTGTAATGCTTCATAATCCACAACAAAATAAGCTATAGACTCATTGGGAAGGACCATATGAGATTATAGTAAAGATAAATGACGTAGTGTATCGTATTCAACGTGCCTGGAATAAAAGAGCAAATTTTAAAGTAGTGCACTTGGAGCGACTTGCGCCATATCGGGGGGGAAGTATAAAACTTGTTCGGGACGAACAAGGTTAAGAGGAGGGCAGTGTAACGAGTATCGATGGTTGGTTACTCATCACTATTGTGACTGACACTATTGGCAGCATCGAAACGAATGTCAACAAAAAGAAATAAGCAATAACCAGTACAAGCCAACGAGAAAGAAAGAGAAGAATCTCGATAAAGGAAGATTCTATGGTGTTGCCAACAGAGTATAAATAGAGCCAGTGTTGAGAAGTGAGAATCAATCTAATCCCGAACGTGATTGCGAAAACATCGATACAGAGGCAAAAGTTGCAAGTACATTAAAGTGTTATTGTAAATAGTTGATTGTAAACAGAGTTGATTGTAAATAGAGTTTATTAAATAAATTGTTGCTGTATATTGTTGTATAAACACTTATGTTGCAGTTATTATTAACAGAATCCAGTGATCGAACAAAGTAATTCAAATAGAATTAAACGCTCACAGAATAAAAACGTAACAATATAACGAAAAAATTTTTGAGCGAACCTTTTCAATTAGAGAAAAAAACTTGTCATATAAAATAGCGTTTACAACAGCTTGTTGAGGTTCGTACTGTACTTCTCGTGACGACTTTAACATTGATGTCTCTTTTCAGAAATATGACTAGACTTTTCTGAAATAGGACTATAAAACCAAATATCGGATAGATTTTTCCCTTTTCTTTATATTTAATATACCCCTACTCTAGGTAGTCACCTTGTTGTGGTGTAGGGACATACTGTGGGCAGGATGGGGCCACATTCCTGACCTCCAAGATCTAGTCTGGGGGAAAGGGGGTGGGTAGATCTACCGGCCCGAACAACCCTCTAAACACACGGTGGAACAGCTATACCATTGAGCTTGTTTGACGGGATAGAGTCAAGCTTAATAGCGGACTCCGCACCAGGTCTGGCGAACCTACGGTTTAAATGAGCCTTCCCATGGGGGAGCCCATGGGTGACTAAATAGTCTTCATATAAATACGCTTAAATTTGGATGGACTCAATTGAAAAAATAAACTCGGTCTGCACACCAGTAAATGTGCAACAAGAATCATTGGTCGAGGGGGCAATCGGTCCCTTAGCTAATGAGCAAATGAATGGACCTGTCGGAGGGAATAGCAAATCCTCCCTCTGTCAGGTCGGAGGGTATAGGCTTTCCACTTAGCCAAGAGTCGGTGAGAATGTCTATCACCTCGGAAGAGGAGAGAAATTTCCTAAATCCCGAGTCATCAAAGACTCAGGATTATCGGTCGAAACTGTCCGGTGCTGGGCGCAAAAGGTTAAAGAAATTACAAGCCAAGGGCACCCGCTAGAAATAGCTCGGTCCTTGGCAGCTAAACCTGCCGATGCGCCTGGTGACGTACAGACAACACTGAAAAGACACCAATCTAATAGCTCCACACCGACATCGGGCGCCCAGCCGGCAAAGCGGATTGCGCTACAGGGCGATGTTAACAAACACTCGAATGTATCCGCGTTCGTTCTGCCGGTTTGCGGCGGAGTGAATGAGGTGGAGACCTCACACGAGGGAGGGCTACCAAGGTCCCAGTAAGGAGGTGGCGATGGCCTCTGTAGGACAGGCTGAACGAAGCGTCTCTTCGGAGGCTATTCGCTTAAAGCCTACTCTTGCAGAGACTGTTCGCTCTAAAAGGATCGGCATTCTATTGAGCAACTTCCCAGAGAGCATTTGGACCACTGAGGAGATTTTCAAGGTAAAAAAGTGTATTCTGGACAGGATATACGAAACCCGAGATGGGCCGGTGAGGCGTCATTTTGCTGGCTACAGTTACAAGCCCGGATGGCTTACTGTCAACTGTCTGGACGACGAGACTGTAGCTTGGACGAAGGAGATTATCCCTGCCCTAAAGCCATGGGAGGGGGTTGAATTGAAGGTTGTGGAAGAGGCAGATGTGCCAAAGGCCAGGGTCTTCATCGGCTACTTCCCCGGCTCGGTTTCTTAGCCAAATGACCGTATTCTGAGGCAAGTAGAGTCCAAGCTGGGCAACAAAGTCGTCTATGGTTTTGAAAGTGCCTCGCTCAGACCAAGGCAGAAGGGAATCAAGGCAAAAGTTGTTGTTGTTGACGATGAACGGCCAACAGCATATGCTGTGTCGCGTCCACAAATAAGTGGACAGAAGCCGAAAACGGGTATCAAATCCGGAGAACCACCAGTGATGTCAGAGTAAGGCAGCGCTAATGCCCGAGGTCCGAAACCCTCTGCCCTCTTTGGTCGGCTCAGGAAATGGGAGAAGAAAAACCCGTAGGCTGCGGAAACTTTGCGAAGCACGAAGGTGGGCAAGGTCCGGAAGGGCCAGTCTGGGAAATAATGTCCCAGATTCTGCCACAACCACGTAATTTTCGGGGGCAGCTTCAATGTCTCCAAATCAATCTCCACCGGGTGGTAGCAGCGTCCTACAGGTTCAGCGCCCTGGTGGAACAAAGGTGTCTGGACTTTGTGGCTATCCAAGAGCCATGGGCCTTAAACGGCCGCATAAATGGGTTGAAGACAAACACTGGTAAGTTGATTTATGATGATACTACTGACCGACCTAGGGCGGCGATTATCATAAACAAAAATATAAAATTTCTTCCAATTTCAGAGCTCCTACATCGTGATCTGGTGGCGGTGCAGGCAGAAGTGCCTAGCACTAAAGGAAGAAGGACAATTGTCCTTGCCTCCTTTTACCTACCTGGTGACGCGGAGGATGCTGTATCACATGAACTCCTAAGGCTGACGGCTTATTATCGGTCGCATAGCCTGCAGTGGGTGATGTGCTGCGACGCCAATGCACATCACACAGTATGGGGAAGCAGCGACATCAATTCACGAGCTGAGTCACATTACTGCAAATAACATTTTAGTAATAAATAGAGGCAATGAGCCAACGTTTGTAAATGCAATAAGGGGGGAGGTATTAGATATCACTCTAACGAGTGCATTTATTTCTAATAATATTTCGAATTGGAGGGTGTTAGATGAGGACTCCTTATCAGATCATCGCTATATTCACTTTGATCTGACGGGGGGAACTGAGGAATCCTTCAAGATAAGAAATGTTAGGAAGACCAACTGGTCGCTTCACAATTTTCACCGAGAGCAAAACATTGGATGTCTTAGTGAGGAAATTCATAACTCTGAGGTATTAAATCTCGAGGTTAACAATCTCGAAAACATTATAATAGATGCTTTTGAAAACAGTTGCGTACTTGTTGTCAAGAAACATTCTAGGAACGTCCCGTGGTGGAATAAGGAATTAGACTGTTTACGCAAAAAAGCCCGCCATATCTTTAATAAGGAATTGAGGAAATCAAAGAGAGACTCATGGAAAAAGTACTGCGAGGAGATTGAAACGATCCCAGTGGCTATAAGACTCCAGAAATCACTCAAGAGAAATCACTCAAACGGCCTTTCTACACCTAAGAAGGCTGACGGAAACTTTACGAAAAGTCTGGAGGAAACGGGACAGCTACTGCTGGACACTCACTTTCCAGGTTGTGCCATGTTTCATGAGGACCGCGAAGACACCGAGGACATTCGATTCTTAGTGGCTACACAAAAGGAACTCTCACTGGCTCGTAAGATTTTCACTGTCAACAAAACTAAATGGGCCATCTTCACTTTTAGTCCATTTAAATAGCCTGGTGTCGACAAGATACAGTCGTGCCTTCTTCAACAAGGCGCGAATGTATTGGCACCAGCTTTAACAAATATATTTAGGACGAGTCTAGAATTGGGCTTCGTTCCTAGTCATTGGACGAAGGCTAGGGTAGCTTTCATTCCGAAAGCAGCCAGAGGGCGGATCATACGCCAAAAGCCTCAAGGAGCCAAAGGATGCCCTCAAGGAGGAGTCTTATCGCCGCTCCTATGCCTATTGGTTATCGACGAGCTTTTACAAACTCTCGATGATCACGGATATGAAGTCCAGGGCTTTGCGGATGATGTGGTAATAATGGTTAGAGGCAAATTTGACTCTACATTAACCGATCGAACGCAACTAGCTCTTGACATCACTCATGACTGGTGTGAAGAGAAAGGACTCTCGATTAATCCGAATAAAACAAATGTGGTACCCTTCACCAAAAGAAGGAAATTGAGTATAGGAACCCTTACACTAGGGGACACAGACTTAATTCTATCAAAGGAAATGAAATACCTAGGAGTAATCCTAGATAAAACCCTGACTTGGAATAATCACTTATCGTTTATAACTGGCAAAGCCCTAAGGGAAAGCTACACGTGCCAGAGAGTACACGGTAAAAGATGGGGTCTCTGACCAAAAATGGTGGCATGGTCGTACAGGACCGTAATAGTGCCAATGATCACCTATGCATCCTTGGCGTGGTGGCCGAAGGTAAATCAAACAAAGGCTAAAATGATCCTTAGTAAGGTCCATCGAATAGCCTGTTTGGGTGTCACGGGAGCAATGCGCACGTGCCCCACTGCAGCCTTAGGAATTCTTACTGGACTCACCCCTCCACACCTAATGGTCAAAAGGACGGCAACCAGTGCGGCACTAAGGCCGCCCAATCTATCCAACCTTAAAGAAGTTATCTCACAGGACATACAAAGATCATGGACACCGTTTGTGGCTCTCCATGTCTTGTGGTATTCGACAAGAAAGCTAGTCTTCACACATGTTAGGGTGGATGCTGTTCTTAACCTCAGCAGAAATGACATAAAACTCTACACAGAGTTGCTCACTGGGCACTGTGGACTTAACTACCATATGAAAAAAATAGGTAGAAAACGATACCTGTCGACTCTGTCACGAGGAGCAGGAAACATCGGAACATATTCTATGCAATTGCCCAGCAGTGGCAAGACGTAGACTTGGTTACCTAGGTAATGGAATTTTGACTCCAAACCACATAGGTAAAATTAAGCCCACAGCAATTACTAGATTTATAAATAGTCTAGAATTGTTTTAGTTGGGCTCACAAAAGATCTTTTTGGTCGCAGTGCAAAAATAGCCTGTATAATAAAAAATAAAATAAATAAATATGTGGCACTTAAAGCCCCAAAGGGCTCATTGGCGGAGCTTCTCTTCCATTACTGTTGTGCGTCTTAAATTTGGACAGTATTAGAATGGACCTACTTATTTTAGCCGGTTCCGAACGGCAGAACACTTGTGACATAATTTTTTTTGAGCTTTGTCACAGAGTTCTTTACGAAGCTTTTTCATGGCAAGTTGTTACTGTCGGAAGAATTGCCAATTGCTTGCCGACAGGTGGGAATTTCGAAAGAACATTCTTTTCGATATTAAATTTGTTATGCATCAGCCGGGTATTGAACCACGACCTACAGATCAGAAGGCGAACACACTAACCACTGAGCTACGGTACCCACAGCCTGTATAGTAAAAATAATAAATATTTAATATAAGCCAATGGCAACCCAAAAATGAAAAATCCAACAACCATACAGATATTTTGTAAACAACAAAACGCGAGGAAGAAGAAAGGCTTTCAGCTTGTTACTGAATGGATATCGTCACTCCCACTCTTTTTAGGCTGCAGCCATCTGCTGCTGCATTCATCAAGATTTCAATTCTGTGTGAATTCTTTGGGTTTTTCAATTCATGAATTGAAAACGAATAGAACTCTTTCATTTTTATCAGCCTAAAGACTTCACATACTGAACGCTAGAAAAAAAAGATTTCAGCTATTCAAAATTTAAATAAAAGAATTAAAAATGAAAATGACTTCACACTTTTACAGCTCTGCAACACGTAAACAAAGTACTACCTATGACGCACAGGTTGAAAGTAGTTTACTACGATTCCTGGTCAGTCGTTAAGGGCTTGCTAGCAGTCCGAATGGCTTTTATAGCGTCTCGGGGAGTAAGCAGGTCACCTGCCTAGACACTAGCAAATTGGTCCGCCCTTAGGGGAAGTGCGGCTATTATTTCTGACCAATAGTTCATTTTCAGTACGGTCATGTCTCTGCTGGATTTGGGTTGCCGAATAGAATAGAATAGAATAGAAAGCTCCTAAGGCAGAGTCCGCTCATGCTACAGACTGTTAAGGTCTAGTCTTGACAGTCTGTGGCATGGACCGACCCATAAATGACCTAAAATAACTCCCTAAAATCGCGGTGGAACAGCTATGCCTGCGAACTTGCTTGACGGGGTGGAGTCAAGCATAATAGCGAACTCCGTACAAGGTCTGGCTAATCCACGGTTTCAATTTGCCTTTCCATTGGGGGCACCCATGGGCGACCAAATTGCAAGTTTCAATCAAAGAACAGATCTTATGGACTCTACACATCTTTAAAGGTGGAAAACGAGGGTAAAAGCCTAAAAATTTCAGTGAACGAGGAGGCACTTGGTCCAAACGTCACTGAAGTTACAGTCCACAATCAGCTGGAGGGGGCATCAGGTCCCATATCCACTGAGAACATGGACCAAGACCAGTCGGAGGGGGCATCCGGCCCTTCTTCCGACAGTCTTGAGAAGATGGACGTACAACTTAGCAGGAGTCGGCTGGACCTCACGCCACCCCTGAGGAGGAACGCGTTCTTCTAGCAGCGACGGTCAGACGACCCCGAAAAAATCCAGATCGGATGGCTCCACTCCGACATCGAGCTCCAAGCCGACAAAGCGATTCGCACCTGAGGGTAAGGTTGATAAACCATCAACAGTACCTTCGACTGCGTCCGCTGTGCTGGTCTGGGGGGAGATGGAGCTTCTAAGGGAGTGGCTCCACAAATCGCCCCTGTGGGCGTTCCCTGTCGGGATTATCGCAAACAATTTCCTGGAAGGCATATGGTCCACTGAGGAAATTGGCAAGGTGCGGAGTTGCATCATCGGATACTTCTCTGGCTCAGTATCGTGGCAAAATGACAGAATGCTGGTGCAGATTGAGTCACAGATCTCGGACATTTGTGTTAGCGAATGGAGGGTGCTAAGCAGGCTTCACAAAGGTGACCTTGTCGAGCTAGCGGTGGCCCTGGATCCACAGTCTTCGGAAGTGGTCGAAAAGCTGGGCAACAAAATCTTTTATGGCTTTGGTAGTGCCCAGCTAAACTTTACAAGTTACGCAAGAAAGCACGTCAGCTTTTCAATAGAGACAAGTCCAATGGGGACTGGGTATCCTATAAATGTGCCTTAACGACTTATAATAACAAACTGAGAGAATCTAAGAGAGATTCATGGAAAAAGTTCTGCGAGGAGGTTCTGGAGCTACCAGACTCCAGAAATCGCTCACAAAAGATTACTCAGTTGGCCTTTCTACACTTAAAAAGGCAGACGCAAATTATACAGGAAGTCTGAAAGAAACGGGACAGTTACTGCTGGACACTCACTTTCCAGGCTGTGCCACCTGTGATGAGGACAGTGAAAGCATTGAGGATATTAGTTTCTTGATGGCTACACGTAGGTCACTATCACTGGCTCGTAAAATTTTTACCGTCAATAAAACTAAATGGGCAATCTCCACATTTAATCCATTTAAATCTCCGGGTGTTGATGATATTAAACCTTGCCTTCTCCGGCAAGGGGCTAATGTATTAACACCGAATCTAACAAATATTTTCAGAATAAGCCTGGAATTAGGTGCAGTGCCTAAATCATGGGCAAAAGCTAGGGTCGCTTTCATCCCGAAAGCAGGGTAAAATTCGGATCACACGCCCTACTTAAAGGAATGGAAAAAATTATAGATCAGTACATCAGAGAAGTTTATCTTAAAGATACACCACTCTATACTGAACAATATGGTTACCAGTCAGGCAAGCCGACTGAGACTGCAATACATTGCCTAACGAGTAAAATCGAACAGGCATTAGAGGATAAAGAAATAGCTCTTTTTTCATCGGTTGATATTACAGGAGCTTTTGATAATGCTACTTTCAGGTCTATTGAGGAAGGTATGGTCAGGAAGCAAATTCATAGACTGATCATAACATGGGTTCTTAATATGCTGAAAAACAGGACATTAATTTACGAAATGGGGACAGAAAAATTAATTGTCAAGTCAACCAAGGGTTATCCTCAAAGAGCCGTTTCATCGCCGCTCCTATGGTTACTGGTCATTGACGTTGATCTCGGATACGAAGTTCAGGGCTTTGCAGATGACTTAATAATTATGGTTACAGGCAAATTTGACTCTACCATAACTGAGCGCATGCAACTAGCTCTTGACATCACACAAGACTGGTGTCAAGAGAAAGAACTTTCGATAAACCCTAGCAAAACGACGTTGGTACCTTTCACGAAGAGGAGAAAGTTGAATTTAGGGATCTTGAAGTTAGGTGAAACAGAACGAACACTCTCTGAGGAGATGAAATATTTGGGAGTAATCCTGGATAAAACTCTTACTTGGAACAACCATTTATCATACATCACGAACAAAGCCCTGAGGGCTACCTTCGCTTGCCAAAGGCTGTATGGTAAAACATGGGGACTTGATCTAGCCCCACAGGAATAATTACAGGTTTCAATCCTCTACACCTTGTGGTTAAGAGGACAGCAGCCAGTGCAGCCATATGGCTTCCGAACTCTATTCACCTGAAATAAGGTAACCTAAAAGGGCACATTAAGATTCTAGACGTAGTCTGGAATTCAACGGGCCTCACGGTCTTAGACAGGATGGATAAATAATGTATATTCTTCAAACTCTTCGAAGTGATCATTCTCAGCGTAGAGAAACAACGAAATATTTCAAAAACAGGGCTCACAGCTATGGTACACTGAAAGGTCCAATTAGGAAGATGGCAGTGCTGGAGCGGGAATTGTAGGGCCCAATTTCCGGAAGGCAATTGCAATGGAAAAATAGCTTCCATTTAGCATGCTTAAGAGCTATCTGTCAGAGAATGTCTACGTAGGGGTACTCGAGAAACCAACATATGTATTCTTTCAGACAGTCAGGCAGCTCTAAAATCACTAATGAATTTCTCGTTCCAATCTAAGTTGGTCTGGGAGTGCTTCGAACTTCTCAATACCTTAGCAAAGAGGAACTCTGTGGCTCTAATATGGGTATCGGAACACAAGGGGCATGCAGGCAATGAAATGGCAGATTCACTGGCCAAAAAGGGCGCAGACACTTCTTTCATAGGCTCAGAACCCTTCTGCGGGGTAAACAGTAGCTTCATGAATAACTTAATATGTGAAGAGGAAAAAAATAGTCTAACTGATTACTGGAGAGCCCAAACAGGCATGCGGCAGTCGAAAAGATTAATTTGCACTGAACACATTAAGGTAGATGCTATCTTGAACTTCAGCAGAAAAGACATCAAACTCTACACTAAACTATTAACAGGTCATTGTAAACTTAATTATCACATGATGAAAATGGGTGTGGTTAACAGAGATCACTGTCGACGCTGTCTTGAAAAACAGGAAACAGCAGAACACGTTCTTTGCAATTGCCCAGCCGTGGCTAGACGCAGACTAAACTACCTAGGAATCGGATTTATAGTTCCCAGGGACCTAGTTAAAATCAATCCCCCAGCAGTGACAAGATTTATAAATAGTCTTGAGGTCTGCTAGTTAGGGAACAAGGCTGCACAAAAGATCTTCAGGTCGCGGTGCTTCATAGCCTTAATAATAATAAGATCCAAGAGTACTTCCATTGATGCCGTTGGACATGTTCGCATAGCTCCCGTGATACATACACATGCAAATCTTTGTATCTGGCTGAGAGTGTTAATTATTGTCTGCTGCTTCGTGTAGTTTTCCCCAGACTAATGCCCCGTAGGTTATCATTGGGTTGACAATTGCTGAATATATCCATCGCAGAATTTTTGGTGTACAGCCCCAACTTTTACCCTCAATAGTTTTACACGTCATGAAAGTTTTGATATCTTCTGTTTTATCTGCCCAATTTGGGTTTTCCACAATAATTTTTGATCTACTACTTTCTGAAGTTCTATCTCTATACCGTCTAAATGGATAGGTTTAAGATGCATAAGTTTATACTTTCGTGTGAATGGTACTATCGCTGTTTTTGCTGGATTGATATTAAGTCCAACAAGCTAGATGAATTCTATCACAGAGGATGTCCTCAAATTTACCTTTACAGATGATGACTATGTCGTACGCATGGCACTGAAATGACAAACCATAGGTTTCTAATTTTTCCAATAGCTCGTCTACTACTATACTCCACATAAATGGGGATAGTACACCTCCTTGTGGGCAATCCCGTGTGGCGTTCACAATTATACTTCCTGTACTAGTTGGTATTTCAACCTTCCTGGTATGAAGAATATTACTCATCCAAGAAGCTAGAGTATCATCAACCCCTTTTCTTGTGAGACCTCTTCTGATAGCGTCATGTGAAGTATTATCAAAGGCATTTTCTATGTCTAGGAAGGCACATAGCGCCGTTTCCTTTTTTCCAAGCTATCCAGCAGTAAGTTCGTCCGTTGATAAAGAGCAGTTTCAGTGGAATGCTCTGCCCTATAGGCAGCAGGAACGCTGCCGAGATCGCCAGCGTTTTCGATTTCGGCTGCAGGCATCTCGCTCCTGACCACTTTTTTTGTCACCTCTTTTAGGATCTCTTCGTCATCGGCTGAGTTTTGCTCAGTTGTGGCCCCTGCGTCTAGAAAATTTCCTATTGCACGTCCTTTATGCAGATGGATGGGGATCTTGCCAAATCTGTAGGCCACACTGTTGTCTTTGTCTTTGATCGCTTCAAGCGATCGGTCATAGATGCCGATCGTTAACAGCTTCCTGTTCTTCTCATACTTGCTGCAAAAGATTCTCCAGATATTGGTGCTCAGAGCTTTGTTCTAAGATACCAACAGATTGAGGAGTTTCTTGTCGTCGGTACTCGCTGCTCGGGCAAGGTTTACCGTAATTATATGTACACCAGGGATAGCATCTCTAGTGCACGTCGTCAGCTCTTTCCCCCTATTTGGTAGAGTTTTTGTTTCTGTTACCTTTGCCCTCCGTCTGTCCTCTCCGCTTAGATGTTAGAATTTGACGTTCAGTATTGAGAACATTACGTTCCACCTGATCCGCCAGTTGAGAAGCAGTGTGGGAACTTGCTAATTTGTTTATTTTATTTAAATTTGGTTTGTCTATATTTAAACACCACGAGTGTTTGGGCAAAAGGAAGGTCCGCCATGACATAGCCCCCAGTAAAACGGTAAGCCCACAGTTACTCACTGAGGCGGGCAGGTATCAGTGAGGTGCGACGCTAAAATACAACTGCAACTGCAAACATCAAGCCGATGGACACGCGATATTATGGCTTAGGGGGTATTTAACGTTCACCCAGTCATGTACCTCTATGCTATGGAAAGCTTGGTGGCTCAAACGCCAATCCGAGCCCCCAAACCATTTTTAGCTGACTGCCTTTTGGCGGCTATTACCAGCACCCACAAAGAGGGTTTGAAAGAAAATTTTGCCAGCCTAGAAAATATGTTAATCGGCACCAACTTTCGTTTCGGTCTAATTAACGCCGTTTGAAGAAGTCGGCTTCAAAATGATTACCCATGTGCCATTAGACCCAATGCATCTCATAGATCCTAGAGTTACAAAAAAGTGTTTAATGAGAATTTTAAAATATATAGTAAATACGAAAATAAGTGAAGACAGCAGCAAAAAATCAATCAGAAAAAACGTGCCCAAAGAATTCGTTCATTCACCACGCAGATATATGCTACTGGAAGGCTACAGAATTCAAGGATTTGCTGCTTTACATGGGCATATTAGTGTTACAAGATAAAATTCACGATGACCTCTATTATGAGTTTCTGTTGCTATACTGTGCTGTCGGAAATATGCTATATCAAAATTTACCCAATGCTGAGCTCGCGTTAAAACTATTCAGCAATTTTCGTGGAAGAAAGTATATGGTACAACATTCACGGATTACTACATTTATGACAGTGAATGGTAAAATGACTTTGAGAATTACTTGCATCTCATAAAAAGAAATGTTCGCAAACCTTCACAATATTTGCAGCAAGTTAGTAATAAAAATTAAGAGCTATTCTGACTCCAACTATTTTTTCTACAAGTAGTCCGAATAATATTTGCCAAATTCGACCCTTTATTGTATTTAGAATTGAAAGCTTTAGAAAAAGATTTCATAATATATCAAGATTTTTTACTGAACACACTCGATGTTGGCGTTAGGAATTTGTTTAGGAGAAACGTTCCTAATGATGAAACTGAAAATTTTAAGATTGAGGAAATAGATTGCAAATTAATGGCGTTACCGCACCGAGGTACATTTCTTTTTATTCTAATTCTGCATGGATACATTGCGAAATAAGATCAAATAATATAATATAAAATTATGAAAATTGTAAAATTATTTGCGTCCGCTACCTTAGATAATCCTTATAGAAAATATTTAAAATTAATAAATGTATAAAAGAAACAGGTCACAATATCAGGATGTAACTCCTGGCAAATTGAAACGCATGAATGAAGTCATTGGTGAAGATCTCCTTAAAAATTGTAAGTAACAATAATTTATACATCAAATTTAATATATGTATCTCTTATATACCATATAATTTTTAGGCTAAACCTCAAATGATACGGATGCCATTGTTGAATATGTATCATGCAAAAATTTAAACAAAAAATTGACAAATTCCAGCGTAAATTTCATTGCAGTGTTTTTTTTTTCGTTATTATATACGTAGGGGCACTCGAGCAACCAACATATGCATTCTATCGGAGTCAGGCAGCTCTAAAATCACCAATAAATTTCTCGTTCCAATCTAAGTTGGCCTGGGAATGCTTTGAACTCCTCAAAATTATGAAAATGGGTGTGGTAAACAACGATCACTGTCGACTCTGTCTTGAAGAGCAGGAAACAGCAGACTACGTTCTTTTCAATTGCCCAGCTGTAGCTAGTCGCAGACTAAACTATCTAGGCAATCCCACAGCAGTGACAAGATTTATAAATAGTCTTGAGATCGCTAGTTAGGGAATAAGGCTGCACAAAAGATCTTTAGGTCACGGTGCTTCATAGCCTTAATAATAATAATAATTGGAAGAGAAGCTCGGTGGTATCACAAAGGGCCTTTCTGCCCTAAGAGTGTCCTCTCAGAGAGAGGGCAGCCACATAACCTAACCTAACCTAACATCGCTAGATGCAATTCACATTGCATTGCATTGACTGTTTCGCGATCAGCTGTGCGTTTAAAGGGAACATGTTACGAAGCTATACTTGTAGCTATGCGTAGGTGTCGACTGCATTGCAGTATTTCCCGTTATATGACTATAGGTTGTACGTATAGTATCACTGTTAACTTTTCCCAATTTCTCCGAGTCACATTGACTATCATCTGCTCTACTCCAACTAACCGATGTCTAGATGTTGGTTTTGCACGTCTTGCGATGGTGTGCTCTTTTATCGCAGGAGCTGCAGCACTCGAATTTGCGGTGCAATTAGAGCAACTCCAATATCACACTGATCGAACATTACCATACGGTCATCATCCTTCTTCTCACAAGTATTAAAGCTGTACTCGTTACCTCGCCTATTCATTTTCATGGGTATTGGTTAAATACTTTTCGCTTGATTTTGAATATTTGTTAATCTACTGATTTAGACTTCTCCTTGTTATTGAAACAACTTTTAATAGAACTGTATGAAATAATAATTTATTAACTTATTGTTGTGATACAAATGAGGTATTATTATTCCGAACTTTAAAATCTAATGTCCTATAAGTATCAATATTCTAACGAGATTCTTGATTGGAACGAGAAGTGACTTTACATAGAAATTTGTCTATGCATATGCATATATACTTGTGTGTACTATACGGTAAAATGGTACGATTATTTTGTTCTTTTTTGCAATACAGTATAACGCTATATTTTAACTACTATGACCCGACAGGAACGGCGGCAACAAGTGCACTGAAAAAGTAGTGATTCGGTTAAAATTAAATGATAAAAGAAGTATCAGTTTTATCGAATTAACATTTTTTAATAGGTATCTCATTTGTATACCACTAAAACACTTTCCATATTGTTACGTTTTTATTCTGTGAGCGTTTAATTCTATTTGAATTACCTTGTTAAATCACTGGATTCTGTTAATAATAACTGCAACACTTATTTTATACAACTATATACAGCAACAATTTATTTAATAAACTCTATTTACAATCAACTCTGTTTATAATCAACTATTTACAATAACACTTTAATGTACTAGCAACTTTTGCCTCTGTATAGATGTTTGCGTAGACACGTTCAGAATTCGATTGATTCTCATTTCTCAACACTGGCTCTATTTATACTCTGTTGGCAACACCCCAGAATCTTCCTTTATCGAGATTCTTCTCTTCCTTTCTCGTTGGCTTGTTCTGGTTATCGCTTATTTCTTTTTGTTGACATTCATGTCGATGCTGCCAGTCACAATAGTGATGAGTAACCAACTATCGATACTCGTTACAATATTATAAAAAAATCTTTTTAACTTAAAATAGTTTAGAATTTTAATTTTAAACACACGTCACTTATCTTTCAACTTTGAATACAAGTGAAACTGATAGATGTCAGGCAGTGATAATACGAGATTTTTTTATAATTTCGAAATTCGGTGCCACTCTCGAGAGTCTCGCGTCATTGTAAAGAGAGAGGTACAAACACATAGCGCAGAAATTATTTTGGCAGCTGCTGCGCTCTCGCGTGCGTCTTGACAAACACTGAACAAATCAAGCATACGACCTGCGCTTTGTTGTAATCATGATATAATAATAAAAATAGAGCAATTGAAAAGCCTCTTAGCTTCCTCTTATAATAGGTGTGTTTGTTTACAGAAAATTCGTACAAATTATCATTTTTTTGTCAAATGGTGTTTGTTAACATCAAAAAGCTTGCAATGCGAGAGAAAATGAGAGCGCAAAATGATAGTTCGCTGTGAGAGAACTTAGAAGTTTGTAATGGATAAATTTTTACATGTAAGAATTTGCAAGCAAGAAAAACATATAACAAGTTACCAATGGATGAAGTAAGTAAATAACAAACAAATTAGGTTTTATTAGTTAATTTAAGGCGTTTGAACCAGTATTCAGCAAAAATTTAATTTGATAACCACAATCAGCTGTTTCTGTTACTTTGCAAGTTTTTTGCAAATTGCTGTTTGTTTACTTTTTTGGACATTTTTCTGTTTGAGAGCGAATATTTTCTTACTCTCCAAACATTCGTTGTTCGCTTCTCTTCGTTCGTTTAGCTTCCATTTCTTTTTATTATAAAGTAGCCTTGCATTTTAGAATTTACCGATACATTTATATATTTATTTTAATTAGGAGGTTCACAAGGTGTTGTATGTTGTTGTATCTTTGTATAGTTTACAACTGCCGTATCAGCTTTGGTGCTGTTTCACATACAATACAACATAACAAATACATAAATGAAATCTATCACAGAGAAAACTTCCTAAATATTCTGATACATTAACCCCTGATTGTACATAAGGGTTAACATCTCAAATGCATATGTTTATTTTTTTTTTTTTCTATAATTATTAATTTTATGAGTGGGTGTTGTCGCTCAATGGTTATATCCTTGGCCTTCTGATCATGGTCTTGGGTTTATTCAGCGGTGGAAATCAACTTTAGTATCGAAATGATTTTTCTTTCGAACGGTACCAACCTATCGGCAAGTAATTGGCAATTCTTCCGGCAATTCATCTTCTTATAGCCTAGACAGACGGCAGCCTAATTCTGGATTACCGGCGCACTTAATCCGAATAAAATAATAACCTGACAGACGGCAGTATTGCGGATTAACTAAATGGCTGATTGCTGTTTTATTAGGTCTGTCCACTTACATTACTATCACTATCAATTTCTGTCATCTATCACTCTCGATATGAGAAAATCTACAAGAAGTACGTGAACTGAAAACTATCAGAAACTTGTAAATTGACATTCACCGTTCGTAATTGACAGCTGGATTTATTTGTTCGCCAAGACTTTTCATGTTGAAAACTGTTAACAATTGTTGAAAGTTTTTTGTTAGCGAACACACCTAATATTTTGTAAAATGGATGGAGAAAAATTCACAATAGACAATTTTCAGCAGTTGCCATCGCAAATTGCCCTAATCCTCTTTTATTTTGAGAATTAACTCATAGAGTTTATGCGGATTAGCTGCAGTTAATGCCCGAGTTAATTCGAATTAACTCGGTAATCCGGAATTAGGCTGCCGTCTGTCTAGGCTATTATGCAACTTCAATTACAATATTGTAATGAGTATCGATGCTTGGTTATGCTGCAACTAGCCACCAACGTAAAAACGTAGAACATGTCAGCTGAAACGACCTATCTTATGGGAATGTCGTGTTAACGAAAACTCACCACCGTATGACGGTGACGTAGACGTTGCTCGGAGTGGAGAAAATCAATGCAATTTTGTATGTTCTTACGTACGGGCGGTACGTACGTACGCTACGTCGGTGGCTAGTTGCAGCATTACTCATCACTATAGTGAAACTAAACAGAGTTGATAAAATAAATTGTTGCTGTGTATAGTTGTACAAACTGAGTGTTGCAATTATTATTAAAAGAATCTAGTGATCGAACAAGGTTGATTCAAATAGAATTAAACGTTCACAAAATAAAAACATAACAATTGGTGTCAAAAGTGGGTTTCTGCAAAGATTGTGAAAATTGACCAACTAAAAGTGGACCAACTCAAAAAAAAGTTGTCAGAGATGAATCTATCGTCATCAGGTACAAAAGCAGAACTGCTGGTGAGGCTAAGGCAAGCCATGGAGACTAAGGGTATTAATGTAGAAGATCATGAGATCTTGGAGGAAGCCGATATACATGCAGTTGTGCACGCTGAGGAAGAGAGCAAGATAGATTCGAATGGTCAATTCATGGAATTCATGAAATCCATGATGCAAGAGCAGAAAGAACAGTTACAAGGAAATGCATCTCGCCAAGAAACATTACGGGAGAGCTCCAAAAAACAATTGACTCCAAGTTTCAAGAACACTCGGTACGCCAAGAGGGCGTTATTAGTGAATTGCGCATGGAAAATCAAGAACATTCGGCTCGCCAAGAACACGTCATCGAAAATCTACAAAAAGGAATTGAACTCAGATTTCAGGAAATTTCCGGAGCTATTAATGACAAAGTCACAGAGCTGAAAAAACACGTGGATGAGCTGGATGATAAGCTAAAGGACCATGTCAACGACAGGGATGATAAGTTTATGAAATTAGAGCACGAACTCAATCATCATCAACATCTTTAAATTTCAGTTCGAGACAACAGCTTCGAAGAATCAATGGGACGATAGTGACAAGACCGTTGCTTTAATAGTGGCATTAAAGAGTAATGCGTCAGAAGTCTTGTAGATGGTTCCAGAGAATGATCGTGGTAGCTATCAATCACTGATGGACACACTCCAGCGCAAATATGGAAGTGAATATAAGAGTCAATTACATCGAATGGAATTAAGATCGCGAGTGCAACGGAGTAATGAGAGCCTTCAGGAATTCGTTTCATTCATAAATGGTATACGTGACGGAGAGACGAAGCGTGCCCCAGTCATGTCACCAAGGAGTACATATACCGAAACAGTCAGGAGTGCCTTGACGTTTGAAGCCGCCAGTTTGATGTGTCGACCAGTGCCACGTGTACGCCAACTAGAAACAGAGACATCAGATCTGATTGAAGCAGTGTGTCAGGCATTCAAGTCCTAGTGCAGCCTGAAGCAAGAACTACAGGTCGACGGGAAAATAAATTTACTGGTAAGTGCTTCATTTGCGACAAACCAGGACACATGGTGCGTGACTGCCGTCTACAACGAAAGCGATCAAGATCGAATTCTCCAGGAAGACAAAAGAAGAAGAATAAGTTGGACAGCGATCGCTCCACTAGCACAAATCCATCGTTAAACTAAATCGGGTCAGTTTAGCGGGGAGCGAACTTACTCCAACAGTGGGTTTCCCCATCATTCACAATTCACAACTACAACGTGTGCCAAGCAGCTTGACTATGGCTGGAAAATTGGACAATATGAAATTCATGTTAACCGTGGATACTGATGCATCACATTCTATAATCAAGAGCGATTTGGTAAAGAGTTTTGAGCCTTTAATAGGAATAAAATTGCGTACAGCAACAGGTGAGGATCCACAAATTCTGGGTAAGGTAAAGAAACGAGTATCTATTGGAAATTGCCCGTGGGAACATGAATTCATTGTGGCCGACATCACCGATGACATAATAATTGGTGTAGATTTTATGATTGACAATGGTCTTACGTTAGATTTAAATCAACGGACATTACGCTATGCAAATGTCAAGTTACCATTGAACATCGGTTACAAGAGTAGTATAAACATCAAACGAATACTGGCATGTCAACGCCAAGAGGTTCCAGCAAAATCAGAAGCGGTGATTTGGGCACAGATTAATGTAGATGTGGGACAGGCAAGTTGTGGTAGGTAGGACGTTAGTGGAACCTAAAAAATTGGAAAAGTACCGGTGCGAATATTAAATCCAACCAATACATCTACAGTTGTGAAGAAAGGAATGGTGATTGGTCATTGCCAGGAACTTACTCCCACAGTAGACTGCGAAAAGGGTTCGTAGATGAAAGTGGAAGATCACGAACTGTTAGAATTAATTAAATTAAATTAAAAGCATTAAATTAATAGCACAGGTGAAAGAATGGGCAGGAGTGCTTACCAACCAGCAAAAAGAAAAGTGCTTTACAACTATTGGAGAAGTACAGTTCAAACTGTTCTTCAAATGGAAAAACTGGAGGACGAAAAATCATTGTGAAACATCACACTGACACCAGTGATTCTAGACCAATTCGTCAACCACCACGACGAGTTCCATTGGCCAAAAGAGATGAAGCCAATAAGCTAATTAGCGATATGCAGAAACAAGGTGTGATTGAACCATCAACGAGTCCATGGAGTTCACCAGTTGTGCTGGTACAGAAGAAGGATGGAATTACTCGATTCTGAGTGGATTACAGAAAGCTATATGACAGCTATCCACTGCCAGGAATCAATGACACTCTGGACACACTATCTGGTGCGAAGTAGTTCTCAACTCTTGATCTGCAAAGTGGCTACTGGCAAGTGGAACTTGGTAAGGAGGACAAAGAGAAAACAGCTTTCAGTATTGGCGATGGTCTATGGCAATTTACAGTGATGCTATTTGGCTTATGCAATATGCCGGCTACTTTCGAACGTCTGATGGAGCGTGTACTCAGAGGAGTACACCAGAAAACGTGCTTGGTGTACCTTGATGGCATTATCGATATGGGAAAAGATTTTAACGACCACCTGGATGAGGAGAAAGTAACAGAAGTACAATAATGTCCTTTTCCGACTAATTTTTACGAGTTGAGAAGTTTCCTGGGCTTATGTACCTAGTATGGACGATTTGTTCTTGGATTCACAAATATCGCTAGCAGTCTACATGAGTTAGCAGGGAAGAACAAACCATTTGTGTGGGGCGAGTAACAACAAAAACCATTCGAACTGCTTAAAGGAAGACTCTGTTCAGCACCAGTATTAGCGTATCCAGTACCTGGTCAAAAGTTTGTATTGGAGGCAGATGCGAGTGGCTATGGGATAGGTGGTGTGCTCTCTCAGATCATAGATGGGCAGGAAAAGGTAATAGAATACTACAGTAAAATCCTCTCGAAGCCAAAGAGAAACTACTGTCTCACTCGAAGAGAGTTGCTCACAATACTGGAATGTGTAAAGTGTTTCCATAAATACTTGTACGGTCAGTCATTTCACCTACGAACTGACCACTCAGCGCTAAGGTGGTTATTACAATTTAAAAACCCAGAAGGACAATTGATGCGATGGATTGAAAGGCTGCAGAGTTATGATTTTATTATCGAGCACCGTAAATGAGGACATCACGGCAACGCGGATGCTCTATCTCGTCGTCCTTGCAAAATGGAATGCAAACATTGTTCTCGAGTGGAAAGCAAGGAGCACATTGTCGACACACGACTTACGAATATATTGCCGGAGGAGTTGGACCACCGACCGAGTGCAAGATCAGTGGAACGACCCAAATCTCGTAAAGATGATGGAATACAAGGAGCAGGGCGTACGTCCAGTTTGACAAGAAATGGCTAATGAGAGTCCAATAGCAAAGGCATACTGGTCGTAGTGGCAAGCCTGCTCTTACCATGTCGCTGATTGGATTCGGAAGTGTAAGCAATGTGCAATGGCCAAAGGTCCCAATAAGAAAAGTCGATGTAAGAATCACCAATACACCGTGGGTGCTCCATTTGAGAGAATTGCTATGGACATAGCTGGACCATTTCCAATAAGCAATGCAGGAAACAAGTATGTTCTGGTGGTTATAGATTACTTCAGTAAATGACCTGAAGTATACGCCAATCCAAATCAAGAAGCTAGTAGAGTTGCGGATGTATTCGTCAACCAATGGATTACTCGTTTTGGTGTACCGATGGAGTTACACTCAGACCAAGGTCGAAATTTCGAATCAGTTGTATTCCAAGAGAGGTGCCGTTGGGTATATACAAAACTCGCACAATACCTTTGCATCCACAATCTGATGGCATTGTAGAACGATGTAACTATACCTTGGAGGAATATTTGAGAAAAGTCATAGACCAAAGAGACTTTGATGTACGTATACCAATGTTCCTCATGGCATATTGATGCGCACAACATGATACGACGGCTGCTACACCAGCAATGGCAATTATGGGAAACGAGTTAAGACTGCCAGCTGATTTAAAATTTGAAGTCGCAACACCAACGAGATCAACCGAAGGTAACTACACTAACGAAAAGTGTTCATCAGAGAGCGGTCGCAGATGAAGGCCAGGTATGTCTTGAAAGAATATTCAAAAGGATTCTATGAAGGAGAACTTGTAATGCTTCACAATCCACAACGAAAGAATGACCTGTCCCCTTAGCTACAGACTCATTGGGAAGGACCATATGAGATCATAATAAAGATAGATAACGTAGAGTACCGTATTCAACGTGCCTGGAATAAAAGAACAAAGTTGTGCACTTGAAGCGACTTGCATCATACCGAGGGGAAGTATAAAAACTTGTTCGGGACGAACAAGGTTAAGAGGAGGGCAGTGTAACGAGTATCGATGTTTGGTTACTCATCACTATTGTTATTGACACTATTGTGAGTGGTGCGAATATTAGCAGCATCGAAACGAACGTCAACAAAAAAGATTGGCGATAACCAGAACAAGCCAATGAGAAAGAAAGAGAAGAATCTCGACTACGATAAAGTAAGATTCTGGAGCGTTGCCACAGAGTATAAATAGCGCCAGTTGTTGACAAATCAATTCAATCAAATACCCAATGTGATCGTGCATACATTGGTACAGTATCAGAGGCGAAACTTGCAAGTACATTAAAGAGTTATTGTAAATAGTTGATTGTAAATCGAGTTGCTTAAATAAATTGTTGATGAATATAGTTATACAAAATAAGTGTTGCAATTATTATTGACAGAATCCAGTGATCGAACAAGGTTAATTCAAATAGAATTCAACGGTCACAAAATAAAATCGTTACAAAAAAAAAAAAATATATATGTGTATATATATATTGTATATAGATATATATATATATATATATATATATATATATATATATAGATAGAAATATATATATATATATATATATATATATATATATATATATTTATATATATATATATATATATATATATATATATATATATATATATATATATATATATATATATATATTTATATTTATATATATATACATCATAGAGTGGGTGCCGTAGCTCAGTGGTTAGTGTGTTCGCCTTCTGATCTGTAGGTCGTGGTTCAATCCCCGGCTGATGCATAACAAATTTAATATCGATAAGATTTTTCTTTCAAACGGTACCCACCTGTCGGCAAGCAATTGGCAATTCTTCCGACAGTAACAACTTGCCATGAAAAAGCTTCTCAAAGAACTCTGTGACAAAGCTCAGAAAAAGTGATGTCACAAGTGTTCTGCCGTTCGGAACCGGCTAAAATAAGTAGGTCCCTTCTAATATTGTCCAAAATTTAAGACGCACAACAGTAATGGAAGAGAGAAGCTCGGCCAATGAGCCCTTTGGGGCTTTAAGTGCCACATATTTATTTTTTTTTTTTTTATAGTGTAGTTTGTGTGTAGGCAATTTTTATCTTGATAAAAGCATTTGAAAGATGGCGTCAAACTGAGTTAGCTGCATCGAAACTCTTAAAAATTGAAAATAACTGTAAAAAGTTGATGATGACAAGCGAGAAGGGAAAAAATAAGAGTGTTTTCTCTTATGTTTGTTATTTTAATAATTATTCCGTTTTTAATTATTTAACATAACGCGTGTCGACAAACAAATTGTGATTGCTAGCAATTGCCATTTTCAAGCAAATTGCCAAACGATACAGCTAATTGCAATACCTTAGCATTTTATGTTTTGAGATATTTCATGTTATAACGCCAACATGCTGCGTTGCGAAAAGCTGTCATTTCGTTTGTTTCACAGCCATTTTTAATTTTTTCGGGCAGAACGTACTAGTCTGCTTGACGACATATTCAAGGTGACGATGGCATAACATTGAACTGCCCATCACTTGAGTATAGCCATCTTTTCCAATAAAACTTGAGAGTTATTATGAAATGAACAATTGACAATTGGGTGACGGTTCTTGACAGACAATATTTGTCAAGATAATTGGTCCCTCATTAGACACGAAGAGATTTGCATTAAAACCTTTTCAATTCTCCTCTGATGTTTCATTCGCGTTTACACAGGGAAAATGTTTCTCGGCGATATGTGAACTAATAAATTTTATTATACGTCAGTAGTGATTATTTTAAAAAAAAATATCGGTTTTTGAAAAAAAATTCAAATTTTTTATTTTGATCATAACTTTTAAAATATTCAAAATAGATTATAAATTTTATATATCACCGAAAAGGTATTAAAAAAACATTTTTATACCCATATTGCAAGAAAAAATTGCGAATTTATTGAGTAATTTCGAAATATTTTTTAGTGCCTTTCTACATTCCTGCCCATGTACGTCGTGTCCAGATTAGTACTATTGCACCGGTTTTATTAGATACCACAGTGAAATTTGAGTTTTTCAATAAAGTATGGTTAGGCAATAAATCGAAAATTTTCAATAATCATATATGAAATTATTCGAATAATCGTGATTTTAAATATTCAAGAATCGAAATCGTTCAATTAATCAGAATAAAATAATTCGAATACAGTCGGCAAAATATTTATAATTGTTTTTCAAACATAAAGTAGACAGGAAGCTTTCCAAAGACATGGTTATGATAATGCGCTTATAATTTATATTAACAATAATAAGGAAAAAACTAAAACAAAAAATATTTTGATTAATTAAAAAAATTATGATTAATCGATTAATTTCAATATTGATAAATCATAATTTTGATTAATGCCTTTGTTATTTTTTCAATTAATTGAACGCCAATCATAACGATCATTTCCCGTTTCACCAATTTAGTTTGTTGGTTGGTTACACGTGATCATTGAGACAGAGGCGGAATCTCTTGCACCTTTGAATGATTCAGCCCCTGTAGGTCTTTACTTTTGTTTTTCTACTCAAACACTTGTGTTTGCACAAACTTAAATTCGTCGATAAGGAAACAGAAATGAGTGCATAGTTTGTATCTTTTGTTTTCGAACTAGAGTTTCAGATGAATTTATCAAATATTAAGAAAATGAAATATAGGACCTTATTTCTCGAAATATAGTATTAAATAGTAAAATAGTTCGATCTTAAAAATAGTATTCACCATTCTGACAAAATTTCATCACCAAAATCTGTTAAAGGACGGAAGCTAAATTTATGTTGGAATTTAATTTTGACTATGACACGGTTGCTTTTGTTTTTAAGGTTATCAAAATAATTTTCATGAATCGAAAAATCATCAAAAAAAAAATGATCAATTGTGTAAAAAATTGCAAGAGAAACGAAGTACAAACGGCTCTTTCAAATTCCTGTCAAAGGATTAACAACATAACGACTTCTGGCCTTCAAGAATTACATAAGAATGACCGACGTGAAATTCCAGACCATCCAGCGGCTCATTGAAAAGGTTATAAAAATAGTGAAGGCCTAGTTTGAAATGCAATACCGCCAGTTCAACTACTGGCAGCGCTGGTGTCAATAGTTGTAAACTCTTTCCTATATTGGCTTCAATGGACTGAATTTTTAGCCGGATATCATGTTTTGCTATATCGCTAGCAATTTTTGACAATTACTGTTGCATAACAACTAAGGCCTGTTCCCATTATCCCAATTAGAATAACTTGAATTTTATGTATCCCACAAGCTTTCATTAATTTGCAGCAGAGTAATAACTTCTTCAGTGAGAGGTCTGCTTCACGAAAATACCATTTCTAAGTAAAATAATAAGTTAAAAGTTATAGAATTTCATACTCAGAATATAAAACAAAGGCGAATAGCTTTAAAGGGAATTTATATAACTAATGTTTAAAATTTAATAAACATGTACCTGCGCAAACCCTGTACGGCAATATTGCATTATTTAGAAATTTTTTTTCTCACATTTTCTTTTTCTTTATATAAAATTGCATATGGTAACACTGGAGAAATTGGTCTGATTGGTGCCAAGAATAGCAATCAGAATTGATTGACATTCATATGTTCCTTTTTGGAGTTCATTTTTTATTTTGTATTGAAGCCAACAACAATTTTTTTACTTAGCGTTTAATTGATTGGTAATATAACCACGGCATAAGCGATCTGAATAATAGAATAATATGATTAATCAAACTTCTTGAACAAAGGATTAACCGCACAACCCTAAAATATAGCGCTTCTTGTTGATATTATCGCTGGATCGTATAAAAGTTTGTGAGCATATTTGTCAAAATCGAAACACTTTGGACATAGAACATAGCTCGTTTCGCCGATTTTTAATTTTGAATTGGACTTTCGGCGCAAAACCTCCATCTTTTTCTGACTTGTTTGTCCATATTGGCTTGCCTAGGCACAACTATGCGAGCGAGATAGTTAAAAAAGTAGTCAGTAAGAAAAAGATGGAAGTTTTGCGCCGAACTGCGAGCCAAAATTAGCGCAAATAAAAATTTTATTCATTGAAATTTTGAACATTTTATTCTTTTTTTTTATTATTGTTTTATTCTGATTAATTGAATAATTTGATTAATAGAATATTTTGATTAATCAATATTTTTGAACAAATGATCAATTGCACAGCTCTATTTTATTCCTAAATTCCAATTCCACTGTAGTATTTTAATTCAAATAACACCAGTGCAATTGCACTAATGTGGACACGAAGTTCATGGGCATAACGCTACAGGACAGGCCAATGTGGACAAACACTTGCTAAATGACCGGATAAAAGTAAAAACAAAACACAAAGCAGAGCCTACTCTGATTTCTATTTGTTTACGCAAATCGCAAAAACGCAGTAAGCTATGAGAATAAGTGAACGAACAATCGGCATTTCTCGATGACTGGTAAGTGACGACTGTATGACACTCATGGCATGTCACTTATTCGTCATTAGCGTCATTGTTATTGCCGCCAAATTTTTCTACAGGGATGCGGTCTCTATTGGCAATATATTGCTTGAAAACATTATCAAGATAAAAACTTTTGCCTGTGAAGACACCCTGTTATAAACCTATAAAAATATATTATGGTAAGTAAAACTTTTTCTAATTTCTAATTTCATATTAGGCACATTGGTAACCCACACACATTTTCATATCCGAGATACGGTTGATATTCCTTCTATTGCTATATGAAAATTCCTAAAGGAGGACGATACCTGCACATTTAATAAGAATTACATTATAAAGAAATATTATTGAATTTGTTATATGTGAAAAACTATGGGAAATTAAATTTTTTTGTGAAAAGTAAAGAAACTACTTTAAATTTAATGTAGATACATATACATAACGGAATTGGAGAATATAAAATTATTGTAAAAAAACAGCACAATTAAAGGACTTGGCCTTCTATCACCAACACGGAAAAAGGAGTTAATACTTTGATTAAGGGATTGCGAAAACGTAAGAAGGCAAGTATTTGTGAAATTCTGAACTTGTGTATCTGCGAGCACACTAACATGTTTATACACGCGTATGGATAGGTTTAAACATAAACACGAAGAAGCATTGCTGTTGCATTAGCGCTTTTGTGAAAATGGCACAACATGCAACAGTCACAGCTCTCGCCGAAGAACTCGCGCAAGCTGTCGAGCTGATAATGCATCCACATACAGTACAACAGGCACGTATGGAGGCGTATATGGCATGCGAACGATTCAAAGAAGAATCACCCTTATGCGCTCAGGTTGGTCTCTATTTGGCCAGTGGTCAGCAGTTCGGACAGAATGTCAAGCATTTTGGTCTGCAGCTGATGGAATATACAATCAAATTCAAATGGAATTGTATTGCTCATGAAGAAAAGTTATTTATCAAGGAGAATGCCATGAAATTACTTCTAATGGGCGTTGGACCTGCAGAAGATAAAAGTTTGGCACACTTGAAAGATGCACTCTCTCGCATCATTGTAGAGATGATTAAACGTGAGTGGCCACAACAATGGACAACGCTACTATCTGAGCTATCAGATGCATGCACGAAGGGAGAATCACAAACTGAGCTCGTTCTATTAGTGTTTTTACGTCTCGTCGAAGATGTAGCACTTTTGCAAACAATTGAATCGAATCAACGACGGAAAGATATGTATCAAGCACTAACAAATAATATGAATGACATCTTCGAATTTTTTCTGCGTCTCATCGAGCTGCATGTCACTTCATTTCAGGAATCGACAACACAAAGACATTTTCAAAAAGCCTCTGCTCATAGTCGTGTTGTTGAAATGGTATTGCTCACGTTGACCGGCTTCGTGGAGTGGGTCTCCATAAATCACATAACATGTAGCAATGGCAAGTTGCTACATATTCTATGCATTTTACTCAACGACAGAGCATTCCAATGCAATGCGGCCGAATGTCTTTCGCAGATAACAAATCGCAAAGGCCAGGTCAAAGAGCGAAAACCACTGTTGATGTTATTTGGTGAGGAACCAATACGTTACATTTATACAGCTAGCCAAATGCTGCCCGATCCGGTTACATCATCTGTAGCATTCGAGCAAAATCATAATTTTCTAAAAAAGCTCGTGCATGTATTGAATGGTATGGCTCAACAAATTTCTTGTCTGTGGGGTAAAGAGGATGGTTCTATACAACGCCCACTGCATTTTGAAATATTTCTCGAATGCATACTGTCTCTAACACGCCATCCTTCACTTGTCATTTCCCATGGTGGAACACTAATTTGGAATATTCTATTGAAACACGATGCCATCTCAAAAGACGGCGCAGTTGCTGCATACATTCCGAAGTTAATCGATATAATTGCTCCACGAATCATTAAAACGTACTATCCAAAATCACGGCCGCTGCCTACGACAATTTCAACAGCCACATACATTTGCCTGGAGTACGACTGCGAAGAAGAATTTGCTATATTCTTTCATCGTTGCCGATCCGATTTTCTGGAAATTTTTCGTCAGGCAACACTTGTTCAACCTCTTGTCACATTTGCCTATTGTGAGCAATGGCTGCATATGCGTCTCACAAAAGCGCGCATGGAGCGCAACAATGAGTGTTTTTCCGTTCAGGATCCTGTCTACTTGGAGTGGGAGGCTCTGGCCTCTGTGATTGACGGTGTGCTTAGTCGTATACTGCTTGTAGCGGAACGTCCGTCTGTGGGGTCGGGCTTACGGCTGTTGGAAGAATGCCTCATGGTGGACACAAAGAATCCGCTCATACTTTCAATATTATTATCATGCATTTCTGCACTTTTTGTATTTCTCAGCATGTCCTCCTGCCAAATTACGCCCAACAATTGTGTCGCTATGAGCGGTGTATCGCTCTTACCACGTGTACTGGAAAAAATATTTGCCGCAATTGTTTTCAAAGAATACGGCGAACAATCGAAAGTGATCACGACTCGCAGTCAAGCTTGTAAAAATTTACGTCGCCACGCTACATCATTGATGGTGAAGCTCGGACACAAGTACCCATTGCTGCTGTTGCCCGTGTTTGAGCAAATTAACACACACGTCAAGAATTTGGTGCAACAACCAGAACAACCACTCAGTAAAATGGAGCGCATCACATTGCAAGAGGCTCTCATACTAATCTCCAATCATTTCTGTGATTACGAGCGCCAATCGGTATTTATAGCGGAGCTTATGAAGGACGGTCTACCACGCTGGACTGCATTTTCGCATGCTTTTAAATCTGCGTTTGATTTCATACATTATGTTGGTTTGGATAAACCTCCATTCTATCCGATTGACGACGATCCAAATCGTCCAAATCGCAATGACATCATCGATGCACTCTATGTGGTGCTGGGCGTAATAAAGCGCTGCACTTGGCCGGATGATCCAGATCGTGCTTCGCGTGGCAACTTCGTTGTTGGTTTCACAGAATTGGGGAATCCTATTTGTCGCAATCCAGCCACACCGCATGTAATACCTTTACTGCCGCACATCTTGGCATTATTACGTGTGCTGAATGAACTTTTTAAGCCCGAAGCACTGGCTGCTCTGTCTGAGGGGTACCGAAATGTGCACACTATGCTGGAACATGAGAAAAAAGTCCTAATGGGAGTATGTGCCATTCCCAACGACCCATTGGATCCTTCGGTGAAGAAGATGCCAACCCCCTTCGATAAGATGCAGCAATTTTTGACATTGCTCTATGAGGGTTGCTATCATATGATGGGCTCAGCGGGTCCTTCACTCGGGCGCGACCTCTATCAGTTACATGGCGTGTCCGATGCATTAATAAATAGTGCCTTTGCATGTCTGGACGATGTACCCGACTATCGCCTGCGTCCTATTATTCGCGTCTTCTTCAAACCATTTGTATATTCATGTCCACCTGCATTCTACGATGCTGCCCTCCTGCCAATTTTTGCTCATATCTCGCCAATAATGTTTCAACGTCTCACGGCACGTTGGGTGTACATCTCATCGCTATACGAAACCGGACAGCTGAGTGAAGAGGTGAACGACACACAGGAAGTGCTGGAAGATATGCTCAATCGTTCGTTGACACGTGAATATCTGGATGTACTGAAGATAGCGCTGGTTGGAGGCCAAATAGGTGCTGATGCTGCTACTGCGCCAACAGCGGCAGGCCACATTGCCGACGTGGCAATGGAGCCTGAGGAACATTCCATGGATGGAGCTACCCATTCTCGCGCCACACAAGCTGCTCTCATGTCTGACATCATATCAGATTTGGGAGCCAAGTTGTTGCGCAATGCGCACACCAGCAATTATATCCTCATGACGCTGCTAAGTTCATTGGCTTGGAACGATAGCACATGCAGTTTGAAAGCGGTTAATGTTGCAGCACCTGTTATTCGTTTTCTTGCTAGCGAACAACTGGTCGATGCCAATAAGGCCGTCAGTTCTTTTACAGCTGTGCTACAGGGTCTACAAGTGCACGGTCAGCACGAGGCAAATCAAGCTGCTCTCATTACATTGGGTGTGCAATTTTACGAATTACTTCGACCAAATTTCCCACCGCTCTCGGAGGTGTTGCACAGTTTGCCGAATGTGAACGTGGCCGACATACAAAAGTTCGATGAGAAAATCTCGATTCCTCCGGTGAAGGGTAATAAGGTGGAAAAGGCAAAAAAAGACCTACTTAAGAAGATGACTTTACATTTAGTGGGTCGTAGTGTAAACCAGCTATTTCGTCATGAAATACAAATTGCTAATTTGCCGCCGATGCCATCGCAAAAGCCGCCAAAACAAAATATTGATTTTATTGACACAAATCAGAATACAGGCCTGCCAAAATTATTTGAATCGTCGGCAAAATGACCAGTATAAAGCTCGTATCTATATCTGTATGTATATTCAAATCGAATTAGCCTGAACTATTTAAGGTAAGTTGATGGGGTTTGTGGCAAAAATACTATATGTATACCATTATATCTTTATTGATATCTTGAAATTTTTTTAATTATAGTGTTGTAAGGATTTTTTACTGAAGTTACTCGTCGCATGTTAATTTAGATTGTTGCTTTTTGCACATGGAGCTAGCTGTATAAATTGAAGAAGCACAAGTGAAAAAATTACCTACCTTCTTAATTTATTTAGTAATTTATTACTGTTTAAATACATAAGTAACATATAAAAATTACGTAATATACATACACATATGTATGTATATGTTTCATTTATTGAGTTGAATTTTTTTTAATTAGTGAATTTTTTGAAGAAGTTATACATATTCATTGTTTTTATAAATTATATAATTCATATATATATTTATATACCAACAAATTATATAAGATTTGTAATATGCATGCGTACATATGTATGAAATGATTAAGAAATTAAATTAAAAATGTGAAAATATACTATTTTATTTGAAATATGAATTGTAAACCATTTTCTTTTGGTACGCTTTTTAGGTAAGAAACCTACAAAGCACGGTGCAAATAAATAAACATGAGTGTGGAATTCGAAAACAACATTTCAAACAATTGTGTTAATATATTGTTATAAGCTGCGTTCTTTTGCACGCGAGTTGCAAAAGAACACTCGCTTATTTATCAAATTGTATGCAAAGCAACAATATAAGCGAGTTCAATTGAACTCGCTTATATTTTAAGCGACCGACGTCAAATAATTGTAAATATGAACGAAACTAAACAAAATAAAGCAAGCGCAAATAAAAATTTATTTTAAATAAGCGATTATATTTACCACAGATTCCGCAGAATTGTTTCTTTTTTATTTCGTTTATAAATTTCACGAACAACCATATATACCACCAGCGTTGCTAAGGAACTAAAGTAAAATTATATGCGACTTGGTGTTCTTTTGCAACTCTCTTACAAAATAACGCAGCTATAGTTATTTCCCACGGCACCCACGCTTCTTCCTTTATCGTTATGGAGTTTGCTATTCGCAATCAGTTATTGTCTACTATTTTTCCACAACACTCACTAAGTACCTAACGGCTAGACTCAAGAATGTAACGCACAAGATTCGCACCAAGACCTAAGCTCCTAAATATCCTTCGAGACTATCACACTAGTTAGCTGATATAAAACAATTATACTTTATCAATTATACGATACTTGCGATTTTGGGTTTTCGCTTTATTCCTGGTATTACTTCCAATTTTACACTAATACTGGAGGGCCTCGTAAGGATCGCAGTATTTACAATTTCTTCCACTTATACTAGAGGGTCTCGTAAGGATCGCAGTATTTTACAATTGCTAACACTTTTACACTAATACTGGAGGGCCTCGTAAGGATCGCAGTATTTTACAATTTCTTACACGCTAGCACTTCACAACTCGGTACAAGACTCACAAATGAAAAAGCGACTGCCTTCAGAAAGCTGGCAGCTTATATACCATATTTCTAATACTAGCCACATATCAATCTACCCACATACCAACATATAACATACAATAATATATTCACACCACACGTGTGTATGTATGTATGTGTATATGTATGTATCCATTATGTGAGAAAGCATCACTTTGATATTCACACACATGAGTAGTCCACGTGAGTTTAGTTATCATGGAATGTCTAAACATATATGCTTACACAGGTATGCTTACGTAAGTGCAGAACTACGAATTGTGTGGGAAAGTGCTTTGTCAGCATTTTCACACCCAACTCAATGTTCAATGCTCAATGTTCTGGCATTCCACAATTATAAGTGTATATCACAACTTCGAGCAATGTTGGTATGTGTATGGATAAATATGTATTTCACAATTTCGGGAAATATGTCGCGAGGCAAAATATGCATATGTGCATATTTCATATTTTGGCTCGCAACATCCCTCCCTTCTCTCGAGAAGAAAAAATTATTATTGTGAAATAATTCGAAATGTTATATACATATATGCCCCTATTGCCGTTCACCACTCAACCCAGTTTGGTCGTCTTAGAGTCGACCCGACTTCAACAAGACCAAACTATTTTTTGGTATTGTGGTACACCACTGTTTTCGGTTGAAATTGTTATGGCGTTACCAGCTTAAAATATCACTTATGACAGAAAAGCGGTCGATTAAGTAAAAATTAAGGAAATATACAATTGTGTTTTGCTGTGAAAATTATTTAAAATGGATATTAGTGTAGATTTGTTTTATGAAGATGAAAACGAAGTCGCGAAAATTGATTTGCTACGCTTACGGAGAAAAATTCGTGATGACTCTAACCCTCTTGAACTACCTAGCGAAAAGTATAAATATTGTTCAAAATAAATAAAAGCAAATAATAAATTTTTTTATAGATTTATTAGCTATTTTCGACTGAGCAAAGAGGCATTTTGCTTTTTGCTGGATGACGTAAAAGACCATTTCAAGAAATCTGTGCGTGTCGTATCTATACCACCAATATTGAAATTGTGTGCTGCTCTTAGATTTTTCGCTGATGGAAGCTACCAGAAGAGCAGCGGCAATGACTTCAATATAGGAGTGGCTCAATCTACAATGTCACTTGTTTTAAAAGAAGTATTAGATGTATTGGAGCAGAGCATTTGCGGCAAATGGATTAAAACGCAAATGAGTGAAGAAGAAAAAATATGTATACCCTTTCACAGTTTATTCATACACGTTGCCATTCGTTAAACGTTCTACTTGGTGGTCCCAAACTATTTAATTCCAGAGCAAATCCTTCCCACAATTGTTTTATTTCATTTTTCGTCACACCGAATTGTGGTTTTCCCCGTGCAATGCTTGGATTCTGGTCCATTAGTTGAACAAGCCTCTCAAATTGAGCTTTGGTTGTAATTTTTAAACTTCTGAAAATGTATAAAATGTTGAGAAATTACAATATGAAGCCAAGCTAATTATTACTTACGATCTCTCCATTATTTTTGGCTTTATTAGTTTAAAGTAAACTGCAACTGATGCAAACCCAACTGCTTATGAGCAGTCGTGTATATTTAACGTGCTTGTCGACCAAACTGTAACAGAGTTGCAAACGGTAATACCACAAAAATAATGAACACAACCAAAAAAATCAGCCGCCAGTCGAGTTGAGAACGGCAATATGAATTTCTCGACGGCGACCAAACTGTTACAAAAGTTGTGAACCGCAATAGGGGCTATATTGTTACTGGTAATTCAACGATTATGGTGCCCATGATGACGATGTTCTTCTTGCTGGTTGTTGTCTGCTGTACTTAGCTTTTTAATAGTTTTGTTGCAGCTTTTGTTGTTGAAGTCTAGTGATGAAAACAGTAACTTCCTCTTTATCAAAGTTCGATTTTTGTTTCGGCAATTAGAGCGAGATTATTTACATTGGGTTGATCTTCTGGCTGTTTTGTCATGGAAGCGTTATCTGGATTATTATCTTGGTTTAAGTGAAAGTTGGTTTGGTGTGCTTGTGGGTTGATGCTGGGTGCAATGCGTTTTGGTCTGTTGTTTATCATTTTCTTCTGATGTGGATCAAAATCCATTGTCACTGATAAATACAGTAGCTGAAATATTTTATTCGGTTGTGGTTGCATAGCTATTATCGTTGATGTCTCCTTGCTATGTCGCGCTGGCTAGGTACGCTAAAGTTATTGGTTGTAAATTTTATTGTTTTGTAAAGTTGTTACGGGTACTCGCTGCACTGGGCCTGCTTTGCAATCTGCTCTGGGTTTATTTGTTCTTTACTGTCTCAAGGATAGTTTTGTGTTATCATTTTCTTGGTTGTTACTGTCGTTAAAGCTGTTAATGTTGCTGCGTTGGCATCTCTCGAAATTTCACTGTATGAGTTGATTTTGGATTCTCTTGGACATACTGCTGCTCTCTTATGTTTGTAGGGGAATTACCAGATCATTTACATATACTATATATATTATAACTACTATATCTACTATATCAATTTAGTTAATTTTTCTTATTAAGATTTACATATATTCTTATATACCTTATAAAAATAATTTTTTCGCAATATTCATTTATAATCTATATAAAATTATTTTTAAGAGGTATTAAAAATGCATTGTTTTTTGGTACGAAAATATAGTGGCAAGATTGCATTTTCTCTTCATAGTTGCAATGACCAACTCTTCGTACTTGTAGGTGGTACGTATTGGTATTTTGTTACATATATTTCACCTTACTTTTACGGATATATATATATATATATATATATATATATATATATATATATATATATATATATATATATATATATATATATATATATATATATATATATATATATATATATATATATATATATATATATATATATATATATATATATATATCAAAAGTATAGGGCTAGAATTCGACATCTGTCAAACTGAGTTGTTAAAACAATTTCTTTCTTTTTCAGTTCAAAGTCTGGCATTTGCGAAAATGGATCGCTTAACTATCGCACAACGCATTAAAATTGTAAAAACCTACTACAAAAATGGTGATTCTGCCACAGCCACATATCGTGCTTTAAGAGGAGATTATGGTTTACATAATCGTCCAACTACGCAAGCAATTGGCAAAATTGTGAAGAAATATGAAGAGACTGGATCGGTTACAGATATTGTAAGGCCTGTGCATCATCGTTTCGCTCGTACCACCGAAAATATCGCTGCTGTAAGTGAAAGTGTTGCCGAAGACCCGAATGTGTCGATTCCTTGTCGTTCTCAGGAATTAGGTCTGTCTTACGGCACATTATGGCGTATTTTGCATTTGGATCTACACCTACATCCATACAAAATCCAGCTCACACAACAACTGAAGCCAGCTGACCATTCACAACGTCGTAGATACGTCGAATGGGTGCTTGAACAACAGGCGGTGGACGGCGATTTTTCGAACAAAATTTTCTTCAGCGACGAAGCACATTTCTCACTCGGTGGGTATGTTAACAAACAAAATTGTCGTATTTGGGGTTCTGAGAATCCTCAAGTAATTGAAGAGAGGCCACTACATCCACAAAAGGTCACTGCTTGGTGCGCTCTTTGGTCCGGAGGTGTGATTGGACCTTACTTCTTCGAAAACGACGATGGAACGACTGTCACCGTCAATTCGGAGCGTTATGGTCATATGATAACCGACTTTTTTTTGCCTGCTATTGAAGAATACGACTTAGAGAATATGTGGTTTCAACAAGACGGTGCCACATGCCACACAACTCGAGCGAATATGGCTTTATTGCAAGAGAAATTTTCTGGCCGCGTAATTTCTCGTCGTGGCGATATCAAGTGGCCACAAAGATCATGCGATTTGACACCGCTTGACTTTTTTTTGTGGGGCTACGCGAAAGACCGTGTTTATTCAGATAAACCTTTAACTCTTGAGCACCTAAAAACCAACATTCGTCACGTTATGGCTGAGATACCGCCCAATATGTGTCAAAAAGTGGTCGAAAATTACCTCAAAAGAATTGATGCTTGCAACAATTCGCGTGGTGGTCATTTAAATGATGTAGTATTTCACACATAATGTCAACGTTCAAACTTTATAATAAAAAAGAAATATCATGATAAAAAATATTTTATGTGTTTTATTTACATTTACTTTTGAAACCGCAAAATGGATAACCCTTTATATATATATATTTGGTTTTTGTGTTATTTTGTTTGTTTGTTTTGTATTCAACGTAGCTAACCTATTGCCTATTTATCATATTCCGTCATATAAATCCTAACGTGTTCTTACTATACTGTATTTACTGTATATTTCTAACCCTCTAGTTGTCATTTCCTAAAATATTGTATTATTTTTGTATGCATCCTCTATACTTAGCCCGTCCAGTGCACATGAGTATCCACACACCGAATTACAATTCAATGCGATGAATTGCAACAGATGTCTTTATACTCATTAACACTGCGCCTACATTAATCCATAACTTCTTATGTTTCATACCTAAATATTTTAGTTCTTCTTTGCTATGATCCTTATTGTCTCTTTCTATTTGTCTTAATCCCTTCGAAAAACTGTATATATATGCTTTGTTTGGTGTTCCATCGTTGATGCTGCACTTTATCCACAGTCTAGTACTTTCCAATTTCGACTTCAGCTATTTCCTTAGGGTACCTATATTCTTGAGGGACCCTATATTCTTGAAGAATATTAAAGTAGAAATTTTAAGTATTTTTTTATACTTCAATATTTTATTTTATTGTTGTCAAAAATGAAGTAATAAAGGGAAGGGATGGAATAAGAAAAAATAAATAAATGTAATTCTCATATCATCCCCATAATTATCAGTAAATTAAATTTATTTCCATACATCTATGTTCAGCATATTATAGAACGCCATTTGATTCATGATGGTTTATTATTATTTTTTCTTGCATCTAGAAATGGTTTATTTTAATATACATATATTCTTATATGCTGGAATTTGTTTAATATCATTTTTAGGAATTTTATACTTTCATGCCCAAAACAAAAATTTTCATAGTTGTGCATTTGCTTGTGTTATGTGCATTTTGTCTGTAATTTGATTCTTGTATATCTATATACTTTATTATTTTGGGTGTCGTTCTCACGTTATTGTACAGGTGATGCATTGTTATGCATTTTGTTTAATATGGTCAAAGTGCTATTAATTTTATTATTATTATTATTATTTTATATTTTTTTGTATACGGAATTTTGTTTTTTTTTTGGATTTTTGTAGTAAGTATTATGTATTTTGTGGTCTGGTGGTGTTTTCGCAAGGTAACGTGTTTAACTGCCTCAACCTGGTGGGGCTAGCGCAATCCTTGTTGAACTCATCGCAAGTCAACTCACTGGCTGTCATGTAGTTTGATCTGAGCGCTATGTGATGATACCTTTATTTGTTAATGAGGGGTAGTCATATAGCTTGCTCTGCTGACTATGTGATGGCGCTTTCATTATTATTAATGGGGGCCCTCCATGTGGCGACCACCGGGCAACGTCTTCCTGGCACCCGCTGGGAGGCGGCTGAAGTGAGTGGCGAAAATCTCCTCGGTTAGAGGTTGTGCGTTGGGTTTGGGACCCGCCACATAAAAAGACCCCCCAATGAAAAAAACAAATATGCCTCGGATAAGGACTACCGCTTTTGTTGATGACCCCCGCAAACGAAAAAAGGACAACGATTTACGGATATGCACCTGGAATGTCCGATGCCTTTATAGGGAGGTTGCCTCTATCCAGCTGGTTGATGTCCTCGAAAAATACAGAGCTGACATCACCGCTCTCCAGGAAATGCGATGGACAGGACAGGGCTGCTCCAAAAGAGCGTCCTGTGACATCTACTACAGTTGCCATGCTGAAAGGCACGAATTAGGATGTGGATTTTTGGTCAGCAAGAGACTACGACATCTTGTCTCACAGTTCACGCCTGTGAACGAACGGCTGGCCACAATCCGCATCAAGGCAAAATTTTTCAACATCAGCCTTATATGTGCCCACGCTCCGACGGATGAGAAGGACAATGTGACCAAGGAGAGCTTCTTTTAGCGCCTCGAAGAAGCTTACGACCGCTGCCCCCGCCACGATATCAAAATCGTGCTTGGCGACTTTAATGCCAGGGTGGGCAAGGAAGGTACCTTTGGTCCAACTGTTGGAAAGACGCGAGTGTGAGGAGATAGAGATGTGTACCGACAAGAATGAGACTCGAAAATTCTTTGAAAAGATCAAGCGCCCGAGTGGAGGTTTAAATCCCGGAGCCCTTTCTTGTCGTGATGGAAATGGGAATCTTGTGACGGATGTCCAGAGTGTACTGAGCCTATGGAGGGAACACTTCTCCACGTTACTGAATGGCGATGCTATGAACAATTCCGCCAGTGGAGGAGTTTGCCCGATAACCCCAATTACAGATGATGGTGTTGATATTCCACCACCCGACTATGACGAGGTTGTAACGGCCATTTTAAGGCTGAAGAACAACAAAGCTGCAGGTGCTGATGGCCTGCCTGCCGAGTTGTTTAAGACCGGAGGCGATGAGCTGCTCACCCGCATGCACCAGCTCATAAGCAGAATATGGTCGGATGAAAGCATGCCTGATGATTGGAGGCTCAGTGTTCTCTGTCCTGTACATAAAAAAGGAGACCCCACAATTTGCGCCAACTACCGTGGAATAAGTCTCCTGAGCATCGCATACAAGGTTCTATCGAGCGTACTGTGTGAAAGGTTGAAGCCTATGCTCGGCAACCTGATTGGACCTTATCAGTGTGGCTTCAGACCTGGTAAATCCACCATCGACCAGATTTTCACACTGCGCCAAATCCTGGAGAAGACCCAAGAAAAACAGATCGACACACACCACCTATTTGTTGATTATAAAGCCGCTTTCGACAGTCCGGTAAGGGATTACCTCTACGCAACAATGTCTGAGTTCGGTATTCCTGCAAAGCTCATTCGACTGCAGTGAAAATTGGGAAGGACCTCTCCGCACCGTTTAATACCGAACGGGGTTTCAGACAAGGTGATTCGTTATCGTGTGACTTCTTCAATCTTATTATGGAGAAAATAATACGAGCTGCTGATCTACGACATAATGGCACTATCTTCAACAAAAGTGTCATGCGGCATGAACACGCGAGCAGTCAGTGCAGCATTCTCAGAGTTGGAAAGAGAGTCGCGTCGGATGGGTCTCACGGTGAACGAGGGCAAGACGAAGTATCTATTGTCAACAAACAAAGAGTCCCGGCGTCTTGGACAGCACGTCACTGTTGACAACTACGCTTTTGAAGTAGTAAGGGACTTTGTCTATCTTGGAACCAGCATTAACAGCAGTAATGACGTCGGCTTGGAGATCATGCGTAGGATAACTCTTGCTAACAGGTGTTACTTTGGGCTGAGTAAGCAATTGAGAAGTCGAGCCCTCTCTCGAAGAACGAAAACTACACTCTACAAGTCTCTCATCATGCCTGTCCTAACATATGGCGCTGAAGCCTGGACAATTTCCACCTCGGATGAGCGAATGCTTGGAGTTTTCGAGAGAAATGTCCTACGCAAGATCTTTGGACCTATTTGCGTTGGTGGCGAGTACCGAATAAGGTACAACCATGAGCTGTACGAGCTGTATGCCGATATTGACATAGTAAAGCGCATCAAAATCCAGCGGCTGCGCTGGCTAGGTCATGTCAAGCGACTGGAAGAACACGCTCCAGCTAAGAAGGTGTTATATTCGGAACACGCTGGAGGACGACGCAGAAGAGGAAGACCAAACCTCAGGTGGAAAGACCAAGTACTGGAGAACCTGACGGCGCTTGGAATTTCTAACTGGCGCCAGCTAGCGAAGAACAGAGATGGCTGGCGAAGCATGTTATTTTCGGCCTAAATCGATATTCGGTTGTTATGGCCACATAAGTAAGTAAGTAAGTAAGTATTATGTACTTTGTATAGTCCGAAAATTTGATTCTCGAGTATTTTTGTTTTGTACATTTCGTCCTCTTACTTTTATGCTATTGTAGGGTGTTTTTTGTAGAGGTTTGGATTTTGGTTGAAAGGCTTTATTAAATTATTGTGGTACTTTTTCCATTTTCGTCAGATTTGTATAGTCGTTGCTACTGGACTGTTTATGTTTACTATTTCGTAGTTTCCAGTCCAAAAGGGACTAAATTTGTTTTTCCTCGTTGGATTTTTTAATAAAACCTTTTCTCCTACTCTAAAACTTATCAGGTGTATGTTCTTGTCGTACTGCCTCTTGGTGTTTTGCTTTGTTTTTTACTGATTTTCCTTAATTAGTTCGTGGTACCTCTGTATTTGATATTTTAATAACTTATTTTGGCCTTCTGCGTTGTACAATGGTGTTCTTTTTGTTTTTAGATTTGTTGACATGTCGGTGTTAAAGCCGTACAGTAAGCTGAAAGGTGTTCGTTTAGTGGTAGTATGTATTGTATTGTTGTGAACATGCATTGCTGATGCCAACCACTGATACCAATTTTAACGAAACCCCTAATAAAGGGTTATCCATTTTGCGGTTTCAAAAGTAAATGTAAATAAAACACATATAAAATATTTTTTATCATGATATTTCTTTTTTATTATAAAGTTTGAACGTTGACATTATGTGTGAAATACTTCATCATTTAAATGACCACCACGCGAATTGTTGCAAGCATCGATTCTTTTGAGGTAATTTTCGACCACTTTTTGACACATATTGGGCGGTATCTCAGCCATAACGTGACGAATGTTGGTTTTTAGGTGCTCAAGAGTTAAAGGTTTATCTGAATAAACACGGTCTTTCGCGTAGCCCCACAAAAAAAAGTCAAGCGGTGTCAAATCGCATGATCTTTGTGGCCACTTGATATCACCACGACGAGAAATTACGCGGCCAGAAAATTTCTCTTGCAATAAAACCATATTCGCTCGAGTTGTGTGGCATGTGGCACCGTCTTGTTGAAACCACATATTCTCTAAGTCGTATTCTTCAATAGCAGGCAAAAAAAAGTCGGTTATCATATGACCATAACGCTCCGAATTGACGGTGACAGTCGTTCCATCGTCGTTTTCGAAGAAGTAAGGTCCAATCACACCTCCGGACCAAAGAGCGCACCAAGCAGTGACCTTTTGTGGATGTAGTGGCCTCTCTTCAATTACTTGAGGATTCTCAGAACCCCAAATACGACAATTTTGTTTGTTAACATACCCACCGAGTGAGAAATGTGCTTCGTCGCTGAAGAAAATTTTGTTCGAAAAATCGCCGTCCACCGCCTGTTGTTCAAGCACCCATTCGACGTATCTACGACGTTGTGAATGGTCAGCTGGCTTCAGTTGTTGTGTGAGCTGGATTTTGTATGGATGTAGGTGTAGATCCAAATGCAAAATACGCCATAATGTGCCGTAAGACAGTCCTAATTCCTGAGAACGACGAGTGTAGTGACCTAAGCAACAATGTATGCACAAAGTATTACATAAAGTGATATACAAAATAATGCACTAAATAACATATAAAGCAGTGCACAAAGCAATATGAAATAATGACACTGCATATCCACGCTTACACTTAGTGGGCAAACGTTTGTTTACATTTGCAAGCAAAGCCAACGACGAGGCTTCCGCTTACTGGGCAAATGTTCTTTTCGGTTATGCAATACAAAGTCGACATCCATGCTGCTGCTGTGTCAGCAACTATTGGAATCAAAGTCACTTTAGTTTACAAAATTGTTTGTTTACATTTTTACATTTTTACTTAGTGCAAAGTCCAATTTGTTGCTTGGTCTGCAATTTCTGGGAATCGAAGTTGCCCAAATATGAGTATAAATTGCAAATGTTCAATAAAGTTAATTACTAACTTGACTTCAAACTTGACTTCTCGTTTTCAATTCATATTCCGGCTGACCTAAGCTAGCCTAAAGATTAGCAGAGTTGCACTGCTGTTAAATCCAAGGCAACAATTACACTAAACATTACACCACACTTATCACACTAGAAGTCACAACCTTTACATGGCGATCCTGCGACCACTGATCCTGTGATCACTGATCCTGATCCTGACCCATTGTTCAGTTCTTCTTACGACTTTTCAATAATATTCAAATTCAGCAATCCTTTTTTCTCGAGTACCAAATGAACTCAGAAATAGATAGGATTCAGTTGAATGAATTTCTGGAGGATTTCGAAAAATCCATCTACAGTCCAGAACCTTACATAGAACCTTACGTTCCAGTCGACACCCACACCGTCACTATACGACCAAAATACATCCCTGGACCAATAAAACAAGGTCCAAGGGCAATTACCATTGAAGAGTATAAAAAACGAGGGACAGCACCATCTGCCGACACTACCACCAAAGCCAAAGAAGCAGGCAAGGCATTTCAGAGAAGGAGGGAGAAATCTATTCTATATACGCAACTAAATCTGGCAACCACAACCAAGGAAAAGAAGCGCATACTCGGTGAGTTGAAAAGCCAATACAAACAACAGCCAAACCACGAACCAAAAACTACAGAGCTTTCCAAACCAACAATATCAGCACAGACGCACACCACACACTACAGTGCTTTCCAAGACATGCACCAAACCACCAATTAACAGTATAAATATAGTATATAACTAGTATATTAGGTAGATTAAGTATATAAAAAAATGCATGAGCCCTCAAACTGCAGTGATTGCAGAAGGATTGGGCACAGGCTAAAATATATGGTAGAAAATAAAAAAATTATTATATTGTTTGACAGTAAGAATTTCAAATTACGTGGTCCTTCTGACCAATACATTTGCCCAACGGCACAGGCCGCAATACAAATTGTAAAAAAAAAATACAATAAATAAATAATAAATTTTTAAAAATGAGGTGGTGGAAGAAAATATTTAATGCCACTCCACTAATATTCGCTGGCTACGAGATTGGTCAGTCAATTGAACAAAAGTCTAACCAAGACTTAATAGAAACAGCAAATATAAACAAAAAAGAATTAGAAAATCCAAACAATAACGTAGAAATAATACTCCTAGCATTGACAGTTTCCATTATAGTATTCTACATTGTGAAGCAAATAAAAAAGGCTTTTAAACGCAGTCTTAGCCAAGTTAGACAGATATAAAGTAAAATGGTGAAGTTGGAGGAAATTCAGGAAATTTTGTTGACTGAAAAAGACAATTTTATAAAAAGCTACAAATACTTAAATAAAACCACAAAAGTAAAACAAGAAACTTTGACAAAACACTTACAGACATTATTCGAGGCACTTGAAGCCATTAGACGTACCATCAACGTACACAAAGATAAATTCACACCAGAACACAAACACCTGCCTAGATATCTTTTGGCAACACAGGGACAAGTTAGTAAAAATACTTGCGTATTACGAATTGGAGAGTACCATACCACACGACATTGATACACCAATAATTTACATCATTGACACCGACAAAAAAGAATCAAGCAAAACTGAAGTAGAAAACCCGATATCCATAATGTCCGAATTCCACTTAGAAATAGCGACCAAAGCTATTCCCAGCTTTTCGGGAAATTACAAGGAATTGGAATCATTCCTTAAAATTGTAGAAATCATTTATCATGGTCTGACTGAAGCCGGCAAAACTGCACTAATCGACTACGTGATATATGTGAAACTAACCCAAACAGTAAGGACTAATATAACTTCTGTCCAAACACCAACCACATTCCAAGACTTAAAATATTCACTTATTGCAAAATATAAATCCACAAAAACTATCCCACAGATACAAAACCAACTAACGAACCTTTACCAGAGAAACCAAAGTATAACAACATTTAGGAACAACATTTTGTCACTAACTGCAGAACTTAACAAACTACAGATATCACAAATAGGCAATAGTGCCACCACAGAACAGAAAGCTTCAATTACGCAACTAAATGAACAGTACAGACTAACCGTATTTAAAAATGGAATAAATGAACAGTACAAACAGACAATATTCGCGTCACTACCAAAAACTTTCGAATCAGCAATAGATTTAGCTCTTGAACTTGAACAAAATAGTCAAGGCAACAATTCAAGAGTCATGTTTATTTCTAACAACCACAGTTACAACAACCATACTAATTTCAACCCCAACAATAATGCCCAAATGAGATACGCTAACAATAATAATTTTAGAAACAATAATAACAGTCCCAATAACTACAATAACTATCGGAACAACTTTAGACCTACAAACAATACTAACAGCCATAACTTTAGACCCGCAAACAATAACGGCCATCATAATAACACCAACAATAATAGAAATTACAATAACGGCAACAGATATAATAACGGCAACTGATATAATAACAACAACAGACAAGTACAACAATACCATAGAAACAGTCGCCAAATAAACATTACTAACCTTCAGGGAAACGTAGGCGACCCGGAGGACAACAACTAAATTCCTCCGGGGTACAAAAAAATATTTACTTGATTACAAAAGATTTGACAAATATCATTACAATCTACAACACAAATTTCAAAACACACATGACATTTCTCATAGACACTGGCGCCAACATTTCTATTTGCAAAAATCCATTTAATAACGAATTTGAATATGACAGTAACAACATATACAAATTGACAGGTAATACTAAAGACGAAATCACTTCAATAGGAACTGCTATTTTAACTTTTGATATAGGAAAAGATAAAACTAGCATCAACTTCCACTTAGTTACAGAAGATTTTCCGACTGTCACTGATGGAATCCTCGGAAGAGACTTCTTAATAGATCACTTGTGTAAAATTGATTATGAAACATTTACATTGACAGCAACAATTAATAACGGGGAAACAACATTACCACTAGACAATAAATTTCAACCAAAAGACACTTTCGAGATACCATCTAGAACAGAAATGATATTCCCAATAAAACTAAACGTAAAAAAAGACAGCGTCATATTAAATCAGGAAATACAACAGGGCGTATTCCTAGCCAATTCAATAGCCCCTGCAAATGGAAATTGTCACATCTAAATTATAAACGTAAACAACCACACATCAAAAATTAAAAACATAAAAATTATCACAGAAGATTTAGCAGACTATGATATTATGACTCACCAACATACAAACATTTACAACAACACACGTTTCAATAAATTAATGAAGGAATTAAACCTAGGAAAATTCGATAAAAATATGGAATCAGAATTACACGACATATTTAGAAAATATCAATCAATATTTCACTTAGAAGGTGAACAGCTTTCACATTTTATACACAAAAACTAAACTTGACAGATAACTCACCAGTATACATAAAAAACTATAGACTTCCACATACTCACCAGGAAGAAATTGAGAAACAAATACAAGGAATGATTGAGGACGACATTATTGAACCTTCAGTTAGCCCTTACAACTCACCATTACTTCTAGGACCAAAGAAAAGCGAAAATGGCAACAAAAAATTTCGATTAGTGGTTGACTATAGAAAACTTAATGACAAAATAATAAACGACAAATTCCCATTAACACGACTAGAAGACATACTAGATATGCTAGGAAGAGCAAAATACTTCACCACATTAGACATGACAAGTTCATTTCACCAAATCCCATTAGATAATGACTCAAGACCTGTTACAGCTTTTTCGACCAAAGACGGTCATTATCAATTCAAACGATTACCATTTGGATTAAAAATATCCTCTAACAGTTTTCAAAGAATGCTAACTATAGCACTCTCTGGCTTAAAATCAGAAGCATTTCTCTATGTTGACGACATTATCGTTTTTGGATGTTCCATACGGCACCACATTCAAAATCTTTTAAAAGTATTCGAAAGACTAAAGAAATACAATCTGAAACTGAATGCAAGCAAATGCCAATTCCAGAAGTACTTTACCTAGGACATTTAATTACAGACAAAGGTGTAAAAACTGACCCAACCAAATGCGAGATAGTACGCAATTATCCGAGACCAACAAACGCAGATGAAACACGAAGATTCATTGCATTTTGCAATAATTACAGACGATTTATACCAGATTTTGCATCAATAGCAAAATGTCTAAACTCACTATTAAAAAAGGGACAACCTTTCATTTGGTCAGAAGAATGTGAAAAAGCATTCAGCACATTAAAAGATAAATTAATTAAACCACCAATCTTAGAATACCCTAATTTCGATAAACCCTTTATACTTACTACTGACGCATCTGACTTTGCTCTAGGAGCAATATTATCACAAGGTGAAATAGGACATGACCTACCAATTGCCTATGCAAGTAAAGCATTGCAAAAACACGATATCAATAAACCTATAATTGAAAAAGAATTATTAGCTATTCATTGGGGCATAAACCAATTCCGAACTTACCTGTACCCATCATCGAAAATGACTAGAATCAGAGTAGACTTATCTGATTATGACTTTGAAATAATCTACAAACAAGGCAAAATAACGCAGATGCACTGTCACGCATCAAAATAGACAGCGACACTTTAAAAGCAATGATACCCACGAGTGAAACAGAAATAACAAAAGAAAAATATATTAACATTTTAACAAGGAGCAAGGCCGCACAAATTAATAATGAAATAACGCATGCATATAAGAAAGATGAAAATTTATTACCCGGGAAACGCATGAACGGAAAAACATCTCCTAAGAAGCCTGATCAACTTCATATTTGGGAATGTACATCCTTCATTGACGTTAAGAATTTATATAAATTGAAAATTATTATCGATAAAGAAAGTAGTACTAGTAAGTAGTATAAATAATGAAGTGCAAATGACTTGTAGCGATGACCCTTTGAAACTAGATTCAATGTTGGAGAAACTACATAGTTCAATGCACAGTTCGCAGATAAAGGAGCTAGCCCTTTGTTAACAAGAATATAGAAATGAATGCATTCAAAAAGAAATATAATGAGCTCGAGAAGAATAAAAGCGTGCCAATTAAAATACTAATATATAAAGCTCCAGTACAAATAAAAAGTACTATAACACAATACAAATTAATTGATGAATTCCACTCCTCTAATACAGCAGGACATTTAGGAATTAGAAAGACAATTTTGAAGTTAAAACAAAGATATATTTGGAAAAACATGCGACAAATGGTTAAAGAATTCATAAATATTTGCGCAGCATGTACGCAAAATAAAATAATAAAACACACAAAAGAACCACTCGTAGTGACAGATACACCAACAACAACTTTTGAGACAGTAACAATTGACACAGTAGGTCCTTTGCGCATTTCTAACGGTTACAGATACATATTAACAATGCAATGTGATTTGTCAAAATACGTAGTTGCATATCCAATCATTAATAAAGAAGCAAAAACCATAGCGACCACATTAGTTGAACAGTTAATCCTAAAATATGGAACAATAAAAACCCTAAAGTCAGACAGAGGCACCGAGTTCGTATACGAACTTATGCACAACATATGTGAATTACTAAATATCAAACAAATATTTTCTACCCCTTACCATCACCAAACAATAGGCGCTTTAGAAAAAAACCATAGGACACTTAATGAATACCTTCTAACCTTCGCGGAAGATTATGAATGGGACAAATGGGTACAACACTACACTTTTGCTTATAACACAACACCACATGTTGACACAAACTACTCTCCATACGAATTAGTTTTTGGTAAACTACCAGCACTTCCGAATGACACAATAGAAACAAATAACATTTTTACAATATTGATAATTATGCCGAAGAGCTAAAATTAAGAATAAAAAGGTCACAAGAAATGGCCAGAAAAATAATAAATAATGTGAAAAGAAAAAGAAAACAAGAATATAAATAAAGCAAGCTTTAAAATAGGAGACCTGGTATATGTAAAATATGAAAACAAAAAGAAAAACCAGAGTCCATATCACGGTCCATACAAAATCATAGACACAAATGGAGTAAATTCTACTATAGAAATTAATGGTAAAAACAAAAAATTACATAATAACATATTAAAAAAATATTTAGGTACGAAACTAGACTAAAACATGTTAGTTAAGTAGACTTATAATTATAACAAATCAAAAACTATGTATATATGTACATTTTACATTAAGCTATAATTACAAATATATTAAACACCATAATGTTAGCCAATAAGCACTCAAAAAACAATTATTTTAATGTAACCACACAACACGACTCCAAGAACCACCGCCATACGGGAAAAATTATTCCATTTTCTCAAAGAAAATAAATAATTTTTTCTTGAGGGCAAGGGTGTAGTGACCTAAGCAACAATCTATGCACAAAGTATTACATAAAGTGATATACAAAATAATGCACTAAATAACATACAAAGCAGTGCACAAAGCAATATGAAATAATGACACTGCATATCCACGCTTACACTTAGTGAGCAAACGTTTGTTTACATTTGCAAGCAAAGCCAACGACCAGGCTTCCGCTTACTGAGCAAATGTTCTTTTCGGTTATGCAATACAAAGTCGACATCCATGCTGCTGCTGTGTCAGCAACTATTGGAATCAAAGTCACTTTAGTTTACAAAATTGTTTGTTTACATTTTTACATTTTTACTTAGTGCAAAGTCCAATTTGTTGCTTGGTCTGCAATTTCTGGGAATCGAAGTTGCCCAAATATGAGTATAAATTGCAAATGTTCAATAAAGTTAATTGCTAACTTGACTTCAAACTTGACTTCTCGTTTTCAATTCATATTCCGGCTGGCCTAAGCTAGCCTAAAGATTAGCAGAGTTGCACTGCTGTTAAATCCAAGGCAACAATTACACTAAACATTACACCACACTTATCACACTAGAAGTCAGAACCTTTACACGAGGAATCGACACATTCGGGTCTTCGGCAACACTTTCAATTACAGCAGCGATATTTTCGGTGGTACGAGCGAAACGATGATGCACAGGCCTTACAATATCTGTAACCGATCCAGTCTCTTCATATTTCTTCACAATTTTGCCAATTGCTTGCGTAGTTGGACGATTATGTAAACCATAATCTCCTCTTAAAGCACGATATGTGGCTGTGGCAGAATCACCCTTTTTGTAGTAGGTTTTTACAATTTTAATGCGTTGTGCGATAGTTAAGCGATCCATTTTCGCAAATGTCAGACTTTGAACTGAAAAAGAAAGAAATTGTTTTAACAACTCAGTTTGACAGATGTCGAATTCTAGCCCTATACTTTTGAAACCGCGAAATGGATAACCCTTTATATTTCGCTAAGGGTCTATGACTTCTTTCTACAGAACCGTTTGCTTGTGGGTGATATGGCGTTATATGTAATTTTTTAACACCTAGCATCTTGCATGTATCTGAGAACAATTTTGATGTAAAATTTGAACCATGATCTGTCACTAAAATTGTTGGTATGTTGTAGCGTGTAATAACTTCGTTGTCTCGTTCGTTTTGCTACTGTGCTAGATTCTGCATCAGGAATAGGTACACAAATGAAAAAATTTGAAAAATCATCTTGAAAAGTAAGAATATACTTATGAAAGAATTCCCACCATATCCATATAAACTTTTTCAAATGGTTTAGATGGTGTATCGGTTAATATTATTAGCATTTTAGTGAGCCTCATGTTAGTTTGACATTTTTTACAATACTTAACATATTCTTTAATCTGGCTTCGCATACTTTTCCACCTGTACTGTCTTCTAATCCTGAAATAAGTTTTCAAAGCACCCTGATGCCCTCCTAAAAGAGAACCATGGAAGTTGCGAAGTATCGTCGATATATCCTTCTCATCAGTGAGAAGTTCCGCATTCTTGTTCTCTTGATTTCCTTCATTTTCATCTAGTTCTAACTTGTCATCAGAGCTTTCATCAACCTCTTCTTGGCTTTCGGTTTCGTCGATTTTATTCCTCGCCATAGAACGAGTCACAACCATTGTTGACTTCTGACTCGGTTGTGGAACTCTGTTGAGTGCATCCGCGTTCAAGTCCCTTTTGCCTGGTTTATAAATTATTTCAAAATCAAATTCAGATAATTTGTGCCTCAAACGTGCTAAACGTGATGTCAGATCCTTTAGGTTTGCAATTCCTCGTAGTGGCTGGTGGCCGGTGTAGATCTTGAACGGTCTACTGAGTAGATAAGCTCGATAATTCTTCATAGACCACACGATGGCCAGAATACGTTTTCGATGGTGGAATACCTTTTCTCAGTATCAGTGAGCGCCCTGCTCGCAAAGGCTATTGGTCTATCTTTTCCAATTTCACCTTGTGATAGAATTGCACCTACAGCCTCGTTGCTCGAATTTTTCTGTCCATTCAAATTTCGCGTCTTTTCTGAGTAGTTTGTTGATTAGCAGTGCTTTACTAGAAATATTCCCAACAAATTTTCGGTAATAATTTCCTAAACCTAGAAATGCCTGAACATCTTTTTTATTTTTTGGCACAGGAATATTTTTAACACATTCCACCTTACCAGGGTCTGGTAACGCATTTATGGCCTAGGTAAATTATCTCTTTTCGTAAAAACTGGCTCTTTTCTGTATTTAACTTCAAGTTACGTAAAAGTCCAAATACTATTCGTAAACGCGACTCATGTTGTGCCAAGTTCCGACCATAGATGACGATGTCATCCAAGTAGGCAAAACAATTTATATCTTGAAGTCCTGCTAGTACATGGTTCATTACTCTATGGAAGCTGGCAGGGTCTCCTGTTAAGCCGAAAGGCATTCTATTAAATTCATAGTGTTGCTAAAAGCTGTTTTTTCTCTGTCTGATTCTTTCAGTAACACTTGATGATACCCACTGGCCAAATCAAGTGTAGTGAAATATCTACAATGACCTAACTGGTCTAATATTTCATCGATGCGGGGAATGGGAAAAACTTGTTTAATGGTAGCGTCATTTAATTTCCTGAAATCTACTACTAGCTTTTACCATCTTCTCCCGCTTTCTTTGGCATCAAAATTAAACATTTTCAATGCTATCCTTCGTATTAAACACTATCCCAAATGCTGGAAAACTTCAAAAATTATTATGATAGCAAAACCAGGAAAAGACCCTACAAAAGTTGCATCGTACAGACCTATCAGCCTCCTGCCTCTACTTTCTAAAGTATTCGAAAAGCTACTTGTCATGAATATAACTCCATTTATTAATCTCAACCAACTGATTCCTCAACATCAGTTTGGATTTAGAAAACAGCACGGCACAATAGATCAAGTCCACCGCATTGTAACTCTGATAAGGAACACTTTTGAAGAAAAAAAGTATTGCTCAGCTGTCTTTCTTGATATCACTCAAGCTTTCGATAAAGTATGGCACGATGGCCTTATTTACAAACTCAAACTATTACTGCCTGCAAAGGATTACACAACAAATCCATTAGATATTCACGCTGGCGTTCCTCAAGGAAGCGTTTTGGGCCCCTTACTGTATCTCTTATACACTACAGATATGCCCAGCAATAACTATACATTTATATCGACCTTTGCAGATGATACGGCAATATTGTGCACTCGCTCTAACCCCATAGAAGCTACTAAACTCCTGCAGACTCATATCGATTTTCTCGAAATCTGGCTAGCAAAATGGCGTATAAAAGTCAATGAATCAAAGAGCGTACATGTAACCTTCACGCTAAGGCCAGATACATGTCCCCCACTTAAAATTAATGGCCAATCAGTTCCACAATGTTCCTCAACAAAGTACTTGGGTATTCGCCTCGACAGAAGGCTGACCTGGAAAAATCACATAGAGGCAAAGAAAACTCAGATCAAGCTTAAAATTAATCAGTTATGGTGGCTGTTACACAAAAGATCAAAGTTGAATCTCGAATACAAAGTGCTATTATATAAAGCAATCCTGAAGCCAATCTGGACTTATGGTATTCAGTTTTGGGGCACCGCATCTCCCTCAAATATCGAAAAATTGCAGCGAATACAATCCAAGTGTCTGCGAATTATTGTAAACGCGCCTTGGTATATGAGGAACGTTAACATCCATCGAGATTTAAATGTACCCACAATTTCTGAGGAAGTTGCAATGTCTTGCAGAAGCTACATTCAAAAATTACACAGTCATCCGAATCCCCTTGCTAGGCAATTGTTGCTGAACACGGGGCATCGTCGATTAAAAAGAAAAGACACACTGAATATGCTGTGAAATTGCTATACCTCGTGACTCAACAAATTGTGATGGAACGTTGGGGATATCACATAATTTTATTTAGTTTGTAAGTTTTGATTACTTATTGTTAGTTTCTAAGTAATTTTAGAAAGATCCAATAAAAAAGCTTGTAAAAAAAAAAAAAAAAAAAAAATCAAAATTATGGGAAAATTCCAGGGCGATGAGCTGGGAATATTTATGTCGTCTTCCAACATTTTTTTTACTTGCTTATTGATTTCTTCCTTATGCAATTCTGGTAGCCTGTACTATTTTTTGTTGATTGGCGCCTGGTCTGCTTTTATTGGTATAGTGTGTTTTATACCTGTGTTGTGAGACAGTTTGCCGCCTTCTAAGAAAAATAAATCGTGGAATGACTTAAGTATTTCATCTATGGATCTCTTTTCCTCAATATTGAAGTTTTCGTCTAGCTTAATTGTTTCTAATATTTTGGTAACCCTTTTTTGGCTATCAGTTTCCTTAATGTTATTTATTTTATGAGCTATGTCATATTCTTCGTGTTCTAAATGATTAAATTTAATTATATTAATTTTAAGCTTATTATTTACAATATATGAATCTTTATTCGTATTGAAAATTGGGACATAAACTGTGTTGTCTGTCACACTGCCCAATGTCTCACCTAAATATATTACAGGAGATACTTTCTGTTTCTCTACTATAATTGTTTCAAAATTTGTATTTATTTTAATGAGGACTACCTTCATAGTTCTCCCAGGTACTACAACCACACTGGTATGTAGTATTCTATTCACGTATTCGTTAAACGGTTTGAGAGGTAAAGTCATCAAATGCTGTTTTCGTTCACCGAAGAAAATCAGCTTCTTTTTCATAGTATTGACAACCGATCGGTTCCATAAATTGTCTCTACCTAGGATACCATCAGCAGGTATCCCTCTCTCTTCAGAGATTAAGTGTGGTTCTAAAATTAATTAGTCCTCTCATGTTGGACTGCTATTGACCCTAATGTGGTGACAAATCCTCCGAATGCACCACTAAGATTTTTCCTTAAATGTCGCGTCTTGCTAACAGATTCATCAATTATTGATGACTTTATTAAACTGGTATCTGCCCCAGAATCTACAAGTAAAATGAGTTTTCCATTTTTCGCTTCCTCACACGGAAACTCAATGAACACATCATCTACATCAGAGACTCCCAAACAGTAGCCATGTTTGTTTTTACTGGATGGGAATTGTTCCGTAATAGATGTACTCCAAACGGAATTGATTCTCATTAGTTTGTGGTTAAACATTGAATGATTTTGATTGATTAATTGTTGTTCTTTTATGCAATAAAAGTGCTTATTCTGTAATTTCACATAAAAAAAAAATAAATATGTGGCACTTAAAGCCCTGAAGGGCTCATTGGTCGAGCTTCTCTTCAATTACTGTTGTGCGTATTAAATTTTGGACAGTATTAGAAGGGACCTACTTATTTTAGCCGGTTCCGAACGGCAGAACCCTTGTGACATCACTTTTTCTGAGCTTTGTCACAGAGTTATTTTAGAAGCTTTTTCTTGGCAAGTTGTTACTGTCGGAAGAATTGCCAATTGCTTGCCGACAGGTGGGTACCGTTCGAAAGAAAAATCTTTTCGATATTAAATTTGTTATGCATGAGCCGGGGATTGAACCACGACCTACAGATCAGAAGGCCAACACACCAACCACTGAGCCACGGCAGCCACTGTAATTTCACATTCTGTGGGAAAATTCTTACATTTATTTTACAAGTATTTTACTAAATTATTTCTATAACATTTGCACCCAGAATCGATTAATGCTTATTGTGCAAAATGTGATTTAACAATATGCTATAATGATATTTGAGTTGATAATAATTTTATTGTTGTTAACAATATGCTATAATGATATTTGACTTAATAATAATTTTATTGTGCCCGTCTTACCTAGCATATGAGTTTTTAACAATGGGTCTTGAAGGCCTGATATAAAAGATGTCCTCGCATACCCCTCAAGCTCCTTTAACAACGCTTGGTCTCCGATCGTACCGTATCTATTTTTAACACACTGTATCGCCGTGATTTGAAATCACCTAATCTCCTTGCAAAATCACGTATATCTTCCTGAGGTAGTTGGCGTGCGACTTGTATTTGGTGCGTGAGCGGTTCCAGGCGAACGGTCTTCAAATATGTGTTTCGCAGAAGTGTATACAATTCCTCTATATTAGCGAAATTTTTACTTAGCACCAAGTTATAAGCATCACCATATAGTCGCGTTTCCAGTCTTTTCACACATGTTGGGCACCCATATTAGCCAACGTGACGGATGCGCCGAAGTCTTCACTAATATCCGTTCTCTCATTAATGAAGCGTGGACAGTATAACAGGACAGTTTGGGCGGAATGAGTCGACCTCATGTTTAAAGCGGTGCAGGTATTGTTTAAAACATCCATGACCGCTTAACAATTGCGTCAAATAAAAAACAATTTCACCATGATTTCGGTTTACCCATTGCTATATATGTGGAATCAGAGCATACGTCCATCTCCCTTTCTCTGATGTTTCCCACATCCGTTGCCATTCCTCCATACTGCGTCGTCTTTCATTTACTTTTGATGCACAGGCACCCGATATGTATATTCGCTGAAGCTCTCTCGCCAAGATACCTATTTATGGCATACTCGCAATAACTAGAATTGCGTCATCCGATACCGTTCGAAACCCGCTTGTTGCATGCGGCCTGCCTTGCCTGTGAAGAGATGAAGTTTGTTTTTTTTTAATGCAATTTTTATTGATAAAACTAAATGACTTACCTACTTCATCCATAGACATGGTGTGGTCATGTGTGTTTCCTCTTTTGTGACAACCCAATTGACGTATGCCGCCATTTGAACTGTGGTACAGTACAAAAGGAAAGATCCGTCAAAGAAATGTATTAATTGTATTACAGTACGAATAAAGAGTTAACTAAGTACGAACAGGGCTGTTATTCGGTGACGAAGAATATTATGTTGGTTAGCATGAGTGGAAATGTTACTGTAAGCGTCTATGTTAGGTTTAACATAGATATGTCTGTGGTCTGTAACTTTACATGGATGTACAAAAGAAATATCGTGTGCTTTGTTGGTGTAACATGCATGTACAAGAGAAGCATTATGTGTTGAAGAATATTATTTAACGTTATTGTACGAGGACAATACGGTGAACGATTCTTGTCGGAGGCATCACCGATGTGTGTAGTGGTGAGCAAGAGAACGACATATGAATGTGTGGGTTATGAAGCGGCGTTGTCTGTGTGATGCAAAGCCCTACTTCGGCAGGAACCGGTGGAGCATGTGGCAGTATTGGTGCCGACGGTAACAAGGAAAAAAAAAAAACGTTTTTCTTCTGTTTTCAGTTAGGGTATAAATATTCGGATCCGTTGGTTGCGGAGGGAGATTCGTTATTTTGAAAAACAGCGGTGCAGATGACTCATCGAGAGTGGAGATAGTGAGAAGAAAAAGTGGTGAAGTAATCCGTTCGAGTTGAAGTGGTACGGTGAATCGGTAGAGTATATATCGTGGACAATCACTGATTACGTGATATACATAATATATATAAACCCGGTAGTGTGAGTGCGGTGGAAGGAACCCTTGATGCAGAAGCAGTGAAATAATCGTGTTCCAGTCACATCAAGAAAGAAGCAGCAGCATTTGAGGTATCAAGGGAATGAAGACGAAGGAATGAAGATAAGTGCTAAATTTAGTTTTTTTTTTTATCATTTATGTATGGGGGCGTGTGTCAACAGAGCTGCTCCTAGTGCGGGTCTAAAAGTAAGCATACGTAAATGTTAGTTGTGCGAGTGATTCCCGCCAACAAGGTACCTGGAACAGATAAGACTGAGTTCTAAATACTGAGTGGACCACCGTAACACACAATAGAAAGCCGATGTTAAATTTGAAATTGCCCACGTATGGTTTTGATGTATTATGCCGATGTTCGAATGGTGTTGTTAACAGAAAGTAGTGTGAGTTAACATGCATGTTCATGCGAATTCGATAGAGTAAAGATTCCCCAAGAGATTATTCTATCAGCGCACCGCGACAGAAGTCACCACTAAACCCCAATGATTGAGATGTGGATCCATATATTATATTTTTTATTTGTGTGCATATTGTGTTGCCCATAATTTTGTTTCTCTGTTGCTTACATTCATTTTTTTTTGGATATAGTTATTTATACATTTTATGAAATTTAATTTATAATTGCTAATTTTGCAAATTTTTCTAATTTGATGTGAAAATTGAGGAAAACCTAGTTTTACCATTTTTTTTGGTCTTGTTCCACTGTTTATGTGCAAGAGACGATGAAGTGCAGCAACAGTGTTGCATGATTCAAATAATCGCTGGCATATTTTTTTTTGTTGCGTGCGAGACGGTCACCTACTGTGATCCCCCCATTGAGCTCAATAGAGGTAGGACATAGCGAGGGTGGTTATTCTCTGTGGTTTGTAAAGATATTTTTTTTCTTTCATGCGATATATTTTTTTTTGAATTGCTGATCTCTTGTGCATACAGCGATGCACGTATATGGTTTTCCAATTTTTGTGTAAAAATGACATATATTTTTTTTTGTGTTTATATCTATTCATATTGTAGAAATTCATTCCAAATGGTAGCTTTAAAGAGTATTTGATATTTGTATTTAAGAATTAATTCCTGTTATTATGTTTCACCTACCAATAAATTATAATTTGTTTTTGTGAATTTGAACTGCAAGAAATAATGAGCGGCTAAGAGGTTCATCGTAGGGGATATGGGAGTGGAACGATGGTAGGCTAATGCTTCAGTGCCGGGTTTTTTTTGGGGATTACCCGCGATGTTGCAAGGTATGCACGGGCCATCCAGGTAGGGTGGGTGCTCATCGTCGCATACCAAGATGAAGTTAGTGTGAGTGACGTTATGGTGGATGTAGATGTGTGGTCATATATGTTGTATGTATATATTGTTGTTTCTTTTTATGGTACAGTCTAAGGTAGACGTTATTGTTCGCTCACTGTTCTATTGTGGCGGGTTGAGGACCACGCCCGGTGTTCCGATGCTAGCCAGTGCAGTGCCACAATAGAAGCGTTATAGGGAGTGAACAATAATGGCGCCCAACAAAAACAAAATTAATAATATGTCTACCATCGTCATCAGATGGTACCGTGTGTGTGTGTTCATACGCATGTGGTTGAACATCGACATACGTGGAACGCCGACATATGTGCCCAGTTCCAGATGTGTCGATATAAACGTCGGTATTAGTAAATATGCGGGATAGCACACACTGACGTCATTGTGTACAATGACAGATTAGAAACTAAGATTTTACATTAACACGCTTGCTACTCGTAGCGCACTTAAGCGGTATGTCGCCCGGATGCCAGACATGTACGTGGCCTTTACAGTTGCGCCCGCCCAGATCGGTGCTTCGTAGAGCACAATGTAACTCGTGACCCTAGCTAGCAGTTTCCGTTTACTTGCGCGTGGCCCACCTAAATTCGCCATGATACGCGAAAGGATCCATTTACTTTCGCCGCCTAGTTATTCGCCGCGATCAAATGCTCCTTTGATATCCAAGATATCTAATATGTGGCTGAGAAACTATCTCATGGTCGCCAATTTTGAATGTGAATACCTCTAGTACTTTCCGTGTGCTCACCAGGACCGTCTCTGTTTCTCGGATGCCAGTTGCAAATCTGCGCTACGGAGCCAGCTTATGACCAGCGTTATTGCTTCATTCCTGTACCTTATCCGTAGTTTTTCCGACGACTACCAGTGCAATATAGTCCGCATAGCCAATCAACTTGGTACCTAAAGGAAGGTTAATCAGTAGTCCCTTGAAGCACAAATCCTTGCTCTCTCTTATCGCGGTTTTCAGTCGCCAACGGAATGTTTTATATATCATAAGCCGGTTGGTTATGCGATCGCTGCATCCTCCTGCGCTCATGATTGCAACATTTCCTCCACTCTGCAATTTCTTCATTCCACCAGTAAACTGCTTTTCGGATCGGTTTTCTCATTGTTCTGGGCATTGCCGCTTCGCAAGCTTTACGAATCCGTCTTCTAATATCCTCACCCGTATCGTCCTCACTCCACAAATGAAGAAAGACGTCTTCATTGAAAAGTCGATGTTTCCAGCCTTTTGTTTGCGCCATGGTTATTCTGCTGCTTAATTTTTTGTATTTCCATGACTATAGCTCGGTGATCACTGTTAGTGTAGAATTCTCCAATTCCCCACTTAATGTGACACGTAATCGGACTGTGAGCGAAAGTCAGGTCCATCGCTGACCGCCCGTTGCTCGTCTCGAAGGTATGCTGTCCATCATTTTAGTTCGACGTCTAGTGTAGCCATGTATTCCATAAGGACTCTGCCCACGCAGTTTGTGCTTCTGCTACCCCATGCTGTTGACCAGGTATTGAAATCACCAGCTATTTATTATCGGGTGCCGTGTTCTAGCCTCCGTCACCATTTCTCTCATCATCTGCTCACGTCTAGTGTAGCCATGTATTCCATGAGGACTCTGCCCACGCAGTTTGTGCTTCTGCTACCCCATGCTGTTGACCAGGTATTGAAATCACCAGCTATTTATTATCGGGTGTCGTGTTCTAGCCTCCGTACCATTAGTACTCCATATTGTCGCTTTGTTGGATTCATCCGTCATCCATTCACAGCCATTCACATTGTGATGTTGCTTGCACAACAGACCAATATCGAACTGTTGCTCAGTAATAATTTGTTGCAGGAGATCCTGTGCTACGGTGCTGTGGTTTTAGTTGAGTTGAGTTTCTTTAAAGCCTTCTGGTGTTCAGGATAGCTTCCGCTGTCAGCAGCATGTTTACCTCCACAAAGATCGCATTTGTGAGCATTCTTGCAATTTGCACTCTGGTAGCCTTCCTGAACGCATTTCCTGCATAGGTTTCGCCTATCGACATCCTCTTTACAATTCTGCGCTAAGTGGTTGTAGTCCCAGAACTTAAAGCAATCGTGTGGGGGAAACACATTCGCGTGCACGGGAAGAACCCCAACTTATGCGCGTCCTCTGCATTTTCAACACCTTTGCCGCGTCCACCAATGGTGACCTAAGATAGGCTGTTTGTGTGACTTGTTGCCCTACCCGTATGTTACGGATCGCTGATACATCTAGACAGCGGATGCCACATTGATCCTGTAACGCATCACAAACCTCTTCTGGAGTTGTTAACTCGTCCAGGTCTATCAAATGTATAGCTGTACAGTGTGTGTTTGCTGTGACTTTAGCTGTCCCACCAAGCACTGCCTTCACATCCATTTGGAATTCAGCCGTACTCCGCTCCCGTGCACGCTTCAGTTGCAATAACAGCTCATTTTTTGCTGTCCTACGCACTGATGTGACGCTATCACCTAGCTTCTGCAATGTATCATCGCTATTGATTTTCCTGAGGATATCTGCGTATGAAGTACCTTCGGTTGCTGAACTAACAATAGCGTCTGGTTTGGATTTTATCCCTTTATCTTTTGTTTTCTTTTTGGACTTAACTCTCGTCCACTCCTGCATCCGGTTTGGTTGCACTTGCTTCTGTGCCGCTACGCTTTCCGCTGCAATCACTGCTTCCTTCCTGGTTGTCTTTTCAACCGTTGATGTCACTTCCGGAGTTTTGACACTTGGTATCCATCCAGGCCGAAACCTCTCTGACATTTGCACTGGGGTACGCTTTGGTGGTGGTGTCTCTACATCATTTTGCTTTCTTTTTTTGCTGTTCTCTGTGCTTGAGTCACGGTGATGTTTGGGAGAAATTGTCCTTATCCTTATTTTCTGGCCTCCTCATCTTTCTGTTCAACACAGATTTCATACAGCGCCCTGATGCTATCGATAGTGTCTCGCATCGATTCCTTATTCTTCAGTAGGCAAAATGGAAATGACCGAATTAAATCAAACTAAGTAAATTACTTTTATTATAATAGAGAGAAATAAGCGAGAGAATAAGCGATCAACGATCAGAATTTACTCTAAGATTAACACTTAAATAAGAGAGAAATGAGAGAGTGTAAACTCCATAAAGAATAGGTACAAAACTGTGGTTTCCGTTTCTGGGTTGCCAATGGTAATCTTTAATAACAAACATATTTTAAAACTTAAATTATGACACCCTCGCCCCCGATCAGCTTCACCACACTCTAAATCCAGGACAGCCAGTTTTGATATTGCTCGTTGTAGAAGTCCGCTGACAGTACGCACATCTGCACGACGAGCTACTCCGTCAGCACAGTGTACACCTTCTTGAAAACGCCACGTCGCCACTGATTTCTTGGAATATTCTGATCGCCAATAAATAGTACATCATCTTCTCTGAGGGGCGCCGTTCGTTGACACCATTTAACTCTTCGGTTCAGCGTGGGTAAATACTCATGTATCCAGCGTTTCCAGAATGCGTCTCTCAGACCAAGTATCACGCGCCACTGTTTGCAAAGTCTACATATTTTTTCGTCAGGAGCTTTAGCAACTGGTGTTTGTGTACCTTTTGCCGTACCAATCAAGAAATGATTCGGTGTTAGAGGTTCTTCTTCGTTAGGCGATATGGGTAAGTGCGTGAGTGGGCGTGAGTTGATTTTATTCTCCGCTTCAATAAAAAGGCTCTGCAGTACATATTCACGCGGCGCCACTTCTTTTAATGTGTCGTGTAGCACCCTTTTAACATATTGTACCATCCTCTCCCAAACTCCGCCTTCCGATGGATTGCCTGGGCAATTGAAAAACCAATCAACCCCCTTCGTAGATAATTCGTTCTGAATTCGTTCAGCGTCAAATACTTCAGAAAATCGTTTAGCTTCTTCGTCAGCTCCAATAAAATTTTTACCATTATCCGACCGCAATCCTACTGGCACTCCTCGACGATTCATAAAGTTTCGCATGGCGATGATGCATGAATCCGTCGACAAATCGTGAGGTAGGCAGGTGAACAATGGTACCCACCGCTTTTCAGTATGCCATTTGACGGTTACGGAGATAGGACCAAAATAATCGAACTCCGTATAAGTAAAGGGTCTGACGTAAGGCTCAAGACGATCTTCAGGCAGTGGTCCCATCATGGGCGTGTGAGGCTTCGCTTTATTGATATGGCAAACGCTATAGTTAGCTACTACGCTTCGTAACAGGTTGTCTTACTTACTTAGCATAGTTACTCACGAGAAGAGCAAATTTCGGACGAAGCTCTTCATCTGATTCATCCAAGGTTTCAGCGACGACAGTTTCAAACGGCCAAGTACTTTCATCGCGCCGTAAAAAGGTAGGTCCAGTCAGCCAGCGAGAGTTTTGTGAAAAATCAACACTTCCATGACCTCTTGTTGCATCGTCGGCAGAATTATCTTTGGTTGGCACCCATCGCAAATCGCTAACCTCACTTCCGTCTAAAATTTCTGCAATACGGTGCGCTATATACGGCTTATAACGTCGATGTTCACTGCCACTTATTTTATGATTATCGAATATGAGCTTTCGAAGGCGAACACCTAGTACTGCTGCTTGTAGTTCCAGGCGTGGAATAGTAACAGCTTTTAGAGAGGCGCACTTTGTTTTCGCACAGACTAGCGTAACTTTAACTTCGCTGTTAGGATCTTTTGATCTCCAGTAGGCAACTACGGCGAAGGCTTCCTCGCTGGCGTCAATAAACACGTGCAACTCCAAATTTTGAGGCACACCATGCGTGAAATAGCAGCGTGGCACGCGCTGGCGCCACTGCTCCCATAATACATTGACATCATTAGGAATGCTCTCGTTCCAACGAATTTCACGGCGCCAGACTTCTCGCATGAGGTATTTAGCGGCATCATTGAAGTGACTTAAAAACCTCAGTGGGTCGAATGTCGACATAATAATACTGAGGAGTTCTCTTTTCGTTGGGCTACGTTGACCTGAAACAACTCCCTGTTCGACACGGTGATATTTAAGATGAAACATGAAATGATCACTCGCTGATTCCCAATATAAACCGAGAACTTTCTCTGAATTCTCACCAGCGGCGATCAGTTTTGTTGTCGAAGTACCGTCTAGTACCTTTAATGCTTCAATCGAGTTAGATGCGAAACCTCGCAGGTCGAAACCACCATCGCCATGGATTTCACGTACCTGCCTTGATACATATGTGGCTTCTTCTACACTATCAAAGCTACCTACAAAATCATCGATGTAGTGGTGATTGGTGATGGCTTGAATTGCACGAGGATTATATTCGCGGTGCTCTCTGGCACTTTACTTCATCACATATTGGGCTGAGCAAGGTGAGTACGCGGCACCAAATATCATGACCTTCATCTCGTACTCTTCTGGCTGCTTCTTACCATTACCATCACGTCAAAGAAAACGCTGTGCATATCTATCATCAGTTAAAACGGCCATTAACTCGATTTGTTGTTTCTGTGAGTATCTGCTTTGCTCTGACGTCTTCAATACTTACGACTGACAGAGATGGCCTCACTCCGAGACTCTCAATGTTGAAATAGTCGGTCACAAGCTGATATATGTCTTCTATATTTGGAGTACTTACGAATAGGCATGAGTGGGTGGCTAATGGAGCCCCACTGGTTGGTCCAAAAACCGCCCAACCCAGTTTAGTGTTACAAACATATGGACCTTGATCACTCACCATTTTAGTGACCATTGGCAAACCTAGATGTGTATGATCAACACCAAAAGCTTTGGCACCACGTCGGAGCATAGATGAAGGGGAAGCGACGAAATCGATGTGTCACTACTATTTAAATCGTCGCTGTGTAGACTCTGCATAGGTAGTTTTAGGTTAGCTACGGCATATACGTTGTGCAAGAGATGGCGTTTATTTTTCCCGGCTCCACTTATTTCAATATTGAATACTTGAGCAGGCTCTTGCGCTTCCCTTCCTCCGAACCATTGGATATTTGAGCCTTGTTGACGTCCGTGCACTCCTAATTGCTTGGCTAGTTCGCTATATAACATTGTGATTAAAGAGCCTTCATCCAATAGGGCATATGTATCGATACGCTTCTTCTTACCATACAATGTTACAGGCAATACTCGGAAAAGTAGTTTTGTTTTAGTGCTGTTGACGGTTGCACAGCTCAATACGCTACCACGAGGGCCCTCTCGCTCTTCTTGGCGCATGCTAGCCGTATTTGTAGCAGTGACTTCGTGCAATTCTCTTTTGAGCAAGGCTTCTTATAGCAACAATTTCGTCTGGTATGACCCACGTTTAGACACTAGAAACAAACTCAATGTTGTTTTACTAAGTTCCATCTGTCAGGCACTGTAGCGTTTTGGCGTAGTGGACACGTTAATGTACTAGTACCTGTAGTACCTAAACAATGCTTTTCGGAAGCATGCATCACCAAGCATGCTTCCGAACATCGGAAGCATGTTGTCAACATCGTGCACCGTACAAATTAAATTGGCAAATTCGCTCACCCCAGCACTGAAATTGACGATGGTCGGATACGGCTGTTTCGAGGCGGCACTCTAGCCCAATCTAGCCTCTTATTCATCGGTAGCTTGGTTACTAATTCCTCCAATAGCATAGGATTTGCAATGTGTTGTTGTCCATTAACTGATTGAAGGAATATTGATAAATTTCTTACTTTAGTAGCGAACGGCACCAACTTGGCTAAGGTGTTTTCTGAAATATTAGGCAGATCCTTCGCCTAACGTAACTGGCTTTGAACTAGTTGTTCAGGACGCCCAAACCTAAAGCGAAGTTCTATAGCGGCACTGACGTTATCCGGATGAATTAAAAGTGATTTAATTAAGCGAAGCGCGTGTTCACCCTTTCTGTAATCGCTGATTATTCTCTAAATTAGTGTAACTATACCCTAAAGTTGACTGAACGTAAGAAGCATAAAAAATTGGTCAATCTTCTGACTCACCGCTGATCTTAGGCAAATCTTGTAATTTTCTCGGCGTTGTCGCAGAACTTCCAAAAAACGAGAAATTATTTGAATCAGTTGCCGGCATATGCGAAGAATTATTAAAGGCCGAACACGAAATTAATGGTGGCGTCGTATTCGGTTTTGCAGTAGTACATGCTTGGTACATAGTTATATATGCTGACGAGGGGCAGACGTTTGCAGTTGCCGTCGGCAGAGGTGAAAAAATATAACTGTTATCTGCCGCAGATGCGAGGCAGCATGTACACCGAAGTTGCAGCATGTACACCGAAGTTGCAGCATGTACGTTAGCGTTCGCAAACGCATCTGCGTAACTGTTTACGAATGTATTTGTTGTTGGGTTGTTGGGCTTACGCTTGGTGAATTTATTAGGTTATATGCCGGTGGTACTAAAGGCGTTGAGGATGGGCGTTGTGGTCGCGAAAACTTAGGCGGAAGTAGTGGAAGGTGCTAAACTATGTAGTGCCGTTTCTAGCCATTGGTAATGGCGATTTTTATCAATTAATTTTACCTAAACCTCACTCAGCTGCCCCTGAAGCATGGTAATTTGTCACTGCATCTCTAGTACTGTACCCACTGGTGCTGTCGATACTGGCGGTGGTATCTGTCTGGCGGCGGCTGTGACAGTGGAAATGGTGATGATGTCAGCTGTGCTTAAGGTGGCAGCGGTAATGACGGTGGCTGCGATGGCACTAGCAGTGACATTGGCTTGTCTTTCAGCTGAACTCGCTACAGCTGTCATCCTCTCTTCTGAATGCAAAGGGGGGCTGCGTCGTACCTCCACTGATGATGCGTCCTGACTTTCCATTTCAATACTGCAAATACAGATTCACAAAAAATGCGAATAAAAATGTCGTAGGCGCGATTAGTGGAGGGGTTTGCGTTTAACATACAAACAAACATGATTTAATTTATTTTATAAACGTGTAGAATTTGTAAGTTTATTCTATAATGAATTAAAGTTAAAGTGAATGTAAATTAGAATATTAGCACAGTTATACTTACCGCAGTTTTGTACCCCATCCTTATTTTTCAATAGGCAAAATGGAAATGACCGCGTTAAATCAAACTAAGTAAATTACTTGTATTACAATAGAGAGAAATAAGTACAGAGAGAAATAGGTACAAAACTGTGGTTTCCATTTCTGGATTGCCAATGGTAATCTTTAATAACAAACATATTTTAAGACTTAAATTATGACAGATGCGTACATGACTGTACCCCCTTCTGCAGTTTGTGGTGCATTTTTTCGGCTGAATGGGGTTGCTGATTTGGCATTCTGAATGATTTCATTGGTAGCCGTCCTGATTGAGGAGCGGGGAACTCTACCGCTTCTTTTGAATGGGTCATCTGTTTGTGACTGTTGGCTGTCTTCTGTTTGTTTTATTTGTTCATTATTCATTTTAATTGGATCCCAGCTCGAAGCCGTTATATCCGTTCGTTTGTGTAGTCGCTCATTGATCCCATCTATACAATGCAGTGAGGCCATGGAAAGGTTGACACAGGGCCCTTATGGGGACCTGTGTGTGCAGAGCCCGATCAGTGCAAACCAGGAATGTGACATTATCGCCTGTTTCTTTTTGTTGACATTTGTTTCGATGCTGTCAATATTCGTGTCATTCACAGTAGTGATGAGTAACCAACCATCGATACTCGTTAAAATATATAATTACGACAAATGTTAAGCATGTTGTGTTTTCCGTGTTCGTTTTGGTAATTTTTGTTTACAACGTTTTGGCATAATTTGACAATTCCATCTTAATTAATATAATTGTCCTTTTCACACAATAGGTCCGTACGTACGTAATAGTTTTTACAAATTATTACAAATTTTACTATATCTTATGCAATAGTTATTCGAATCAATTGAACGCCATTCGAAAATATTGTTGGTAATTTCAATACAAAATGAAAAATGAACATATGCATGTCAATCAGTTCTGTGTGCTGTTCTCGATACCAATCAAACCAATTTCACCAGTGCTGCCATATACAATTTAATATAGAGAAAAAGAAAATATGAGAACAAATATTTTTAAATAATGTATCATTGCTTTACGGGTATTGCGTACATAAATGTTTATTATGTTGGCATCCGCGAAGGATTATTAATTTTTAAGCAAAAGAACATGCCGAATTGCATGCAAAGCAACAACAAAAATAAGCTACATAGCCTATTTTAACCTAGTTCAATTGCAGTCGCTTATATTTTAATCGATCTGAGTTAAAATATGGATTTATACCAATCGTAAACTTGAGTTTTCGACACCAAATGAATCACCAAATGTTTTTTTCAACATTTCCAACGATTTGGCACAAGAAATTTCGTTTGAAACACAAAATTTCACACAAACTCTTTGTTCGATATTTTTATCCATAGTAAAAATCGCAACGCACACAAAAGGTTGACTTGTTCCTAATGACGCCGTAACCAAACTAAATGACACATAGCAATAAAAATTCAGAGAATAGTGGCTGATAGTTGTGCCAACCTGGGAAAATTTTTTTTTTTAAATATTCTCAGAGGGAAAATTAAAAATGAGAATTTCCGGGTACTTATTTGACAGAATGTATATACCACCAGCGTTGGTAATGCCGTGGTTATATTACCAATCAATTGAGCTCTAATCATGGCGTTCATTTTCCGATTCACCAATTTTGATTGTTGGGTGGTTACACATGATTACTGAGACAGAGGTGTAATATTTTATCAAAATAATTGTGCTGCATTAAATTTCAATTGATTTCATTATGTTTACCGCGCTGAATGATTTGATAAAAATATATGTGTGTTTTTGGAACGATAATCATAGAAATGTTCTGGGAAAAATAATTGAGTTAATAGAAAAAGTATCATCGAAAAATCGGCAAAAATTAAAACCATCAAGTGAGATAAAAAAATGGCGAAAAAACCAAGTTTAAACGGCTCTTTCACATTTCTGACTAAGGAATTAGTCAGAAATGTGAACGACTTCTGGGCGTTCCAAAATCACATAAGAATGATCGATGCGAAATTACAGAACATCCTGCGTTTCATCGAAAAGGATATAAAAAAAGTGAAACGCTAGTTGGAAATGCAATACCGCCAGATCAACAACTGGCAGTGCTGGTGTCAATAGTTGCCAACTCTTTACTATATTGGCTTTAAAGGACTGAAATTTTGACCGGATATCATGTTTTGCTACATCGCTAGCAATTTTAGGCAATTGCTGTTGCATAGCATCTAGGGCCTGTTCCCGTTTTTCCCAATTAGAATAACTTGGATTTCTTGTATCCCACAAGCGTTTATTAATTTATAATAAGAAGAGTAATAAGTTCTTCAGTTCTTCAGGTCTGCTCCACGAAAACATCATTTCTAAATAAAATAATAAATTTAAAGTTACAGAATTTATTTGCTTAAAGAGAAAATTCTCTCAATCAGTACATACTCAGAATATAAAACAAATGTGAAACCTTTCACTGAAGAACTTATTACTCTGCTACAAATTAATGAACGCTTGGGGGATACATTCTAACAATAAAAATTTATTTTAAATAAACGATTATATTTACCACAGATTCCGCAGAATTGTTTCTTTTTTATTTCGTTTATAAATTTCACCAACAACCATATATACCACCAGCGTTGCTAAGTAACTAAACGGAAATTATATTCAAGGAAAATGCGAGTTGGTGTTCTTTTCCAACTCGGTTACAAAAGAATGCAGTTTTGTTACTTGTGCATGGCCGTCTATAGAGAATTATTTGATAGCTATGGTGAGAGAGGTCCAATAAAAAATACATAGTGAAATGTCAAATCTTAAACAGCTGATGATGGTCACCCTGATGTCATCTATCTGGCTTACAACACAAAAATAATTGTATTATATTCACATGGGCATTTATGTAAACAGCTTAGAGCTGTGCAGTTGAAAAGCAGTAATTGGGATACACACTTGGTGTAGTTAAATTAATCAAGATCAAGATGGATGGTAAGGGCGTGTAGATATAGAAATATTCTATATTTTTTACTTTTATTGCACTTGTATATGCGTGCATGCATTTCGGTCCAGGATTTCCACAACAAAAGCATTATAATGTAACACATATACAACAACGATATAATTGGGATTGTGGTATAACATGTATTATGATGATTTTGACGACGGCACAACGCAACAAATTACTGGATAATTTCTCAACAATATGCACCGAAGAGGGTTTCGGGTTTAGTACATGGACTATTGATTTGTGCTATTTACTAAAACGATTTGATGTACATCATGAATATTATACGAAGACACTTGGCATTGATCCCAATTATACGCAACATAGTTATTATACTAAAATTGTCAGCAAAGATGAACAACGAGTTACATTGCGTTTTAAGAATGCTTGCACCCATGGATTACACGTTGAAAAGCGTACAATACCAATGAATGCATTATTGCGGCATATGGCAAAACATGGTCCCATTATTGTATTGACAAATGCTTCATTGCTGACTTGTGAAATTTGCAAACGAAAAGTAGAAAAGTTTGAGTAAGTCAGTTTATATTTATATTTTTTGTGTACTACGATTCAAATTAATTTTATTCTCTAATAAAGTTATGCAGGACATTATGTGGTTCTATGTGGTTATGATTTAAAATTGGATAAAATCTATTATCGTAATCCAGAAGTCCGTGATGGACGTAAGTTTATTCGAATATTACAAAAATAATATTTAGAAAAACACAAAAAATGTAATTTAATTTTAAACTATATGTTTCATTTTAAACTTCTAGATGTGTGTTACAGTTCAGTAGAAGTTTTGGATGTGGCTAGAAAATCGTATGGCACCGATGAGGATGTAATACTGATATTTCAAAAATAAATATTCTACATTATATTATCTTGTATTTAGGGAATTTTAAATTTCAGCAGTACATTTTATTTTTCTCAGCCAAGTATTTAAAAAAAAAGCCCACATACATTTATGCTGTATATTTTATTATTGTATTTACAGCTGGAATTGCTATCATAAACTAACTATATAATTGTGATATATACTAATACGTAATGAAAAAAGTCTCTCATTGGCGAATGCTTAATGTATTAGAGCGTCTTATAGTTTAGGAGTATAGTAATATGTGTACGTATTTTAATCAAATTAGATACACTACCATCTTTAACTATATCTAAATAATAAAAATAATAGAAAATCTCTAGATTTCATTTAGAGTAAAAGTATTTAACTGTGTGTATGTAAAACATTTCATTTAACTTATTGTATGATGTCATATCTTTGTGTAATATTTACATGCACGTGCCAAGAGACATACCTATGTACACGCAATTTAATTTAATTTTTGTTTATTATAACAATACAATACAATACGCAGTACATTCTTTTCAAACCATCCTCACAAACATATTTCATGTAATTTCATTGTACATTAAGCGCTTTTATTGTAATATTTTTATTATTATCGTATATTATATATTAAAGATAATTTGGAAATATTGCCATCATTTTATTTATCCGTATATATACGTACTTTTAATGGAGTAGAACGTACCAGCAATCATTGTCATTGGCATTGTTTGTCAAAACGTGACCTGATACATGTTTATTTTTCCCATAGAATGACGGTTCTTGAATGGTGACGCTGTTGAAGAGAAATGTAAGAGGAGTTATTAAAAATATCTTGGAATAATTTGGTATCGTATGGCTTTCGATCCGTTCACGTATGTTACGGTTCGACTCCTGAATTGTACTTCAAGCTTCTCAGTATGCGCACCCACGGCATTCTTCTACTCCCAATGAATGTTAAAAAAGAATCTGAGCGACAACAGATGGCGGCTGAAGAAATTGTCGGCTAAACGTATAATCACCAACCAGTAAGTTCTCATTATGATGTAAAAATATTTTGTCTACAGAATTATGGATATTAATTGCAGTTATATTATATTTGAAATTTATTTATGCCGTTGAAATACCTTTTTTTTAAATTAAGTTTAAGAATTAATGCAATATAATAAAAATGTATAAAAAATATTAACTGTTATTTGTTTAGTTATTTATGCGGTATCTATACGAGTAGGTATAAATGATAAAATATGTATTTATACGACATAACGTATATTAACTATGATGTTATATAGCGCTGAACAATATCAGGTTGAAAAGAGACTACTATAGGATAACATGATAGTAAAATTCCATGAAACGAAACATGCTCACATGTACAGAAGAGTATACGTGAGTTTTGTCCCAAAGACCTTTATAAGATGATGTAAATTTTTTGAATTGTTCACCCATATATTTTGTAGTACTATGCGATATATAACGCATCATTTTACAACTACTGTTCTTACTGGGACACAGTACAGAAATACTTTCAAATGTATTTTGAATTTATGTAATAGTGCTCTTGAAGCAGGAATTACGGGGATGTCACACAACATCAACACTGATATTAATCTATTGTATTGGCAACGAAGTAATTGCCGATTTCATGCATAAATGTCAGGCTATTTTTTTTAAAATATATTCCATTGACTACATTAACCTGTCTTTAGAAGCGGTTGTATATTAAAAGTCTGCATGGATTCACTCATTCACCAGTTATACGTTTCAGTGTATAATCACTCAAACCATAAACAGTACAGAGAATCAACACGTTTAGTGCCATGTGAGACCAGGTTGGTCTCAGTGCGAAGGGGCTTTCAAGCCTCGTGGTGCCACATGGTCTCGCAGGAAAATGTTTGAGATATCGCTTTATGCTGCTGCATTCTTTTTTTTCATAAGTAGATATTTTTTACTTCTTACCGAAGCGCACTGAATCACTGACTAATTATTTACTCAAACAACTTCAAACGAAACTAAACGTGAAGTCTTGCAAGCTAACACATGATCAAAACGGCTGAAAGTGCATACAAAAATGTGTGGTGATACGTTGTGGCACCGAAGTTCGATCTCCAGGCCCTGTGAGACTAATGTGTCACCATAAACAAAATGTAACGCTATTTATTGAAATTTCCACATATTTTGATAAAAATCATAGTCCGTATTGTTCAATAATATTCTATTGTATTATGTAAAAAATATTTCGTTGCAGGAGGGAGGAGGTTGTTGAATGTGAATTCTCTAACATGAACACGACTTAAAATGAAGAAGAGAACTGTCAAAATCAAACGAAAATCTGTTGTTATGTTGTGGAAAGAAAAAATGAAAAAAACATTCAAATTATAAAATTAATTGTTTAATATCTTTAATACAGTGTTGAAAAAAACTACCAGTGCTCAGTGTGATGTACTAGTAAGAGAATTGTAGAAATATCCAGCCTTAGCAAGAGGTGCTCCAATGTTGGACACATGGACCTCCACAAAGAAGTGCCACTGAATGGAAAAAGGTAACTCCTATTTAATAAATGGTAGGTTGTATAAAGAATTAAGCTTCCAATATGTTCTTCAGGATTTGGGCAGCAAGGCATGTATCTATACGCTTAGAACAAGTGGAAACAATGATGGACCTCAACCACCATCACCTGATAATGAGTTGCTCCCAATAGTTGTCACAACTCCGGTCCACACGGCTTCAAAAATTGGGATTGTAACACCCACTCACAAAAAGTGGGTGCCGTAGCTCAGTGGTTAGTGTCTTGGTCTTCTGATCTGTAGGTCGTGGGTTCAATCCCCGGCTGAAGCATAACAAATTTAATATCGAAAAGATTTTTCTTTCGAACGGTACCCACCTGTCGACAAGCAATTGGCAATTCTTCGGGCAATAACAATTTGCCATGGAAACGCTTCTAAAAGAACTCTATGACAAAGCTCAGAAAAAGTAGGTCCCTTCTAATACTATCCAAAATTTAACACACACAATAGTAATGAAAAGGAGCTCGGTCAAAGAACCCTTCCGGGCTTATATGTGCCACACCAGTAAAAAAGCCTGTAAAAAAGTAGTTGACGTTACCAACGATTCTACTAAAATGTCTGGCGAATAACAAAAGACGATGTACGATTTAAAATTCGTAGAAGGGATATCACATCTATCCCGACTAATATAAATCCCTGGCGAAACCCTATATTTATTTAAGCAGAGTGAGTTAGAAAATGACGTCGAAAATAAACGAAGTTTCCAAAATAATTGCATCATCTGAAGTTTAACACAGATACTAAGAGTTTGTGTAAGAGCAAAGTCCAGATTTGTGGAAGGATTCACCTCGATAATGCCACTTTGCACCAGGCATTCATTATAAAGTCACATTTGTGCAAGGATTCATCCCGATAACGCCATTTCAAAGTACACTTATTAAATTTTTTTTTTGTTTCTTTTGATATTTATTGAATCTTTCCTATAGAAATTGACAATAATTTCTCGAATCTTAAAACTAAATGTTAAGCTAAATAGCAAGTAATTTACATTTAATTAGGAGGTAATTTTCATTTAAACAACTAGTATTATATTGACAGCAAGCGTTTCCTCTTAAGCTCTTATGAAGATTAATGTTTTTTACATACCAATTCGCACAAGTTATTTGCCTAAGCGTTTCTTTCTCGATTGTTCCATGGTTTTTGCGGAATCCAAACTGGTGAAGTGGAATTATGCCTCGCTTTTTAACAAAGGGCGAGATTTTTGTAAGCAATATTTTCTCTAAAATTTTAGAGAACTGGGGTAAGAGACTTATTGTCCTGTAAGACGATGCAACTGTTGGGTCCTCTCCTTGCTTATGAATCATTTTAATCACGGATATTTTCCATTGTTTGGGGTAGTATCCGAGCGAGAGTATGCTGTTGAAAATGGTTAAAATGAGAATTCCGCTGTCAGGTAGTGTTTTTATCATTTTGCCAGTGATTTGGTCATGTCCAAGGGCCTTTTTTGGATTCACATTGGAAATGGCATCTTTCAGTTCGGGAAAACCTATATTAGGCGAGTCGATGATATCCGTTGAAGAACATACATATGGTTCAAAGTCAATAACCTGGGGATTTGGTTGAAAGACAACCAGACAGCGGCCCAAGATGGATCTTGGGCCGCTGCGAGCACAAGATCCATCGTGTTTATGAATTGGTGGTTCAAGTTGTGTTGGAGTTTTAAGTTTCTTTGCTCCCCTCCATAAATAGTTGTTTTCTTTAAATGGACCTATGTTTTCAAGGTATGATTGTACCGCTGGTGATATTATTTGGTACCACATTTGTTAAGGAAGGGAATTCATTCAACGAGAATTCAATGCTTTTTTGTGGAAGCATATTTTTATTTCCTATCGCAGCGTTCATTTTGTCTTTCAACGCACGATATATGAGACATACCCTGTAATTTGCTGTATAGTTTCCCTTGCAGCTTGAGCAAAGCTTGGATCTGCGTCACTTTTTTTTCGGGCATTTTTCCGTGGGGTGTATTTCTGAGCATATAACACAAACACTATTTAGTTTACAATATGTCTTTGTGTGCCCGTATTCATTGCAGTTTAGGCATTGCACAGGTTCTCGATGTTTATGAGGCTCCTCGACAGTAACTTTTCTATAAAGGAGGTATTTTTTTTTTAGGTATTGCAGTGAGTAAATCTTTAATTTTGACTGGTCGAAATTTAGCTCCACTTTATAGAGAGGTTGTGGAACGCGATCTCTGTTTGTTATGTTATATATACTTTTCACCGAATAGCCTTGTTTTTCTATTCCTTCTTTTATTTCATTTGCATAGACGCCTGTCTCAATACTCTTTATTACAACGCTTAGACCTTTGGAACTTTTGAGTTGATATGAGTAAAATTTTTTATTTTTTATTTTAAAGTCGGAAACTACCTTTCTGTAAAGAGCCTCATCAAAAACTTGAATTTTTGTTTCAAAAATAAAACCTTTTTTTTTGAGGGTCGATAAAAAAGTTGTGTTTCCCCAACATTTGCAGTAATAAACTCAGCAGTAATCACTAAACAGTCTATGTTGATAGGATTAGGTGATAACGGCGAATTAACTTCAGGAGAGGGACATTGCGAACTCCAATAGAGCTTATCCAAATGCACATGTGCAGAGAGAGTTGACAATTTTTAAGTTTGTGATTGTAGTGGTGTATTCATATTTTGTGATGAAAAGAGAGTATTACTGCTATTTGCATTATCAGTTTTTGTTATTATGGTTGAGGGTGCAATTATTATTATTTGCAATAACTCCACTAACAACACGTGTTATTGATGGTGAGCGTTGAATGTTAATAACAAATTTAGCTTGTAATTGCTTTTATTTACTTTAATAATCCAAACAATAGTTCTTTTTATCTTTTACTGTTTTTCTTCCAATTGAACTTATTTTAGTAACAAAAAATAAACTTGTACGCAAAAGAACACGTCCTATGTTGCGCACACCACAATTTAATTGTTAGATATGTCACAATTCTTATTAAAATAAATATTAATTAATTACAAATAAAGATTACAAAAGATAACATAAGAAAGAAGAAAAAGGTATGGAGGATTGGACTAAGCTTGGGATGCTAATGAGGTAGTGACTCGACGCGCCTCCCCTATCTAATTCTCAACCTCACCTACACGTCGGTGCATCTTGTCGATAACAGAAGAGGCTCTGACGACGTAACACCGTGCCGAAAGCTGAATGGCTAGTAGTGTATAAAGAACCAAGTCGTTAATCGTTCCCTCCGATGACCAGGCAAGGTCGGTTGTATTAAATGCCTTACCCTGGTATACTGCTGGGGTGGACCCTACTTTCCAGTATACTCTTGGAAATCAAAACGGAGTACATACAGCGACAAAAAAACAAAAAATTGGAAGAAAGAGAGAGCGTCCTGAGAGTGCTTTCGGAGAACGACCTTTTGGCCAGTAGTCAGGGGAGCGTCAAAGGGTGCACACCAGCCACAGTGGCCCCCAAGAAATCGAGGAAATCGTGCGGCACCCTGCTGAAAGCGTTGTATCAAAGGGCTCTTTTCATCCTTGATAAGATCGCCAAAAACAAGAAGAAGACAAGATGGTTAAGACCACGAGCGGGATGCCGAGGACAACGAGCAGTACGAGACTCCCTCGCAAATAGAGCAGCACAGACACAACAATATACGGGTCCGAAGCAGAGGGCGAAGCGGAATCGGTCACGAGAAGAGACCGATCACCCCGACAAAAAAGCAAGTACTCCAAGCACGGGGGTCCTTCTGCTGTTGCTCCAGCGTCATCAAAGCAACCCTATAGTGAGGTGGTCAGAAACCTCCTCCAGGTTACTATTGTTGATGCGAAGAACAATAATGGAGGGCCGGTATTGGCAGAGTGGAACTCCATTGAGGGACGGCTATATGAGATGGTTGTCGAACACTTCGTGGAGAAACAGACTCCAGTTCCTGCCTTCAACTGCGAGGAGATTTGTCGCGGCTGTCGGGTGATCAAATGCGTGGTCGGATTCTCGAGGGAATTTCTGGGCAAATGCGTAACTAAGATTAGTAACGCATGGGGTGGTCTTTCGATGAAGATCATTCCGGTTGTGTAAATTCCCAGGAGGCCCCGTGCGCGTATTTGGTTGCCCAAAATGGAATTGAAATTGGATAAATCAAAGCTTATCCAATGGTTCAAGCTGCAGAACCCAGGTGTCCCGAGGGATGACTAGTCGGTCATTAAGATCGAAGAGCAGCAGCGCAACAACCAGCCAGTCCTTCTGCTCATCTGCAATGAGTGCCTGGAAACACTCGAGCAGAGAGAAAATAAACTTCGGTTTGGCATCAGGTAGGCTAAAATGAAGGTGTTTCCGGCTTCGGTGGCTCCGGATTATAACCTGGAAGAGGTTGATGACGCCAAGAAACTCCTAGAGGGGCTCAAGCTAGTTGAGCCGGCCGGGGTAGGAGCCTCGTCATCAGCTGAGCTAGCTGAAAGTGTGTCGCAAACCAGCAAACAAGGAGATGCTGAGGACGGAGCAGATTAACTTGCAGCATGCCAAAGCAGCCTAGGACAACTTCATAATCCTTCTAAGAGAGGATGATATCGACACCTACCTTATACAGGAACCCTGGATATGGCACTCAAGGTTATGGGTCTGCACACCAGGGACTACAACCTTTTTCATATACATGGGGAAGGTAAGCCGAGGGTTTATTTCCTTGTAAGGAATACAATTAATACTTTCTTCCTGACTAACTTTAGCTCTTACGATGTCGTAGTGGTCAAGATTGAGTCACAAAGCGGTCGTAGCCTCACGATCGTCTCTGTGTACATGGCGCATGCCATCCAGCGCCTCCCGAGGAGGTCCTATGACTCATTACCATGGGATGCTCTATTAGGCTGTGACGCGAACGCCAGACATGCGATGTGGAGAAGCAGCGAAACAAATGAGCGAGGTGAGTCTCTCTTCGATTTTATAATATCCTTCGATCTTAACATATGTAACAGGAGCGATTCACCTACCTTCACTTTTCCAGGTTCAGAAACCTACAGGGGGTGGGAAGAGGTTCTCGATATTACACTAACCATAAATTTTTCCGATTTTGTAATTCGTAACTGGATAGTTTCGCAACGAATCTCCCTGTCGGATCATTGAATGATCCTCTTTGATCTAGGCTGGGAGAGGGAGATTAGACTACCACATAGAAACCCCAAACGAACATCTTGGAATCTATTTGACAAGATAGTTAGCGATAGACTCAATAGAAATAGAACCATCGAGTCCCGAGACAATCTGGAAGACCGTGTCAAGTCTCTAGAAAAAAATTTTCAGGTGGCATACAAAGTTGCTTGCCCTATATCGAGGAGTAAGAAGATCTTCCCGCCGTGGTAGAATAAGGAACTGAGTGGCCTGAGGTCCAAGCTCAGAAGGATCTTTAATGATTGCTATGCTACGGGTGACTTTCAGGAGTATAGGGATTCCCTGCGGGAATATAAAAAAGCTATACGGACTGCAAAGACAAAATCTTGGCGGGAACATTGCTATTCAATTGAGGCCATGAAGGACTCAGCAAGACTCGGCAAAATCCTGGCTAACGAACATTCAAATAAAACTTTTATAAAGCTCGCCAATGTCGCTTCGGCGCAATCGGAGGCCGAAACTTTAGATATACTCAAAGATACCCACTTTCCAGATAGTCCTGAAGAGGCAACGCAAGGAAGGTAATTGGTACAGCAGGAAGTACCGGCGGTACTGCTGGATAAAATCACGTCTGAGAAGAAAATAGGTTGGGCAATTAATAGTTTCTCACCGTTTAAATCCCCGGGTGTAGACGGTATTCTCCCTATAATGGTGCAGAAGACTCAGAAATCTTTGTTCAAGGAGCTAAAGGAGATTCGCTACAACCATATACCGACTACATGGAGGAGAACAAGGGTGGTTTTCATCCCCAAATCTGGTAGAAGAGGACATGAATTGGCAAAGGACTTCAGGCCAATAAGCCTTATGTCCTTCGTATTAAAAACTCCAGAGAGAATCTTAGACTTACATATACGGGAGCTTCTAGATGAGCAATCTCTCTCTACAGTGCAACACGCGTACTTGAGGGGGAAGGTCAACAGAATCTGCGCTACATGAGGAGGTATGCACAATGGAGAACTCCCTTCTGCATAGAATATTCACTCTGGCGGCATTTGTTGACGTAGAGGGAGCGCTCAACAACGTCAAGGCAGATGCGATTAGATCCGCCCTTGCAAGGGCAGAAATAGCAGAACCAATTAGGAATTGGATATCATCCCTACTGCTTAATCGCGTAATAACAGCTGAGCTAGGGAGTGCGCAAAGTAGCAAGCCGGTACGTAGGGGCAACCACAAGGGGGCGTGCTGTCCCCCCTGTTTTGGCTCATAACCATAAACGATATCCTTGTGGAACTTAACGCAAATGGCGTTAAGATTGTAGCGTACGCTGATGATGTGGCGATCCTAGTTTCGGGTCCCTTCCCTTCCGTGATGAGTGATATCATGGAAAGAACATTATCAAAACTAAGTAGATGGGCACAAGAATGTGGCCTTAGGTTGAATACGGATAAGACGGAGTTACTACTCTTTACGAGGAATAACAAACCACCTACCTTCAGACTACCAACATTAAATGGACAACAAATAACCTTATCGAATAGTACCACGTATCTGGAACTGACTATAGTGTTGTGAGTCAAGATAATGCTCATCTAATTTATGCATTTTGACTCACTACAAATGTTATAGTAATATTATTATTATCATTATGTTATTTTGTTATGTGTAACTATTAATTAATGATAATCGACACACTATGCATAATGTAATTATCATTGGCTAAAATGGGTTGTAGTATATTTATAAAAATGCGTGGTCAGCGTCATCGTACCTCACTGTATGATTGTTGAACAATTTCACAATCACGAAAAACAAAGAACGAAGAAGAAGAAAAATAATGAATAAACAATAAATAAAATAATAAACCATAAAAAAAGAACCAACGGGTCATCGTACCTCGCTATATGATTATGAAATAATTCAACAACCATACACAGTGAAAAGAAAAGAAAAGCCAAAAAGAAAAACAAAATAAGCAAGGCATACATAATATTGAACGCATGCACAATATTTACAACAAGAAGTATTAACTACAAATAATAATTATGACTTACTAAAAATAAGTTATAAATATGACCTACTGAAGAAATTGCCATGAATTAACCTACTTAAAAAATTGCCATTTCTTCAGAAACTCTTTTATACTAAAATGGGGTTAAATTGTAAATTATCATATATATTTTAGGCTATATAAACTAAGAGAAGTCCTGAAATGAAGGCAGTCAGAAAATTAGCGAATCGAGTGAATTAAGAACGAGTTAGTTATCAAGTGTATACTGTAAAGGATTTTACATCCTAAAAACAAAAGTTGAATTGTAAAGAATCTAGTATTATGTGTATTCTCAAAACACGCATTGTGGAAGAAAAACCTTTTAATCAATAAAACTATACCGTGAAAAGCAAAAACTTAATAACTGTAAAAAGTAATTGTGTGGGGAAATAAAATTTACAGGAAGCAGCAAGAGAATAAAAAAAAGGGTAAGTCCTAAACTATAAGATATCTAAGCAAAGGTTACGGTGTCAGAAAGAAGGACAAAACATTTTGGCGCAGCCGGTAGGATACTGCGAAGTATCTTGTAAGACAAGATATTTTACGTTAAACGTAAAATAAAATAGATTTGTGTTCCAGGATAATATCTGATGGAGGTTAGTATCTCCTCAGATATTGCAATTCAGGAAGCCACCACTTTCGTGTGGGATTTAATTAAGCATCATAGTATTTACGAGCAATTCGAGCTCATAAAATCGAAGTCCATCACGGCAAAGTACTAGCACCAGGTGAGGAGCTAGAAGCTACATTAACAGAGTTAAGAGTCCTTTTAGAAACACATGGCCAAGCAAGTTTAGTCGTGAAGGACAATTTGGATGCAGCGGAGGGACAAATAAGAAACCTCAGATTAAGGATTGTAAACTAAGGGTTGGAAGCTGAATAACTAGACGCAAAGAACGTAGAACTCCACCGAAGGAATCAGGAGTTAGAAGAATTACTTAAGGAGAGAAATATTTCCGAGGAATTTATAGAAAAGAGACTCAGAACGTTCCTGGACACTGAGCAAATAAGCGCTCTCCAGGCCCAAGTAAGAAATCTTGAGAGGGAACGCAGTTTAGCAGAAGAGACACCTCTTCGTCGCCGTACACCAGTAAGGAAGATACTTACGAACTCGCAGCCACAAACAACGAAAAAAATGCGTATAGACGAGATAGTGCAGATGGTTAGTAGACTAGTTCCAGTACTCACTGGAACTAAATCAAAAAATTTGAGAACGGAAGTCCACCAATTTATCGCTGGTTGTAAATTAGCCAGCAAAGGGATCAAACCAGATGAGTTGGAAGATTTCATATCATGTATTAAGCAACGTCTATAAGGAGATGCGTTTAATTTGGTTTCAAATTTTCAAATTTGAAAGAATTATATAGACTTCTAAGAAACACATACCTGAAAATAGTCCAACTAGAACCCATCACTCACCAAATCCAGTTTGCACGGTAATTACCACAAGAAAGCATAAGTACGTTCGCCAGGAGATTAGACGAATTGAAAACCGCCGCAACGTACTGTGCCAAAACCTCATATGGGGGAAAAGAAGACCTAGCACTGCTGCAGGAGCTAGAGAAGTCTACAAAGAAATCGTTCGTAACAGGCCTTAGGGAACCAATGCTAAGAGTACACATGCTAAGTTAGACATGTACGTTAGAGGAACTGACGGAGGAAGCCGTAAATACAAATATCCTGCTCAACAGAGGGCAACAGCACACACACTTAACGTGGGAGCCAATGTAGGTCTCCATATCTTATTAAATTCTTATGAAGATTGCCAAATCCAAACAGGTAACATAGTAGCGTTCCACCAAAACAGAAATAATAAAGTGCCATTTAAGGAAGATCAGTACTCAAAGAATAAAGAAAATCCTCAAAACGGCCAAAGGAAGGTTCCTGTTCTTCTGCTACAAGAAGGGACACACAAGGGACGAATGTTTTAAAAGGAAAAATACGCCCTTCTGTATAAAATGCAAGCAATATGGGCATGAGTACAATCTATCTTGTACGTCATTCACAAAAAATTCAAAGACGCAAGGGAATTATAGTCCAAAAACAAGTCATAGTGTGGGAAGCCAGGAAAATATAGGGCATAATCGGAGTAAGTCCGAAACCAAATGTTTCTTTTGCAGGAAGCCCGGACACAGGATTGCCGATTGTTACAAACGCAAGGACTTGGAAAAGACTCAGGGAAAATTTTGCTAAAGACAGGCCAGCTGAAATGGAAGGTGTCAATCATGCGTCTTTAAAGATTGTTGACACACCCTCCACGTCAGATAGTAGGTTGGTGGAAGTTGGTAGTCAGGTGCCCAGAGGGATTGTTGATCCATCTTTCGCATCCAGTGGTAGCAATCGTGGTTATTGTCTTGGAGTCTCTGATGTAGATGATGTGTTCATTGAGTTTCCGTGTGAGGAAGCAAAAAACGGAAAACTCATTTTACTTGTAGACTCTGAGGCAGATACCAGTTTAGTAAAATCAACAGTAATTAACAAAAACGTTAGCAAGAAAGGGAATTTAAGGAAAAATCTTAGTGGTGCATTCGGAGGATTTGTCACCACGTTAGGGCCAATAACAGTCCAACATGAAAGGACTAATGAATTGAATTTAGAATTACATATAATATCTGAAGAGAGAGGGATACCTGCAGATGGTATCCTAGGACGAGACAATTTATGGAATCGATCGATTCTCAATACTATGAAAAAGAAGCTGATTTTTTTGATGAGCGAAAACAGCATTTAATGACTTTACCTCTCAAATCATTGAACGAGGCTAATAGAGTACTCTACAACAGCGAGGTTGTAGTACCAGGGAGAACTATGAGGATAGTTCCCTTGAATGAAAACACCGATTTGGAAACGGTAATAGTGGAAAAACAAGAAGTTTCTCCCAGAATATTTTTAGGTGAGACATTGGGATGTGTCACAAATAACAAAGTTTATGTACCAATACTGAATACAAATACGAAATCGTATACTGTGTGTAACGATATGAGAGTTAATATAGATAAATTTAATCATATAGAGCATATAGAGCATGATATAGTTTCTAAAATAAATAGCGTTAGGGAAAAGAGTAACTACAAGAGGGGTAATAAAATATTAGAAACGGTTAAGTTAGATTCAAACCTAAATATGGAAGAAAGAAAATCGATGGAAGACATCTTCAAGTCATTTGCCATTTGATTTATTTGGAAGGCGATAAATAGTATTACACAACAGGTATAAAGCACACGATACCAGTAAGGGCAGATTTATTGGTGCCTGCACCAATAAATAGAGACAGTACAGATTACCAGAAGTGCATAAGGAAGAGATTAATAGACAGGTAAATAAAATGTTGGAAGACGAGATAATCGTTCCCAGTTCTTCCCCATAGAATTCAATAATAATATTAGTTCCAAGGAGGCGGGAAGCGATGGAAAAAAGAAATGGAGACTGGTTGTTGATTTAAGAAAACTGAACGATGCCACCAATAAACAGGTTTTTCCAATTCCATGCATTGATGAGATATTGGATCAGTTAGGTCATAGTAGATATTTTACTACACTTGATCTGGCCAGCTGATATCATCAAGTGCTAATGGAAGAGTCTGACAAAGAAAAACCGTTTTTAGTTCAGGTGTCGGGCATTACGAATTTAATAGAATGCCTTTTGGGTTAACGGGAGCACCTGCTACTTTTCAAAGACTTATGAATCATGTATTGACTGGACTCCAGGGAATATATTGTTTTGTATATTTGGATGACATTGTTGTCTACGGTCGGAATTTGGCACAACACGAATCACGGTTGCGGAGTGTATGAACTCTTACGTAAACATAACTTAAAACCAAATACAGGGAAGTGTCAATTTTTGCGAAAAGAGATAATTTACCTAGGTCATAAGTGCACTGAGGAAGGGGCATAGCCAGATCTCAGTAAGGTAGAATGTGTCAAAAATATTCCTGTTCCAAGAAATAGGAAAGATATTCAGGCATTCTTAGGTTTAGTAAACTATTATCGAAAGTTTGTTGAGAATATGGCAAGCATAGCGCTACCAATTAATAAATTACTAAGAAAAGATGCAAAATTTGAATGGACCGATAAATGCCAGAAAGCTTTTGAAAATTTGAAGTAAGCGATTTGCTCTCAACAAATTTTAGCATATCCAGATTTTTCCGAACCTTTTGTGCTGACAACAGATGCCAGCAATGAAGCCTTGGGGGCAGTTCTATCGCAAGGTTAAATTGGAAAAGATCGACCAATAGCCTTTGCGATCAGAGCGCTTAGTGATACTGAGAAAAGATATTCCATCATTGAAAAGGAATTATTGGCTATCGTGTGGGCTGTAAAGAATTATAGAGCTTATCTACTGGGTAGACCATTCAAAGTCTACACTGACCACCAGCCACTACGAGGAATTGCAAATCTAAAGAATCAGACATCACGTTTAGCACGTTTCAGGCACAAACTATCTGAGAGCTCGAGGCTCACGAAAATGCCAATGATATTAACTGATACCCCATCTAAGCCATTTGAAAAGGTATATATGGACATGGTAGGAATTCTTCCAGAGACAACCGCTGGAAACAAATACATACTTACATTTCAAGATGATTTTTCCAAATTTTTTATTTGCATAGCAGATGCTGAAGTAGCAAAAGTAGTAGCAAAAGTAACAGTAGCAAAAGCATTTTACAACGAAGTTATTGCGCGTTATAACATACCAAAAATTTTAGTGACATAATGATACGAATTTCACTTCGAAATTGTTTTCCGATACATGCAAGATGCTGGGTGTTAAAAAATTACATATAACACCATACCATCCAAATGGAGCAAATGGTTCTTTAGAAAGGAGCCACAGACCTTTAGCAGAATATCTTAGGAGTTTTGTTAAAGAAGATGGGTCTAAATGGGACCAATAGTTAGCGTCAGCAATGCACGTACACAATAACACCATACATACTTCGACAAAATGGACACAATTCAGTGTTCTATACGGTTTCAATATCGATATGCCGACAAACTTAAAAACAAAAAGATCTCCTCTATACAATGCAGATGATCAAAATAAGGTATTAAAATACCAACTACAAAGGTCACATGAGTTAGTGAGGGAAAATCAGGAAAAAGCAAAGAAATTAGCTGAAATTCAATACGACAAAAGAACGCAAACAATAATTTTTAAAATAGGTAATTAAGTATTGTTGAAAAATCAGACTAGAAAAAATAAATTTAGTTCCATCTGGACTGGACCATACGAAGTGATAAATTTGGACAGCCCACTAACGGCGACTATCAAAATCGGACAAAATGGTAAAAAGTACCATAATAATTTACTTACTTTTACGAATATTATATGCTTCGCCAGCCATCTCTGTTCTTCGCTAGCTGGCGCCAGTTAGAAATTGGTCTTTCTACCGGAGGTTAGGTCTTCCTCTTCTGCGTCGTCCTCCAGCGGGCTCCGAATATAACACCTTCTTAGCTGGAGCGTGTTCTTCCATTCGCTGCGCTTTACGATGCGCTTTACTATGTCAATATCGTCATACAGCTCGTACAGCTCATGGTTGTACCTTATGCGGTACTCGCCACCAACGCAAATAGGTCCGAAGATCTTGTGTAGAACTTTTCTCTCGAAAACTCCAAGCATTCGCTCATCCGAGGTGGAAGTTGTCCAGGCTTCAGCGCCATATGTTAGGACAGGCATGATGAGAGACTTGTAGAGTGTAGTTTTAGTTCTTCTAGAGAAAACCCGACTTCTCAATTGCTTACTTAGCCCAAAGTAGCACCTGTTTGAAATAGTGATCCTTCGCAATATCTCCAGGCTGACGTCATTACTGCTGTTAATACCGGTTCCAAAATAGACAAAGTCCCTTACTACTTCAAAAGCGTAGTTGTCAACAGTGACGTGCTGTCCAAGACGCCGGGACTCTTTGTTTGTTGACACTAGATACTTCGTCTTGCCCTCGTTCACCGTGAGACCCATCCGACGCGACTCTCTTTCCAACTCTGAGAATGCTGCACTGACTGCTCGCGTGTTCATGCCGATTATGTCAATATCGTCGGCATACGCTAAGAGCATGACACTTTTGTTGAAGATAGTGCCATTATGTCGTAGATCAGCAGCTCGTATTATTTTCTCCATAATAAGATTGAAGAAGTCGCACGATAACGAATCACCTTGTCTGAAACCCCGTTCGATATTAAACGGTGCGGAGAGGTCCTTCCCAATTTTCACTGCACAACGGGAGTTATGCAGTGTCATTCTACAATGTCGAATGAGCTTTGCAGGAATACCGAACTCAGACATTGTTGCGTAGAGGTAATCCCTTACCGGACTGTCGAAAGCGGCTTTATAATCAACAAATAGGTGGTTTGTGTCGATCTGTTTTTCTTGGGTCTTCTCCAGGATTTGGCGCAGTGTGAAAATCTGGTCGATGGTGGATTTACCAGGTCTGAAGCCACACTGATACGGTCCAATCAGGTTGCTGAGCATAGGCTTCAACCTTTCACACAGTACGCTCGATAGAACCTTGTATGCAATGCTCGGGAGACTTATTCCACGGTAGTTGGCGCAAATTGTAGGGTCTCCTTTTTTATGTACAGGACAGAGAACACTGAGCCTCCAATCATCAGGCATGCTTTCATCCGACCATATTCTGCTTATGAGCTGGTGCATGCGGGTGAGCAGCTCATCGCCTTCGGTCTTAAACAACTCGGCAGGCAGGCCTTCAGCACCTGCAGCTTTGTTGTTCTTCAGCCTTAAAATGGCCGTTTCAACCTCGTCATAGTCGGGTGGTGGAACATCAACACCATCATCTGTAATTGGGGTTATCGGGCATTCTCCTCCACTGGCGGAATTGTTCATAGCATCGCCATTCAGTAACGTGGAGAAGTGTTCCCTCCATAGGCTCAGTACACTCTGGACATCTGTAACCAGATTCCCATTTCCATCACGACAAGAAGAGGCTCCGGAACTTAAACCTACACTCAGGCGCTTGATCTTTTCGAAGAATTTTCGAGTATCATTATTGTCGATACACATCTCTATCTCCTCACACTCGAGTCTTTCCAACTCCCTCTTCTTGCGCCTGAAAAGACGTCTCTCTGCACTCCTTTTCTCTCTGTACCGCTCCTTAACAGCTCGCGTTGCGCCTGCACGCAGAGTTTTTCTGTAGGCGGCGTCTTTCTCTGCGGTAGCGTCGCGACACTCCTGATCATACCACTCATTCCTCAGAGGCCGGTAGTAACCGATTACCTCCTCGGCAGCAGTAATCATGGAGTGGGATATATGTGTCCACCGTGCGCATGTATCATCAAGTGGGGGAGTGTTTTCTTTTCGTTCTTCGAGTTATCTTAATTCACTCGATTCGCTAATTTTCTGACTGCCTTCATTTCAGGCCTTCTCTTAGTTTATATAGCCTAAAATATATATCATAATTTACAATTTAACCCCATTTTAATATAAAATAATTTCTGAAGAAATGGCAATTTTTTAAGTAGGTTAATTCATGACAATTTCTTCAGTAGATCATATTTATAACTTATTTTTGGTAGGTCATAATTATTATTTGTAGTTAATACTTCTTGTTGTAAATATTGTGCATGCGTTCAATATTATGTATGCCTTGCTTATTTTGTTTTTCTTTTTGGCTTTTCTTTTCTTTTCACTGTGTATGGTTGTTGAATTATTTCATAATCATATAGCGAGGTACGATGACCCGTTGGTTCTTTTTTTATTGTTTATTATTTTATTTATTGTTTATTCATTATTTTTCTTCTTCTTCGTTCTTTGTTTTTCGTAATTGTGAAATTGTTCAACAATCATACAGTGAGGTACGATGACGCTGACCACGCATTTTTATAAATATACTACAACCCATTTTAGCCAATGATAATTACATTATGCATAGTGTGTTGATTATCATTAATTAATGGTTACGTATAACAAAATAACATAATGATAATAATAATATTACTATAACCTTTGTAGTGAGTCAAAATGCATAAATTAGATGAGCATTATTTTGACTCACAACAATAGACTGCAAACTAAATTGGAAAACATGCATCGGCGGGAGAGTACTGAAGGCCTGTATCGCTTTCTATGCATGCAAATCTATGTTTGGCAAAAAGTGCGGTCTAAGGCTAAACATGGTACTCTAGATGTACCAAGCGGTGGTGAGACCGGTGCTGATCTATGGCTCTGTAGTTTGGTGGGAAGCTCTTCGGAAGAACTATAACACCAATAAATTGCGAAAAGTTCAGCGAACTGTGTGCGTTAGTGCCACTGGGGCCTGTCGCACCTGCCCCGCTGCGGACTTTGATCCTATTTTGAACCTCCTCCCAATTGAGTTGAACATACTATGTACTGCATCGCAAACAGCACTCAGAATCAGGAAATCTGGATGTTGGAAGTGTACTTAACAAGGGCACAGTAGTATCCTTAGACATGTACCTATAGATATAGTTGACAACAGGTCGGAGTTTTGCCCTCGCAACTGGCTTTTGCCTATTGTACTGGCTGGTTCTAAGCTGTCATCTAAAAAGGATAAACAAGCTGTATATTTCGACTCTGTTGTTTTCTTAAATCCACCTACAGATGGTTTGTAATCTTCTTGCTTCTCTCGTCTATATCTCTCTTTGATTGTACGCCAACGTGTTTTGCACCCTTCGGCTGTAAAAATCATCACCACCATCATTTCCTGTATCTCTTGCTGGAGCTTAGAGCCAATAAAGCATTTCCATCTGGTCCTGATCGCTAGTATCTTTAATTCGTTCCACGATTTTCCGCATTCGTCGATTTCTTTTTGTAAGGAATATCCTCCACGAGGTCTTAGGGAGACCCTTCTTACGGCTACCTTGGGGGTTCCAATCAAAAGCTTGTCGGCAAACTTCTGTGGCATCTTTTCGCAATGTGTGGCCTATCCATCTCCATTTTCATAGTTTGATATAGTTGGCCATAGGTTCCAGTTGGCATTTTTTATATAGGTCGTCATTGCTGATGACATTCGGCCACCACACCGTGAGAATACGCTGTAGGCATCTGTTAACAAAGCTCTGAATCTTTCCAGTTAGATGGTCGGTTACAAGCCAGGTCTCGCATCCGTAGAGCAGTACTGAGACAACGTTGGACTTAAATAGTCTAATTTTTGTTTGGAAGGATATTTGCGCCGAGTTCCAGATTTGTCGCAGCTGTGCATATGCGCCTATTGCTTTGTTTATGCTGGTCAAAATATCCTTTCCTGCACTATTCTTCGCGGATATTATACTGCCTAGGTAGGTAAAATCTTCGACTTGTTCAATTTCTTTGTCATGTATCATAAAAATGTCGTTGTTTTTGGTGTTCACTTTCATTGCTTTTGTTTTGTCGATGTTGGTTTTTAAGCCAACCCTACCCGACTCGGCGTACAGGTCGTGGAGCTTTGCTTGCATGTCGGAGTGCTTCACAGATAACAAGCAAATATCATCTGCATACGCGAGATCTTCAAGATGTTCGGTGAAGTTCCAGTAGATGCCCCTTCGCTTGCCATCTATGGATTTATGCAGGATGTCATCAATAACAATAAGGAAACGAATCGGTGAGAGTAAACATCCTTGACGAACACCTGCGCTGGTTGTGATGCTGTCTGAGAGCTCGCCATTGTGGAGCACTCTACACTTAAAGTCCGCATATTGTGCTCTGATTAGAGCTCTTAGTTTCTCAGGATCTCCTCTAAATCTGAGCGCCTCCCAAATACTTTCGTGTTGTATGCTGTCAAACGACGTACTGTAGTCAACAAAAACAAGTTGAAGGGTCGACTGCCATTTATTCATTAACTCAACTATTATGCGTAGGGTGTTAAGATGATCAAGGCATGAACGATTTGGGCGAAAGCCGGCTTGCTGCTTTCTAAAAGATTTGTCAAGTTGTGATTTAATGCGGCTAAAAAGTACACTGGACAGTACTTTGGACGTGATGAATAGAAGCATAATTTCGCGATAGTTGTTACATTGAGAGAGATCGCCTTTCTTTGGGAGAACGACCAAAATACCCTGCAACCAGTCCTCGAGAATCTTCTCTTCTGCCCAAATAGAATTGAATATTGGAAGCAGGAGTTTCACTGTGTGTTCTGGGCACATTTTCAGAGCTTCAGCCTGGATTCTATCGTATCCAGGTGATTTGTTGTTTTTTAATCTTTTTATTGCTGAGACGATTTGACGATTTCATGCAGCGATGGTGGTACAGAGCTTATTCTGTTTTGTGGCTGTATTTGTATGATGCTAGTTTGTGGCACAACTTTGTCGGAAGTGTCAATGTTGGAAGAGTTGAGTATTTCAGTAAAATTTGCTTTTGTATAATATGCGGTTACCTAAAACAATTTTGATTGAAAAAAGCTGATTTTTATAAATGATGTGTGCAGTGGCGAGTTGCAATTACGATAGTTCCGACAAATTGTTATTAAAGAACTATTTTATCTTTCCGTGTGATGTAGCTTTGGCAAAAAAAAAGTGGATTAGTTTCTGCCGGCGATTAAGTCTTTTCAACCACAAAAATAGTGTGATTTGCAAGGACCATTTCACAGATTATGATTTTATAAACCTCAATCAATATGAAACGGGTAAAATTTATTTGTTTTATTTTCACAGCATTCCCATTTCTGAAATGTTCCTAATTTTCCAGGCCTTGCGTCAAACTTAAATTGAAGCACGGGGTTGTGCCAACTGTCTGCCGAGTATCTGGTGGGAAAACAACTTATTAACAGAGCTCGGATTAGATTGTGTTGAAGTTGACGACAATTTCAGCATCATTATTGCAGGAGCCAGCACGGTGATTGCAGATCAGGATGGCGCTGATTCAAGTTATACATGAGTAAATCACCTGAGATTTATCAAAACCTACCGAAAAACTTGTGATTCAATTGATCTCGCTCGAAAATATTTTTAACGCAATTAATGGAAATGGATATAATTATTTAATTTTTTTAAATATCTATACATGTATACATATGTGCACAATAAAACATGTAATGAAACAACGAAACCGCTTTGCTTTTATTTATATATTTTAATCCATAGCTTTTCCACTTAGACAACTTCTGGTCACTTTAGGTATATTTATTTACTTAATAAAAAAATAAATATGTGGCACTTAAACCCTCAAAGGGCTCATTGGCCGAGCTTCTCTTCCATTACTGTTGTGAGTGTTAATTTTTGGACAGTATTAGAAGGGACCTACTTATTTTAACCGGTTCCGAACGGCAGAACACTTGTGACATCACTTTTTCTGAGCTTTGTCACAGGGTTCTTTTAGAAGCTTTTTCATGGCAAATTGTTACTGTCGGAAGAATTGCCAATTGCTTGCCGACAGGTGGGTACCATTCGAAAAAAAAATCTTATCGATATTAAGGGGAGGTTCTCCTCTTTTTTTTTTCAAAAAATCGACTTTTTTTTTCTTGATGAAATGAAAGGTATAAATGCTTAGAATATTTGTGCAATCGTATTTTTCGATCCACAACATATTTATCTCACTAAAGCGTCTCTAATGCATCGATCATGCTGATGTGAGTACAATGTAGCATTTTAACTTTAAACGCGTTTAAAGTTAAAATGCTCAGATTTACTTCATCTAAAATTTTGCTGAAAGAGTATGGTTTTTCGTATGACTTATACCTAAAATAAACATAAACAATTGTTCAATAATTGTCGTTAAACAAAAAAAAAAAAACTTTAAGAGAAGAGGGTAAAATCGGAATTTTTCTTTAACTGTGCATAAATTGGATTTTTCTTGAAAACTCTTTATAAATAGGTATAAGTCATAGGAAATTTTATTAAATTGAATATAAAATACAAGTTTTTGATTTCAGTTTACTACAAGTGGCTGCAACCTTGACGTTATCGAACGACTCCTCGCTTTCAAAGGATGACACGATCCGCCATTTTGGGGCCGCAATGTTAGATTTTGTCATCAAAATTTTTTTTTTGTGTTTTTAAAAGTTGTCTTAATAAACCATCAAAACCGTTCGTTCGTATGTCTTTTCATTATCCGACAGTAAACAATCAAATTTCGCTTCATTTTCGTTTAAAAAGAGGAGAACCTCCCTTTAAATTTGTTATGCATCAGCCGGGGATTGAACCAAGACCTACAGATCAGAAGGCGAACACACTAACCACTGAGCTACGGCACCCGTAGATATTTATTTACTTGTTTCTTCTAATATTTTCCATAATAAAGTAATAAATATTGCTTATTTTACAATTTTGTATAAACGTTCGCAGTTTTATTTACCTTTTGTATGGGATTTTGACACTTCTTATTTGCTTACTATTCGTACTGTTTCGTTTATGACGTCACAGGGCGCAATCTGTATTTCTATCATTCTAGCTCTATATCAGTCGGGTATTGCGTATGAGTGCGCAGCGTTACTTTGAGTTTTGAGTTTGAGGTTTTGTATAGGTTGAGCTGTAATACTTTTATAAGCATATTTTAGAAAAAACGTCAATATATTTCTCTATAAACTATTACATAGGTATACACACTTACACACTCTTTCTAAATATTGAACAATTTTATATCCAATAAGTAGGTAAGTAGAACACAAATAATTTTATTTATTTATTATAAAGTTTTTGTAACAAATTGTTGATTTGATTGTAGTTTTGTATGCCAGTTTTTAATTACTTATAGCCGAAGCCCATAGAATACTTTGGTCCTTTGCGTTAAAGCGTATAACTGAAAGCGACGGAAAAAATGGTGTAAGCTGGCCCAATCAATACGTTTCACAACGGATACACTTCTAGTAGTTCATATGCAAATTTACTATTTGGTATTTATTTATGTATTTTATTTAAATGAAATATGTGTATAGCTCTTTTATTATATATTTAATAACTATTTAAACATCCATTTAATGCAATATTTAATATTTTTTAAATTTTATGATAATTATAATTGATAGAATGTAACCCTGTTTGCCTCGCGTACGCTAAAGATAAAAGTTGGCCATCTTTTATACTTTGCGTTGAAATACACGGAGTGATTGGGCATCACTTCATACAAATTCATGTATTTTAACTCAGCTGTCAGTTGTGTATGACGGATTAGCGTATATAAAGTATTCTATGGGCTTCGGTTATTACTAGGGATTGCAATTTTCGGGTTTTCACTGATCCCGGGTTATTCGGGACTAAAAAATCTCCGGGATCCCGGGATACCGGGATTGCAATCCCTAGTTATTACGTACTTGTGCGGCATTCAGACATTTATAGATACATATTTATTGTAGATTTATAAATATATACCCAACGGAATGTGAGTTTTTCCATGATGGTGCGCACGTCAGTAATGTTTCCTCGTAAACTTACATTTCATTTTCAAAGAAAATTTATAAAAAATCGTTTATAATTTACTTTAATGTAAAAACAATGGGAGTACATTACTGGCGTTTTTTCATAACTGCTTCTAATCCTTTTCGTTCAGAATAATTGTCATTAAACTCAATTATCCAGTACATCGTGTACCGTTGTATAGTTTTATAGTTTTACTATGCAGCCCATATTTGTTGAGTGTACTATTCCAAAATTTTATTAATGAAGAGGGTGATTTTGACGCTTTCGCTTTGAAAAAAGTGTATAGAAGAAAATGGAACTTTTTGAAATCTATCAAAGTGAAAAATTCAAAAATTTTTTGACACTAATCCACTGGTTATTCATAATAGCCGAGACGGCACCGTTAATCCGGATTACCGGCGCACTTAATCCGAATAAAATATTAACCTGACAGACGGCAGTATTGCGGATTAACTAAACGGCTGATTGCTGTTTTATTAGGTCTCCTCACTTACATTACTATCACTATCAATTTCTGTCATCTGCCACTCTCGATATGAGAAAATCTGCAAGAAGTACGTGAACTGAAAACTATCATAAACTTGTAAATTGACA